>CM074719.1:24709228-25117929 GCA_037306005.1 Rhinophrynus dorsalis
TCAATGGGGACGTGTTTATCATACAGGGAGTTGGCCCGCCCCCTCCAGCCCACCCACCAGTATCCAACTGACAAAAAAAAAAAATATATAACTGCCACTCGCTCCTGAGGTAGGGATATCAGTAACTTCTCCCAGTCCACTCACACTCTCACTCAGGATCATGACCCCACAAACACACTGTTTCACCTCCCACAGATAACTGTAACCCTCCATACACTCTGTTTCAGTATGAGGGTGTAATGTTCCCATAAAATACAAACTTAATAGCACCTCTTATTTAGCTCATCATCTCTTCAGTCACCTCACAGTCTCAACTGTCACTCCTCCACTTCCTGCTTCCTGATTCCCACCCTTTCTCCTTAAAGGGAGAGAGATGCTTTGCTGTCTGTTACAGAGGGCAAGCCTCAAACACCACTATCTATTTGATCCCTCAGCATATTGCTACATTGCCTCAACTGAAGAGCCACCGTGTGTTATATTGCTACGTTAGCTCAACTTAACCCTTTGAGTGCCAGAGGGGTAAGCAACGCATTGCAAAGCACACATTCTGTCTCACACTCTCAGTCTCTCACACACTGTCTCACACAGTCTCTCACACAGTCTCTCACACAGTCTCTCACACTGTCTCACACACTGTCTCACACACTCTCACACACTCACACACTGTCTCACACACTGTCTCACACACTGTCTCACACACTGTCTCACACAGTCTCTCACACACTGTCTCTCACACACAGTCTCTCACACACTGTCTCTCACACACTGTCTCTCACACTCTCAGTCGCACACACTCTCAGTCGCACAGTCGCACACACTCTCAGTCTCACAGTCGCACACACTCAGTCTCACAGTCGCACACACTCTCAGTCTCACAGTCGCACACACTCAGTCTCACAGTCGCACACACTCTCAGTCTCACAGTCGCACACACTCTCAGTCTCACAGTCGCACACACTCACAGTCGCACACAGTCTCACACTCTCTCTCAGTCTCACACTCTCTCTCAGTCTCACACTCTCTCTGTCTCACACTCTCTCTCAGTCTCACACTCTCTCTCAGTCTCACACAGTCTCTCTCGCAGTCTCACAATCTCGCAGTCTCACACAGTCTCTCTCGCAGTCTCACAATCTCGCAGTCTCACACAGTCCCTCAAAGTCTCACACAGTCTCTCTCGCAGTCTCACACAGTCCCTCAAAGTCTCACACAGTCTCTCTCGCAGTCTCACACAGTCCCTCACACTCTCGCAGTCCCTCACACTCTCGCAGTCCCTCACACTCTCACAGTCCCTCACACTCTCTTACACTCTCAGTCTCACACTCTCACACAGTCTCTCACATTCTCACACTTTCATACAGTCTCACACTCTCAGTCTCACACTCTCACAGTCTCTCTCGCAGTCTCACACAGTCCCTCAAAGTCTCACACAGTCTCTCTCGCAGTCTCACACAGTCCCTCACACTCTCGCAGTCCCTCACACTCTCACAGTCCCTCACACTCTCTTACACTCTCAGTCTCACACTCTCACACAGTCTCTCACATTCTCACACTTTCATACAGTCTCACACTCTCAGTCTCACACTCTCACAGTCTCTCTCGCAGTCTCACACAGTCCCTCACACACTCACAGTCCCTCACACTCATAGTCCCTCACACTCACAGTCCCACACACTCACAGTCCCACACTCTCAGTCTCACACTCTCACAGTCTCTCTCGCAGTCTCACACAGTCTCTCTCGCAGTCTCTCACACTCTCACAGTCTCTTACACTCTCACAGTCTCACACAGTCTCTCTCGCAGTCTCACACAGTCTGTCTCGCAGTCTCACACAGTCCCTCACACTCTCACAGTCTCTTATACTCTCAGTCTCACACAGTCCCTCACACTCACAGTCCCACACACTCACAGTCCCACACTCTCAGTCTCACACTCTCACAGTCTCTCTCGCAGTCTCACACAGTCTCTCTCGCAGTCTCTCACACTCTCACAGTCTCTTACACTCTCACAGTCTCTCACACTCTCACACTCTCACAGTCTCACACTTTCACACAGTCTCACACACTCACAGTCTCACACAGTCTCACACTCTCGCAGTCTCACACAGTCTCTTACACTCTCACAGTCTCTTACACCCTCACAGTCTCTTACACTCTTAGTCTCACAGTCTCACACTTTCACACAGTCTCACACTTTCACACAGTCTAACAGTCTCACACAGTCTCTCTCGCAGTCTCACACTCTCTCTCAGTCTCACACTCTCAGTGTCTCACACAGTCTCTCTCGCAGTCTCACACAGTCCCTCAAACTCTCACAGTCTCTTACACTCTCACAGTCTCTTACACTCTCAGTCTCACAGTCTCTCACACTCTCACACAGTCTCACACTCTCGCAGTCTCACACAGTCTCACACTCTCGCAGTCTCACGCAGTCTCTCTCGCAGTCTCACACAGTCTCTTACACTCTCACAGTCTCTTACACCCTCACAGTCTCTTACACTCTTAGTCTCACAGTCTCTCACAGTCTCACACAGTCTCTCACACTCTCACACAGTCTCACACAGTCTCACACACTCTCACACAGCCTCACACTCTCACACAGTCTCTCTCGCAGTCTCACACAGTCTCTCTCGCAGTCTCACAGTCTCACACTCTCAGTCTCACAGTCTCTCTCACAGTCTCACACAATCTCTCTCGCAGTCTCACACAGTCCCTCACACTCTCACAATCCCTCACACTCTCAGTCTCTTACACTCTCAGTCTCACAGTCTCACACAGTCTCTCACACTCTCACACTTTCATACAGTCTCACACTCTCAGTCTCACACTCTCACAGTCTCTCTCGCAGTCTCACACAGTCCCTCACACACTCACAGTCCCTCACACTCACAGTCCCTCACACTCTCACAGTCCCTCACACTCTCACAGTCTCTTACACTCTCACAGTCTCTTACACTCTCAGTCTCACAGTCTCACACAGTCTCTCACACTCTCACACTTTCATACAGTCTCACACTCTCAGTCTCACACTCTCACAGTCTCTCTCGCAGTCTCACACAGTCTCTCTCGCAGTCTCACACAGTCTCACACTCTCAGTCTCACACTCTCAGTCTCACAGTCTCTCTCGCAGTCTCACACAGTCCCTCACACTCTCACAGTCTCTCACAGTCTCTCTCACAGTCTCTCACAGTCTCACACTCTCAGTCTCACACTCTCACAGTCTCTCTCGCAGTCTCACGCAGTCTCTCTCGCAGTCTCACACAGTCTCTCTCGCAGTCTCACACAGTCTCTCTCGCAGTCTCACACAGTCCCTCACACTCTCGCAGTCCCTCACACTCTCACAGTCCCTCACACTCTCTTACACTCTCAGTCTCACAGTCTCACACAGTCTCTCACACTCTCACACTTTCATACAGTCTCACACTCTCAGTCTCGCAGTCTCACACAGTCCCTCACACACTCACAGTCCCTCACACTCACAGTCCCTCACACTCACAGTCCCACACTCTCAGTCTCACACTCTCAGTCTCACACTCTCAGTCTCACACTCTCACAGTCTCTCTCGCAGTCTCACACAGTGTCTCTCGCAGTCTCTCACACTCTCTCTTACACTCTCACAGTCTCTTACACTCTCACAGTCTCACACAGTCTCTCTCGCAGTCTCACACAGTCTGTTTCGCAGTCTCACACAGTCCCTCACACTCTCACAGTCTCTCACACTCTCACAGTCTCTCACACTCTCACATTCTCTTACACTCTCCCAGTCTCTTACACTCTCACAGTCTCACACAGTCTCTCTCGCAGTCTCACACAGTCTGTCTCGCAGTCTCACACAGTCTGTCTCGCAGTCTCACACAGTCCCTCACACTCTCACAGTCTCTTACACTTTCACAGTCTCTTGCACTCTCAGTCTCACAGTCTCACACAGTCTCTCACACTCTCACAGTCTCCCACTTTCACACAGTCTCACACACTCACAGTCTCACACAGTCTCACACTCTCGCAGTCTCACACAGTTTCACACTCTCGCAGTCTCACACAGTCTCTCTCGCAGTGTCACACAGTCTCTTACACCCTCACAGTCTCTTACACCCTCACAGTCTCTTACACTCTTAGTCTCACAGTCTCACACAGTCTCTCACACTCTCACAGTCTCACACAGTCTCTCACACTTTCACACAGTCTCACACAGTCTCACACTCTCACAGTCTCACACAGTCTCTCTCACAGTCTCACACACAGTCTCACACTTTCACACACAGTCTCACTCTCACACACAGTCTCACTCTCACACACAGTCTCACACTCTCACACACAGTCTCACACTCTCACACACAGTCTCACACTCTCACACACAGTCTCACTCTCACACTCTCTCAGTCTCACTCTCACACTCTCTCAGTCTCACTCTCACACAGTCTCACTCTTACAGTCTCTCTCTCTCACACACAGTCTCACACACAGTCTCACAGTCTCTCTCACATTGTCACAGAGTCTCTCTCACACTCTCAGTCACACAGTCTCTCACAGTCTCACACAGTCCCACACACAGTCTCACACTCTCTCAGTCTCACACTCTCTCAGTCTCACACTCTCACACACAGTTTCACACTCTCTCTCACACTCTCACACAGTCTCACACTCTCACACAGTCTCACTCTCTCTCTCACACTCTCTCAGTCTCACTCTCACACAGTCTCACACTCTCACACACAGTCTCACACACAGTCTCACAGTCTCTCTCACACTCTCAGTCACACAGTCTCTCTCACACTCTCAGTCACACAGTCTCACACAGTCTCTCACGGTCACACACTCTCACACACAGTCTCACACTCTCACACTCTCTCTAACACTCTCTCAGTCTCACACTCTCTCACAGTCTCACACTCTCTCACAGTCTCACACTCTCTCACAGTCTCACACACAGTCTCACACACAGTCTCACAGTCTCACACTTACAGTCTCTCTCTCACACACAGTCTCACACACAGTCTCACAGTCTCTCTCACACTCTGTCACACAGTCTCTCTCACACTCTGTCACACAGTCTCACACAGTCTCACACAGTCTCACACACAGTCTCACACTCTCTCTCACACTCTCACACTCTCTCTCACACTCTCACACAGTCTCACACAGTCCCTCACACTCTCAGTCTCACACACTCTCACAGTCTCACACAGTCTCACACTTTCATACAGTCTCACACTCTCAGTCTCACACTCTCACAGTCGTCTCTCTCGCAGTCTCACATAGTCTCTCACACTCTCACAGTCCCTCACACTCTCATAGTCTCTTACACTCTCACACTCTCTCACACACCGTCTCACAGTCTCACACAGTCTCTCACACAGTCTCTCACACAGTCACAGTCTCACACTCTCAGTCTCACACTCTCAGTCTCACACTCTCTCACAGTCTCTCACAGTCTCACACAGTCCCTCACACTGGCACAGTCTCTCACACTCTCACAGTCTCTCACACTCTCTCTCACACACACACACACACACAGTCTCACACACAGTCTCACACTCACATACAGTCTCACACAGTCTCACACTCTCTCTCACTCTCACACTCTCACACACAGTCTCACACTCTCATACACAGTCTCACACTCTCACACACAGTCTCACTCTCACACTCTCTCAGTCTCACTCTCACACAGTCTCACACAGTCTCACTCTTACAGTCTCTCTCTCACACACAGTCTCACTCACAGTCTCTCTCACACTGTCACACAGTCTCTCTCACACTCTCAGTCACACAGTCTCTCACAGTCTCACACTCTCACACACAGTCTCACTCTCACACTCTCAGTCTCACACTCTCACACACAGTCTCACACTCTCTCAGTCTCACACTCTCACACACAGTCTCACACTCTCTCAGTCTCACTCTCACACAGTCTCACACTCTCACACAGTCTCACTCTTACAATCTCTCTCTCTCACACACAGTCTCACAGTCTCTCTCACACTCTCAGTCACACAGTCTCTCTCACACTCTCAGTCACACAGTCTCTCACAGTCTCTCACAGTCTCACACTCTCTCACACTCTCTCAGTCTCACACTCTCTCACAGTCTCACACTCTCTCACAGTCTCACACACAGTCTCACACTCACACAGTCTCACACTCACACAGTCTCACTCTCACATAGTCTCACACAGTCTCACTCTTACAGTCTCTCTCTCTCTCTCACACACAGTCTCACATACAGTCTCACAGTCTCTCTCACACTCTCAGTCACACAGTCTCTCTCACACTCTCAGTCACACAGTCTCACACACAGTCTCTCACACACAGTCTCACACACAGTCTCTCTCTCTCTCACACACAGTCTCACACACAGTCTCACAGTCTCTCTCACACTCTCAGTCACACAGTCTCTCTCACAGTCTCACACAGTCTCACACACAGTCTCACACACAGTCTCACACTCTCACACACAGTCTCACACTCTCTCAGTCTCACACTCTCACACACAGTCTCACACTCTCACACAGTCTCACACACAGTCTCACACTCTCACACTCTCTCTCACACTCTCTCAGTCTCACTCTCACACAGTCTCACACAGTCTCACACAGTCTCACACTCACACAGTCTCACTCTTACAGTCTCTCTCTCTCTCACACACAGTCTCACACACAGTCTCACAGTCTCTCTCACACTCTCAGTCACACAGTCTCACACAGTCTCTCACAGTCTCACAGTCTCACACACAGTCTCACACTCTCTCAGTCTCACACTCTCTCACAGTCTCACACTCTCACACTCTCTCTAACACTCTCTCAGTCTCACACTCTCTCACAGTCTCACACTCTCTCACAGTCTCACACTCTCTCACAGTCTCACACACAGTCTCACACACAGTCTCACAGTCTCACACTTACAGTCTCTCTCTCACACACAGTCTCACACACAGTCTCACAGTCTCTCTCACACTCTGTCACACAGTCTCTCTCACACTCTGTCACACAGTCTCACACAGTCTCACACAGTCTCACACAGTCTCACACTCTCTCTCACACTCTCACACTCTCTCTCACACTCTCACACAGTCTCACACAGTCCCTCACACTCTCAGTCTCACACACTCTCACAGTCTCACACAGTCTCACACTTTCATACAGTCTCACACTCTCAGTCTCACACTCTCACAGTCGTCTCTCTCGCAGTCTCACATAGTCTCTCACACTCTCACAGTCCCTCACACTCTCATAGTCTCTTACACTCTCACACTCTCTCACACACCGTCTCACAGTCTCACACAGTCTCTCACACAGTCTCTCACACAGTCACAGTCTCACACTCTCAGTCTCACACTCTCAGTCTCACACTCTCTCACAGTCTCTCACAGTCTCACACAGTCCCTCACACTGGCACAGTCTCTCACACTCTCACAGTCTCTCACACTCTCTCTCACACACACACACACACACACAGTCTCACACACAGTCTCACACTCACATACAGTCTCACACAGTCTCACACTCTCTCTCACTCTCACACTCTCACACACAGTCTCACACTCTCATACACAGTCTCACACTCTCACACACAGTCTCACTCTCACACTCTCTCAGTCTCACTCTCACACTGTCACACAGTCTCTCTCACACTCTCAGTCACACAGTCTCTCACAGTCTCACACTCTCACACACAGTCTCACTCTCACACTCTCAGTCTCACACTCTCACACACAGTCTCACACTCTCTCAGTCTCACACTCTCACACACAGTCTCACACTCTCTCAGTCTCACTCTCACACAGTCTCACACTCTCACACAGTCTCACTCTTACAATCTCTCTCTCTCACACACAGTCTCACAGTCTCTCTCACACTCTCAGTCACACAGTCTCTCTCACACTCTCAGTCACACAGTCTCTCACAGTCTCTCACAGTCTCACACTCTCTCACACTCTCTCAGTCTCACACTCTCTCACAGTCTCACACTCTCTCACAGTCTCACACACAGTCTCACACTCACACAGTCTCACACTCACACAGTCTCACTCTCACATAGTCTCACACAGTCTCACTCTTACAGTCTCTCTCTCTCTCACACACAGTCTCACATACAGTCTCACAGTCTCTCTCACACTCTCAGTCACACAGTCTCTCTCACACTCTCAGTCACACAGTCTCACACACAGTCTCTCACACACAGTCTCACACACAGTCTCTCTCTCTCTCACACACAGTCTCACACACAGTCTCACAGTCTCTCTCACACTCTCAGTCACACAGTCTCTCTCACAGTCTCACACAGTCTCACACACAGTCTCACACACAGTCTCACACTCTCACACACAGTCTCACACTCTCTCAGTCTCACACTCTCACACACAGTCTCACACTCTCACACAGTCTCACACACAGTCTCACACTCTCACACTCTCTCTCACACTCTCTCAGTCTCACTCTCACACAGTCTCACACAGTCTCACACAGTCTCACACTCACACAGTCTCACTCTTACAGTCTCTCTCTCTCTCACACACAGTCTCACACACAGTCTCACAGTCTCTCTCACACTCTGTCACACAGTCTCACACAGTCTCTCACAGTCTCACAGTCTCACACACAGTCTCACACTCTCTCAGTCTCACACTCTCTCACAGTCTCACTCTCTCACAGTCTCACACACAGTCTCACACTCACACAGTCTCACACTCACACAGTCTCACACTCACACAGTCTCACACTCACACTCACAGTCACACAGTCTCTCTCACACTCTCAGTCACACAGTCACACACACTCTCACACACAGTCTCACAGTCTCACACTCTCTCTCACACTCTCTCAGTCTCACACGCTCACACAGTCTCACACTCTCACACAGTCTCACACAGTCTCACTCTTACAGTCTCTCTCTCACACACAGTCTCACACACAGTCTCACAGTGTCTCTCACACTCTCAGTCACACAGTCTCTCTCACACTCTCAGTCACACAGTCTCTCTCACACTCTCAGTCACACAGTCTCTCAAAGTCTCACACACAGTCTCACACAGTCTCACACACAGTCTCACACTCTCACACACAGTCTCACACTCTCACACTCTCTCTCACACTCTCTCAGTCTCACACTCTCTCTCACACTCTCTGACAGTCTCACACTCTCTCACAGTCTCACACTCTCTCACAGTCTCTCACACACTCCCTCACAGTCTCACACACAGTCTCACAAGTCTCACACTCACACAGTTTCTCTCACTCTCACACAGTCTCTCTCACTCTCACACAGTCTCACTCTCACACAGTCTCACTGTCACACAGTCTCACTCTCACACAGTCTCACACTGTCTCACACTCAGTCACACAGTCTCACACTCAGTCTCACTCACAGTCTCACACACAGTCTCACACACAGTCTCACACTCTCACACACAGTCTCACTCTCACACACAGTCTCACTCTCACACACAGTCTCACTCTCACACAGTCTCTCACAGTCTCACACTTTCACACAGTCTCACACTCTCTCTCTCGCAGTCTCACACGGTCTCACACTCTCACAGTCTCTCTCACAGTCTCACACAGTCCCTCACACTCTCACAGTCTCTCTCGCAGTCTCACACAGTCCCTTACACTCTCACAGTCTCACAGTCTCTTACACTCTCACACTTTCACACAGTCTCACACTCTCAGTCTCACACTCTCACAGTCTCTCTCGCAGTCTCACACAGTCTCTCACACTCTCGCAGTCTCTCACACACTCACAGTCTCACACTCTCACACACAATCTCACACTCTCACACACAGTCTCACACACAGTCTCACACACAGTCTCAGTCTCACACACAGTCTCACACACAGTCTCTCTCACAAGTCTCTCTCACACAGTCTCTCACACACAGTCTCACACTCACAGTCTCACACTCACACAGTCTCACAGTCTCACACTCTCTTACTCTCACAGTCTCTCTCTCTCTCACTCTCACACAGTCTCACTCTCACAGTCTCACTCTCACACAGTCTCACTCTCACACTCTCACACAGTCTCACTCTCACAGTCTCACACACTCACATACTCTCTGTCTCGCACTCTCTGTCTCGCACTCTCTGTCTCGCACTCTGTCTCGCACTCTGTCTCACACTCTCTGTCTCACACTCTCTGTCTCACACTCACACAGTCTCACACTCTCAGTCTCACACTCTCAGTCTCACACTCTCACAGTCTCTCTCGCAGTCTCACACAGTCTCTCTCGCAGTCTCACACAGTCTCACAGTCTCTCACACTCTCGCAGTCTCTCACACACTCACAGTCTCACACTCTCACACACAGTCTCGCAGTCTCACACACAGTCTCACACTCTCACACACAGTCTCACACTCTCACACACAGTCTCACACACAGTCTCACACACAGTCTCAGTCTCTCAGTCTCACAGTCTCACACACAGTCTCTCACACACAGTCTCTCACACACAGTCTCTCACACACAGTCTCTCACACACAGTCTCACAGTCTCCCACTCACAGTCTCACACTCACACAGTCTCACACTCTTACTCTCACAGTCTCTCTCACTCTCACACAGTCTCACTCTCACACTCTCACACAGTCTCACTCTCACAGTCTCACACACTCACATACTCTCTGTCTCGCACTCTCTGTCTCGCACTCTCAGTCTCACACTCTCTGTCTCGCACTCTCAGTCTCACACTCACACACACTCTCTCACACAGTATCACTCTCACACACACTCTCTCACACAGTCTCACTCTCACAGTCTCACACACTCACATACTCTCTGTCTCGCACTCTCTGTCTCGCACTCTCTGTCTCGCACTCTCAGTCTCACACTCTCAGTCTCACACTCACACAGTCTCGCTAACACACACACTCTCTCACACAGTCTCACTCTCACACAGTCTCACTCTCACAGTCTCACACACTCACATACTCTCTGTCTCGCACTCTCTGTCTCGCACTCTCTGTCTCGCACTCTCAGTCTCACACTCTCAGTCTCACACTCACACAGTCACACAGTCTCGCTCACACACACACTCTCTCACACAGTCTCACACACTCGCACTCTCTCAGTCTCGCACGCTCTCAGTCTCACACGCTCTCACAGTCTCTCTCTCTTGCACTCACAGTCTCGCACACACAGTCTCGCACACACACACTCTCTCTCACACTCTCACAGTCTCTCTCACAGTCTCTCTCACTCTCAGTCTCACAGTCTCACACAGTCTCTCACACTCTCAGTCTCACACAGTCTCTCACACTCTCAGTCTCAGTCTCTCACACTCTCAGTCTCTCACACTCTCAGTCTCAAACACTCTCAGTCTCTCACACTCTCAGTCTCACAGTCTCACACTCTCTCACATTCTCTCTCACACTCTCAAAGTCTCTCTCACAGTCTCTCACACTCTCACACACTCTCTCACACTCACATTCTCACACTCTCAGTCTCACACAGTCTCTCACACTCTCTCAGTCTCACACCCAATCACTCACACACTCAATCACACTCGCACAGTCTCACTCAATCACACTCTCACAGTCTCACTCAATCACACTCACACACTCTCACTCTCAATCACACTCACACTCTCACTCTCAATCACACTCTCACAGTCTCACGCTCTCACAGTCTCACACTCAATCACACTCTCACACTTACAGTCTCGCAGTCACACTCAATCACAATCACACTCTCACACTCAATCACACTCACACCCTCAATCACACTCACACCCTCAATCACACTCTCACCCTCAATCACACTCTCACCCTCAATCACTCACACCCTCAATCACTCACACCCTCTCATTATCATACACACTCTCACTCACACATTCTCACTCAATCACACACACTCACTAACACACTCACTCAATCACTCACACTCAATCACTCAATCTCGCACTCAAACGCAATCACTCACACGTAATCACACCCCAGGAGCCAGCATGATCCACCTTCCACCATAGTCTTTGTCACTCACACCCCGGAGCCAGCACAATCCACCTTCCACCATAGTATGTGCAATTACCACACGCATTTCAATTACATGAATGAATGCCACAGTGGAGGCATAAGTACAAACACAAACTCATTACAATGACACATAAGTCAACCCCTTATGACTCACTTCTGTGTGTGTGTGTGTCTCTGTGTGTGCCTGTGTGTTTCTCACTGTGTGTGTTGCATGTCTGTATCACACTCTATGTGTCTGCATGTTGTGCATTGCATGTATGTGTGTATGACTGTCGCTCTTTAAGCATCTCAGTGCATGCGTGTGCATTTGCGTGTGTGTCTCTGTGTTTGTCTCGCATCCGTGTGTGTGCATTAATTCCCTGTATATCCTGACGGGCAACGCCGTCCCACATTGCTAGTTCAAGTATATTTTTAATGTGTGAAAAAGTTTCTTTTTAATGTTCCCCTTAAGGGGGACTTATAGAACACTGACCACTAGTTTGCAGAAGGATGTCACTGTCTGGCACAGTAGCTGGTCTCTGAATAGCTCATTGCATTGAAATCAATGGGAAGACTGAAAACACATAGCAACGTTTATTTCCCACAGGTATAGTATAAAAGGGGTCTGAGGGGAATTTTTTTGGGGGTTTGTTGAATGAGACTGGGGAGACAGTTCATTTAAAATATATATATATATATATATATATATATATATATATATATATAATTTAAAAAATGTAACATAAAAAATTGGTACATAATGTGCCAGAGACAGGGACGCCACTGATGCCAGCTGTGACTGGGGTAAACTGATAAATGATGTGAGTATATTGCAGAGGATGGTGTGTAGGACTTAGACTTGTTAGAGGCAAAAGCCCCGAGGAATAATTGATTTGTTAGGCACAAGCCCTGGGGAAACATTGATTTTTTTGGACTTACACTTGTTTTTTGGAGGCCCAAGCTCTAAGAAAACATTGATTTGTAGGAGTTGTTGTTGTTAGAGACTCATGCCCTGAGAAACAATTGATTTGTAGGATTAAAATTGTTAGACACAAGCCCTTAGGAGACATTTTTTGTAGTACTTATTGTTAGGGGTCCAAGCCCTGTGTAAACATTGATATGTGGGACTTAGACTTGTTGTTAGAGACCCAAGCCCTGAGTAAAGACTTGTTAGGCATAAGCCCTGAAGAAACATTGATTTTTAGGACTTACACTTTGTGGAAAGCCCAAGACCTGAGGAAACAATGATTTATAGGACTTAGACTTGTTGTTAGAGGCCCAAGCCCTGCGTAAACATTGATATGTAGGACTTAGACTTGTTAGAGATCAGTGCTATTTTGGGACTCTTGATTGCTAGAGACACAAGCCTGAGGGATCAGTGATTTGACTTGCAGGATTGTTAGAGGCTAAGCCCTGAGAAAGTGCATGTTATTTTTTGGACTCAGCATTGTTGGGAAGTGTGGAATCAGTGTTTTTTTTGGAAATGTGGGGTGTGATGGGTTCCACTTGAATCTCCTCAAAAGTCTGTGATTATATTCCACTACACTGTCATGTGTGGACAGCATACCACACAATGTGCAATGGATTGACACAAACTACTACATTCACACATCTACAGAATCACTATCAACTGGTGGGGGAGGTAATGATGACAGAGGTGGATCACCAGAAGATGTTGCAATGTCTTCCCACACCCTAAGTCTAGTGAAAGAAACTGATAAAGAGCCAGGTGTTTCACTTGTGATCACACTTTCAGGCTCTGTCTGGGTTTCTCTATTCTTTCTCCTCTTTGATTTCCGACTTGATCCTTGGTGCCCTTGGGGAGAGACATGGGGTACAGCAACAGTGGCTCCGATTTCCTTTGTGGGAATTTGGCTTTAACATGCATCACATAAATGTCATGGTGTCTGTATTTCATGTGTGTTATCACAGGGGTTGTACCAAGGTGCATTCCCCCTTTCCCATTTTCACTGATTTATCACATATAGTGCTGATGACTGCACTGTGCCTACCAAAAGGAAAAATAGTCCCACATCCAGGCCCTTAGGGGGAAGGGAAAGGTTAAGAAGAATGGCCTTTGTCTTCTTCTCCACAATCTCCCCAAAAACTGAACCTGCCCACATAATTCTCAGACATCTGTCATGGCTCCCAATTCAGCAGCTCATCAATTACAAAGTCCTTCTTCTCACCTTTAACACTCTCCACACTGCTACCCCTCCTTACATCTCTTCCCTCATCTCCTCTTATGTTCCTGGCCGCTTCCTTCGCTCAGCACACAATGCACTTCTTGTTGCACCATCCACACCCTCTGCCCTCTCCCGTCTCAAACCTTTCTCGCTTTCTGCTCCATACCTATGGAACTCCATACCCCTCTCCTTACGCCTAGAAAAATCCCCCTCTGTCTTTAAGTCTACCCTGAAGTCTTATCTTCTGGAGCACTAGGACCATGCACTGCCTTTGGCCAAACTCAGCACTTAACACCCTCTTACCCCATTGTATGTCTCCCTTTACCCATTTAGACTGTAAGCTCCTTGGGGCAGGGACCTCTCTCCCATTGTTTCTATGAATGTCGCACTTATTTCATCCCCTCTTATTTATTGTAACATATGTCTATTGTAAGGCGCTGCGTACACTTTGTGGCTCCATATAAATAAAGATACATACATACATACATACAATCCACTTCACTGGGTGGGGCAGAGGATTAAGATGATGCTGCTGCCGCCTCAGAATCAGCACTACAACTAGAACAAGGGGTATTGCTGACAAGTGCAATCTGTCCTTTTCCTGCATCACAACTACAGCTGGACTCCATTCCTCAGTGGCCACAGTGGTCTGTGACACACTAGCCTGCTTCTCATCAGCCTGCTGCCCTTGCAACTCAAGAGCAGCAGGAATTACAGCAGTAAACTCTGCAAACTCACTGGTGATATTGGTGGTTGACCATCCCCATTTGCATATCTGTCTCCCATTCCTTCTCACTTTCTGCTGAAAAGGCCATTAATGTTTCTTCAACCCTAGCTTCTCCACCATCACCTTCATCATCACCACCAACAGTCAATTGCTGCTGCAGCTCTATAAGAATCTCACTGGTTGGCAATGATGATAATGTGACAGAGGGTCCCCTACTGTCACACTTGCCATCTCTTCTTGAGGTGAAGAAGACAGAGTATCAGCACTAGCAGCAGGCACAGGCAGCTGATCTGTGGTGATGCTATTAATGGTAGCCAGTTCTGCCTTCTTCAGCATTCAGGGGAATGTCGTGACCTCTCTTGACTGCTAGTTTGGCTGTTTGGCATCACTGCCCCTTCCATCTCAGCAAAAGGATCTACAGGGGTCATACTAGTCCCACCACCAGCTGCTTTACTATCATCATCCCAATCATCATCTCCTCCCTCACCCCAACACTCTCTAGCTGCTGCGTGGTAACAGTAGTAGTAGTAGGAATGCTTGGGGATGGCAAGTGTGACTTAGGTTCCCCTGATGTCACACTTGCCATCATCTCTTCAAGAGTAAATGAATGATAAAGTATCCCCCTCCTGCCCCTTTTACTGATGTAACACTGATCACTTCAGAGCAGCAAGAGTGTCTGGATGGATCACAGA
Source organism: Rhinophrynus dorsalis (assembly GCA_037306005.1). Classification (NCBI taxonomy): domain Eukaryota; kingdom Metazoa; phylum Chordata; class Amphibia; order Anura; family Rhinophrynidae; genus Rhinophrynus; species Rhinophrynus dorsalis. The sequence goes on from CM074719.1 coordinate 24,724,776, forward strand.
GAGGCACGATCTTCAGTGAGCATAAGGAAAAACCTGTCAAGGGGGCAAGGTTTTCCTTATGATCACAGTAAGAAGATTGTCCCCCACTGAGACCTGTCCAGTCAAGAGACCAGACTCCACATCTGAGGGGAGGCGGCTTACACTAGGTAAAAGGGGTGGGAGGGGGAAACTTTATCATTCAATTACTCTTGAACTACAACTCTGATAGTATTGAAATAACATTCTCCATGGACCAAATACTATGAAGATTAATTGAAGCAGCTGTTTTATCACTTTAACACCTTGAATGTTAGATAAGTCTCCCATGCATTGCTTAGTAATTCACTGGAGATCTTTCTAGCACTCAAGGGATTAATATTCCCATTTAAATCAATTAGCAATTAATGGAGCCCTCTTTAAGATCTAATGGGTTAATGGTCTACTGTGATCTTTTTTTTTTCTTTTCATTTAGCAGAATCTATTTGCAAGAAGAGGGGTTAAAAGTCCACTTTTATTCAGTGAACATTATTTGTCTCCTATTGTGGAATTGGCTATCCTAGAAATACAGAAGTTCATATAAGTACATCGTCCTCAGTGTAGTCAAGAGCTCTTTTATCAAAGGAAGAAGCATTTGAAAAGTCTCTTCACCTGCACTTGAATGGGATTTCAGACTGATATTCTTCATGTACAATAGGAAACCGAATGCAGTAGTCAAAGCAAGTGATTTTCAAATGTTGAAAAGGGCAAAACTAACAACAAATGAAAAACAAAGTGATTTTTTTTCCACCAAATACTCCATTGCATTCTTGGTCCCACTGAATAGAATTCAGTCTCCCACGCTAATACCTTGTGTCTGCAGATACAGCACAATGTGTGTGGATACGCACTATCACACTGTAGCATTGTGTTGCCAGCTAAAATTAACTAAAACTAGATGTATCAGATTTAGGGCTCAATCCGAATGTTGAAGACGTTTGTTTTTCCTGCCGACAGCATTTTTTCAAGCACAGTAAGCTAGTCAAATTCCTGTGCTGTGAAAAAATACCGGCAAAAAAAAAAAAGAAACCCGTCATGAGTTATAGTTAAGAAGATTGTCCCTCACTGAGACCTGTCCAGTAAAGAGACCAGATTCCACATCTGAGGGGAGGTGGCTTATCATTCAATGACTCTTGAACTACCAAATAACACCGTAATTATCAATTCAAATGTCTGCGTTAGCCATGAAGATCCGATAAGGGACTCAAGTTATTGCAGGCAAGTTAAGACCCAGTTTTTTTGTGACTTGAGTGTGTGATAGCACACACTATGACCCTCTCCTGCCTCAATTTTGCTATATAAATTAGAGCACAACAGCCTAGCACCCTCCCTCTCTCTCTGTCTCTCTCTCTCTGCTTGTATTGTGTTTCACATCCTGGAAAAATTATGTTTTTATAGAGAAAATACGAAAAACATGTAAGTAAACAAGTGAAAAGTTTGGAGCCATTGAAAAAATTGAAACATTTTTTGGCAATGGACAAAAATGGTAAAGAATTTAACCCCTTAAGGACCCTTGATGGACCTGGTACGTCATGGCTAGATTTGCTTTAAGGACCAATGATGTACCAGGACCGTCATGGCTTAAATGATAGCAGCGTGCCTCCGTGCACGCTGCTATCATTAATTCCAGGCTGAGACTGAGCACTCCGAGACTGGGGCGTTCAGTCTCAGCCCTTCTTGCTTGTACCGGTTCATGTGATCGCCGTAGCGGCGATCACATGTACTGGCATAGTGAGAGACAGAGGCAGCACAGAACGCATGCTGTCTCTGCTTGTCTCGTCTGCCTCTGTCTCCCTTGCTATCAAAGTAAGGGAGACAGAAGTAGAGAGGAGACACCTAGTGGCAAACGAAAATACAGCAGCTGGGGGTATTAACCCCTTCACTGCTGGTGACAGAGGCTTGCTAAATGCAGGTCAATTTCTGCCCTGCAATGATACTTTTTTTTTTTTTTTTTTTAAATACAACACACCTTTTTTTTTACAAAAATATTTTATTTTAAAAAAACAAAAACATATCAATAAACAATTTTGGAAGTGTGATTGTTGTGGAGCCATGTAATAGACTTATACACACCGCCAAATGTCAGGGATAAAAAAGTGTCAAAATAGAGAGGGAAAAAGGGACATTTGGATTTTCACCCGGGGGGGACAGTGGCCACTTTAAACTGCACATTTTGTAGGCATGACTGACCGGTCATACCTTTCATGCAGTCTCCATAAAAATGTAACCCTTTGTGCCCAATTGATCCCAAGAGAAAAAACAAAAATGGTGTTTTTTTCACATTTTTTTTTACCTTTTTTTTTTAAATTTTAATAAAGTAAATGGTGGGTTATCCATATAAGTGGGGTATCAAATGAAAGCCCTATTTGTGCTTAAAAAACAGTATATAATTTATGGGGGTGGAATAAAAGCCTAAGAGGGAAAACACTGTTGAACAAAGACATAGTCAAAAAGGTCAGAATTGCTCCGGTCCTTAAGGGAAAACAACCTCAGATTTTCCTGGTCCTTAAGGGGTTACTTGTTTTATTTAAAGTTGATTTTCCCATGAAAACGTGGACAACCATGTGGTTTTCTCTGATTTTCTTGCGGGAGGTCCTTTCTCCCACCTCTAGTCAAACTAGCAGGAGAAAAAGCATTCCTAAAAGTAAATGGGAGTGAGGTGTATCTCTTAGAAGTGTTCCAGAATTGTCAGGAGGTGAGACAACATTATCTTCCATTACAATAACACCAAAATCTCATAGTGCTGGTTTTATGCAAGTGCAAAGAATGTAGGAGGATGACTCTTAGTAGTAGTAGGAGTTTACAAGAGTCATAGAGTACCTGCTGCCACCACTACCACATCTGTTAGTCTTCTTGTAATTAAAATAAAGAAGTTAGAGAATTCCTCTATATGCAGCCAACCTACAATTACTGAGTTCATACGAAAAACAACATTTGCACAAAAAGAACACCAAGGAGTGTCTGTGGAATCGCAAAATGGCAGTTGATATTCTGCCCTATTCCTTTTTTGAGTAGAGTAGCTTAAAGAACCTGATGGCATGTATTTCACCCCACTGGCACATCCCAAGCTACAATTATTTGTATAGGACAGCTGTGCTATTGTAGAACAAAGTAGTCTGATGGGCAACGGGCTGGAACCATCTTATGTCAAGGAAGTTCAACTGACCACAATTTCAAGGCAGGGAAATGCGGAATGGGAATACGCTGTTGACTGTTACCAGCTAAAGTGCCTTGAGCTGATGCCACTCTATCTTCTGGTGATTCTCCACCTGCTGTTGTCTCACAAGTATTACTGCTAATACCAAGAAGCGGAAAAATGTCTTCCATCACTGCCCACTCCATGTCACCACCACTAGGTGGAAATCCGCCATCATCTTGCACCTATGATGGGCAAGATACATTTTTAATGAAACCTCTCCCACCAGTGGGAGTATCCTTGGTTCATTCAGAACATCTCTCTGGTCTTCATGGAGTTAAGCCAATGTTTTACCAAAGACTTCTTGTGACAGAATTGTACTTATATCTTCATCCCACAGAGAAATCCTTGCCATGATTGATTGAATGCTGATACTGAAGTAGATTAAAGCCCTAATAAAGACCACAAATTTCTTTAAGGTATGGGTCATTGAGCAGCCCTTTGTGCCTACCTGTTACAATGAAAAGAAAACACATGACTGTTCATGGGATTCTTTTTATCATTTTATTTTCCGTTTCATTCTCGCCAGCTGCCTATTAATTTATATCTCAACAATTGAAAGCCCAAAAGGTAGATAAGAAGAAGTTGGATTACTAAGGGCTGCTCTCACAACAATAAGAGGATTGATTCTTTACTGGTATTGCAAATCTGTGGAGCGGAACTGCATCTCTTAGACATTTCTGGTGGAAAAGGATCAAACAAAGTGAAAAAAAAAAATACAAAAAAAAGGACTTTGGAAAGGAAGAAAAAGGAACCTTTAAGGCATTTTCTGTGATAAGGACTGATGATATACAGTTTCAAACTTGGACTGAATAAAAGATTTTTCCATGCATAAAGTTTAACTTTCAACTATCTTCACATTGCCCAAAGAACTGTCGCATTGTTGTTCTTCAAACAAAAGGTAGAAACTAGTGATGAGCGAGCACCCCAATGCTCGGATGTTCGGGTGCTCTGACCGAGCACCCCCTGAGGCTCGAGTGCTCGGCCGAACACCCGAGCCCCATTGAAGTCAATGGGAGGACTCGAGCATTACACCAGGCACCCCCTGCTCTGATGAGGGGAGGGTGCCTGGTCCATAGGAAAAGGGCAGAAAAAGATGGAAACACTACAGAAATGGTTCAGGGACAGCATAGGGAGGATGTCTGGATGCACCTTGGACTCCAACATCGCTGCTGGGAACGATCTTTCGCCCGTAGTACGCCATTTTTACAGACTGACCGTAAAACACACAAAAAGGAAAATAAAAACGACTTTAGGCGAAAAATTGTTACCAAATAGTATTTGCTGTATATTTACTTGTATATCATCTGCAAATTCTCCCAAAAATTTCATCGATTTTCTGAAGTGAGGCCATGATTAAGAGGGAAACGTGCGCAGAGGCAAATTATCCCAAAAATTTCCTTGATTTTCAGAACTGAGGCCATGATTAAGAGGGAAACGTGCGCAGAGGCAAATTCTCCCAAAAATTTCCTTGATTTTCAGAACTGAGGCCATGATTAAGAGGGAAACGTGCGCTGAGCTGACCATCTAAAACATTATGGGTGAGGGTCTGCTGCAGAGCTGACCATCCTAAACATTATATGCGAAGGCCCGCTAGTGAGCTGACGCTATAAAACATTATATGAGAGGGCCCGCTAGAGAGCTGACCCAATAAAACATTATATGAGAAGGCCCGCTGGTGAGCTGACCTATATAAAAATTGGCAAACAGGGCCCGCTGGTGAGCTGGCCCTATATAAAAATTATATCACAGGGCCCGCTGGTGAGCTGGCCCTATATAAAAATTATATCCCAGGGCACGCTGGTGAGCTGGCCCTATATAAAAATTATATCCCAGGGCATATGGAAGAGGAGGAGGAGGATGAGAACATTAAGAGTCAACCATATACCCGTTTTTGAGGTGGAAGGGGTGAATGGGAATACAGAGTATTCCCATCATTGTAAATAACATATATAAAGTGAGTTTATGTTCCCCCGGGGCTTTCCTCCAGTGGAGTGGAGAAGTCAGGGGAAATCCAGGCCTTGTTCATTTTTATAAGTGTCAACCTATCAGCATTGTCGGTGGAAAGGCGGATACGCTTATCTGTTATGATGCCACCAGCAGCACTAAATACCCGCTCAGACAGAACGCTGGCGGCAGGGCAGGCCAGCACCTCCAAGGCGTAGAGTGCCAGTTCATACCACGTGTCCAGCTTGGACACCCAGTAGTTGTAAGGCACAGAGGGATCATTGAGGACGCTGACACGGTCTGCTACGTACTCCTTCACCATCTTCCAAAACTTTTCCCTCCTTATGACACTAGGCTGCGCATCAGGGTGAGGGTGCTGGCGGGGTGTCATGAAGGTGTCCCACGCCTTGGAGAGTGTTGCCCTGCCTTTCTCGGAACTGCTGTGTGCTCCCCTTTTCTCCCCTTCTCGGTTGGCCAAGGTAGCACGTACTCTGCCGCCAGCGTTGTCAGATGGAAAATTTTGGAGCAATTTTTCAACAAGAACCTTCTGGTATTGCACCATTTTGCTTGTCCTCTCCACCGGAGGAATGAGAGATGAGAAATTCTCTTTGTAGCGGGGGTCCAGAAGGGTGAACACCCAGTAATCCGTGTTGTCTAAAATGCGTACAACGCGTGGGTCACGGGAAAGGCAGCCTAACATAAAGTCAGCCATGTGTGCCAGAGTACCAACAGTCAAGATTTCGCTGTCCTCACCAGGAGGCTGACTCTCAATATCCTCATCCTCTTCCTCCTCTTCTGCCCACCCACGCTGAAGAGATGGAACTAAAGTTCCATGGCTACCCTCTGTAGCGGAGGCAACCGTGTCTTCCTCCTCCTCCTCCTCCTCCTCCTCCTCCTCCGCCTCCTCCAATTGTCGCTGAGAAGACGAAGTGAGGGTGCTCTGGCTATCACCTTGTGTAAGCTCTTCCTCCCCCATTTCCACCTCTTCCACATGCAAAGCGTCGGTTTTAATTGTGAGCAGCGAGCGTTTCAGTAGACACAGAAGTGGGATGGTTACACTGATAATAGCGTTATCGCCGCTCACCATCTGTGTCGATTCCTCAAAATTGCGTAAAACCTCGCAGAGGTCTGACATCCATTCCCACTCCTCACTTCTGATTACAGGAAGTTGAACGGAGAGGCGACGACCGTGTAACAGCTGGTACTCCACTACTGCCCTCTGCTGCTCACAAAGCCGGGCCAACATGTGGAAGGTGGAGTTCCAGCGCGTGCTCACGTCACACAGCAGCCGGTGAGCTGGCAATTGTAAGCGCTGCTGCAGCTTCAACAGGCCGGCCGAAGCTGTAGATGACTTACGGAAATGTGCACACACGCGGCGCACCTTGGTCAAGAGATCATGCACATTGGGGTAGGTTTTTAGAAATCGCTGCACCACTAAATTAAATACATGCGCTAGGCATGGTACGTGTGTGAGCTTGCCGAGCTCCAAAGCCGCCACCAAGTTACGCCCATTATCACACACAACCATGCCTGGTTGCAGGTTGAGTGGCGAGAGCCACTGCTCGGTCTGGTGACTAATCCCCTGCAACAGCTCTGAGGCCGTGTGCTGTTTGTCCCCAAGGCAGATCAGCTTCAGCACGGCCTGTTGACGCTTCCCCACTGCAGTGCTACACTGCTTCCAGCTACTGGCTGATGGGGGAGTGGCGGTGTGTGTAGAGAATTCGGAGGTGGAAACGGAGGAGGAGGAGCCAATAACGTAGGTGCTGGTGGAAACCCTGATGGAGGTAGGGCCCGCAATCCTCGGCGTGGGTAGCACCCGTGCCATCCCAGGGTCCGAGTCGCTCCCAGCCTCCACGACATTCACCCAGTGTGCCGTCAGGGAAATGTAGCGTCCCTGGCCACAAGCACTTGTCCATGTGTCAGTCGTTAAGTGGACCTTCCCAGTAACTGCGTTGGTCAGGGCACGGGTGATGTTACGGGACACATGGTGGTGTAATGCGGGGATGGCACACCGGGAAAAGTAGTGGCGGCTGGGGACCGCGTACCGAGGGACAGCTGCTGCCATCAGGCTGCGGAAGGACTCAGTGTCCACAAGCCTAAATGGCAGCATTTCGATGGCCAGTAATTTTGAAAGGTGTGAGGTTAGTGCTATGGCCTGTGGGTGGGTGGCTGGGTATTTTCTCTTGCGCTCAAATGCCTGGGGTAACGACATTTGGACGCTGTGCTGGGACAGGGAAGTGGATGTGGTCGCTGATGGTGCTTCAGATGCTACAGGTGCAGGGCGGGAGGTATGCGGGCCTGCGCCTTCGACAGGCGATTGGCCGGCACCGAAAACAGGGGAAGAGGAGGCAGTGGTGTGGCCTGCAGACACAGATGGGCGATCCAGGCGTTCCTCCCACTTACTACGGTGCTTGGATGCCATGTGTCGGATCATGCTGGTGGTGGTGAGGTTTCTAGTGTTCATGCCTCGGCTCATTCTGGTGTGGCACAGGTTGCAAACTACAAATCTTTTGTCGTCCGCACTTTCCTTAAAAAAACGCCATACCGCGGAACACCTACCCCTTGGCAAGGTAGATTTACGCAAGGGGGTGCTCCGTGGAACATTTGCGGGCCGGTTTGGTGCGGTCCGCCTTCTTTCTGTAGCCACACCACTGCCTCTTCCAGCCTGTTGCGGTGCTGCAGATGGCTCACCCTCAGGACTGCTGTCATCGCTCGGCTCTACACCTTCCCAGGTGGGGTCAGTCACCTCATCGTCCACCAAGTCCTCCTCCACTTCCTCACTCTGATCATCCTCCTCAAGTCTTGATCCCACCACATACTCGGTCATTGACAACTGTATAACATTCTCCTCAACAAGGTCTTGAGAAGGAAATAGTGGTTGATTTAATGGCAACTGTGTCTCATCATCATCATCATCATCCACTACTTCCTTTGACCTTAAATGCCGTTCACATCTGTCATCTTCTTGTGATTGGGTAGCCTCTAGAGGTTGTGAATCAGGGCACAAGATGTCATGTTCCTCTGCAAGCGTGCTTGGAGAGAGGGTCAAATGAAGGATTGGTGATGAGACGAGCTCATCACTATATCCCAGTGTGGGATCACTTCTTTGACCAGACCGTGTATGGTGGGAGGAAGGATGATCAGAGTGAGGATTATGTTGACCAGACTCTTGGCTACTGAGAGTGGACTTGGTGGAAGACAGGGTGGTGCTTAACCGACTGGAAGCAGTATCAGCTGTCATCCAACCGACCACCTGTTCGCACTGGTCGGACCTCGAGAGTGATGTCCTGCGACGCCCTGTGAAATCAGACATGAAGCTAGGTATGGTGGATGTCTTTCTTTCTTGTGCTCTGGCACCAGGCACAGTTTCTCCGCGTCCTGACCCGCGCCCTGAACTTTCAGGATCACGTCCACTTCCCCGTCCCTTTTTACCCGCCTTCTTCATCTTACACAATATATATGACTTTAATATATATGAGTTTGAAAACTTAACAGTATTTCTTACTATTCTGCAACTCTGCAGAGTACACAGAATAGGCTGCTAAACGGCGGTGAAACACACTGAATGGAATATGTGACTTTAATATTTGAGTTTGAAAACTTAACAGTATTTCTTACTATTCTGCAACTCTGCAGAGTACACAGAATAGGCTGTTAAACGGCGTTGAAACACACTGAATGGAATATGTGACTTTAATATTTGAGTTTGAAAACTTAACAGTATTTCTTATAATTCTGGAACTGTACAGAGTACACAGAATAGGCTGTTAAACGGCGGTGAAAGACACTGAATGGAATATGTGACTTTAATATTTGAGTTTGAAAACTTAACAGTATTTCTTATAATTCTGGAACTGTACAGAGTACACAGAATAGGCTGTTAAACGGCGGTGAAAGACACTGAATGGAATATGTGACTTTAATATTTGAGTTTGAAAACTTAACAGTATTTCTTATAATTCTGGAACTGTACAGAGTACACAGAATAGGCTGTTAAACGGCGGTGAAAGACACTGAATGGAATATGTGACTTTAATATTTGAGTTTGAAAACTTAACAGTATTTCTTATAATTCTGGAACTGTACAGAGTACACAGAATAGGCTGTTAAACGGCGGTGAAAGACACTGAATGGAATATGTGACTTTAATATTTGAGTTTGAAAACTTAACAGTATTTCTTACTATTCTGCAACTGTGCAGAGTACACAGAATAGGCTGCTAAACGGCGGTGACACACACTGAATGGAATAAGTGACTTTAATATTTGAGTTTGAAAACTTAACAGTATTTCTTACTATTCTGCAACTGTGCAGAGTACACAGAATAGGCTGCTAAACGGCGGTGACACACACTGAATGGAATAAGTGACTTTAATATTTGAGTTTGAAAACTTAACAGTATTTCTTACTATTCTGCAACTCTGCAGAGTACACAGAATAGGCTGCTAAACGGCGGTGACACACACTGAATGGAATAAGTGACTTTAATATTTGAGTTTGAAAACTTAACAGTATTTCTTACTATTCTGCAACTCTGCAGAGTACACAGAATAGGCTGCTAAACGGCGGTGACACACACTGAATGGAATAAGTGACTTTAATATTTGAGTTTGAAAAATTAACAGTATTTCTTACTATTCTGCAACTCTGCAGAGTACACAGAATAGGCTGCTAAACGGCGGTGACACACACTGAATGGAATAAGTGACTTTAATATTTGAGTTTGAAAAATTAACAGTATTTCTTACTATTCTGCAACTCTGCAGAGTACACAGAATAGGCTGTTAAACGACGTTGAAACACACTGAATGGAATATGTGACTTTAATATTTGAGTTTGAAAACTTAACAGTATTTCTTATAATTCTGGAACTGTACAGAGTACACAGAATAGGCTGTTAAACGGCGGTGAAAGACACTGAATGGAATATGTGACTTTAATATTTGAGTTTGAAAACTTAACAGTATTTCTTATAATTCTGGAACTGTACAGAGTACACAGAATAGGCTGTTAAACGGCGGTGAAAGACACTGAATGGAATATGTGACTTTAATATTTGAGTTTGAAAAATTAACAGTATTTCTTACTATTCTGCAACTCTGCAGAGTACACAGAATAGGCTGTTAAACGGCGTTGAAACACACTGAATGGAATATGTGACTTTAATATTTGAGTTTGAAAACTTAACAGTATTTCTTATAATTCTGGAACTGTACAGAGTACACAGAATAGGCTGTTAAACGGCGGTGAAAGACACTGAATGGAATATGTGACTTTAATATTTGAGTTTGAAAACTTAACAGTATTTCTTATAATTCTGCAACTGTACAGAGTACACAGAATAGGCTGTTAAACGGCGGTGAAAGACACTGAATGGAATATGTGACTTTGATATTTGAGTTTGAAAAATTAACAGTATTTCTTACTATTCTGCAACTCTGTAGAGTACACAGAATAGGCTGTTAAACGGCGTTGAAACACACTGAATGGAATATGTGACTTTAATATTTGAGTTTGAAAACTTAACAGTATTTCTTCCTATTCTGCAACTCTGCACAGTACACAGAATGTGCTGCTAAACTGCGGCGAAGCACACTGAATGGAATATGTGACTTTGATATTTGAGTTTGAAGACTTAACAGTATTTCTTCCTATTCTGCAACTCTGCACAGTACACAGAATGTGCTGCTACACTGCGGCGAAGCACACTGAATGGAATATGTGACTTTGATATTTTAGTTTGAAGACTTAACAGTATTTCTTCCTATTCTGCAACTCTGCACAGTACACAGAATGTGCTGCTAAACTGCGGCGAAGCACACTGAATGGAATATGTGACTTTGATATTTGAGTTTGAAGACTTAACAGTATTTCTTCCTATTCTGCAACTCTGCACAGTACACAGAATGTGCTGCTACACTGCGGCGAAGCACACTGAATGGAATATGTGACTTTGATATTTGAGTTTGAAGACTTAACAGTATTTCTTCCTATTCTGCAACTCTGCACAGTACACAGAATGTGCTGCTAAACTGCGGCGAAGCACACTGAATGGAATATGTGACTTTGATATTTTAGTTTGAAGACTTAACAGTATTTCTTCCTATTCTGCAACTCTGCACAGTACTCAGAATGTGCTGCTAAACTGCGGCGACGCACACTGAATGGAATACGTGACTTTGATATTTTAGTTTGAAGACTTAACAGAATGTGCTCTAATCTGCAACTTTGCACACTAAACAGAATGTGCTCTAATCTGCAACTTTGCACACTAAACAGAATGTGCTCTAATCTGCAACTTTGCACACTAAACAGAATGTGCTCTAATCTGCAACTTTGCACACTAAACAGAATGTGCTCTAATCTGCAACTTTGCACACTAAACAGAATGTGCTCTAATCTGCAACTTTGCACACTAAACAGAATGTGCTCTAATCTGCAACTGTGCACACTAAACAGAATGTGCTCTAATCTGCAACTTTGCACACTAAACAGAATATATATATTTTTTTTTTTTTTTTTTTGTTTTTTTCCCCCCACACCAAATAACCTGCTGCCCCCACACACAGTAGTCCTAAAAAGGACTTTTGGTTCTTTTTTTTTCACAATTTTTGTTTTTTTCCTCCCTACACTGCCTTTCCCTTCCTATCCTCAGCTCTCCCTGGCTCAGACTGAGCCGAACTCGCTGGTCAGGTGCTATACAGCACCTGACCACGGGTTCTGGCCAGCCAATCAGTGTAATGCCAGCAGCCAACATGGCTGCTGGCATTACACCGATGTCAGAGCCTCCCTGCACGTTTATTGGCTGCGCAGCAGCCGCAAAACGTGCGGGGAGGAGACCCGAACATGGCGGGCGAGCACATGCGGTACTCGTACGAGTACCGCCATGTGCCGAGCAGAGCGATGCTCGAGCCGATCCGAGCATCGGCCGAGCATGCTCGCTCAACACTAGTAGAAACACATGTTGTGCTAGATTGTGCAAAGTGAAAACCAGAAAGCCTCTATTTTCTCAACTGTTAAAGGGGAAACAACACCTTCTAATACTAACAACCCTTACCTGACTTACTATGGCCAAAAAAATGAATAACCCATCTGATTTTCTTTCTTGATCCTTGATCCAAGACATAACATCATCATTCAGACCTTGATGTCACGTCCATGGAGGCAGACAGGACAGTTTCTTGTAGGACCACGACGTCATGCTCTGCTCGATGCAAATGGTAATCGTAACTAGGGATGGGTGACGTTTTTTTGCCTCAAAAGCAAAACAGGAGAAAAATGGCACTTCCTGCCAACCAGGAAATGTTTAATGAAAGTGCATATTTTCCATTATATCTGCCTTGCTCCTTGCATTGAAATCAATGGTAAGCAATAACACTACCCCCATGTGGAATATTTCTCTTCTTTTCCCACCAGGATAGAAAAAAAGGGGTGTCACATTCCCACAGTGTGTCATTTTGTGTTTGTTTGTTTGAGAGAGAGAAAGCAGAACAATTTGTAGTAAAGAAATTAGAGTTTGACTTTAGTTTGGGGAGTCGTGTGGGCAGACAATTTGTTCTTTGTGTTAGGGGAGTTCGGGGAGTCTGGTGGAGTGTGAATGGAAAAAGGAGGCAGGTTGTTGATCCACGTTCCTTCCTGACCTAGCTGAGACCCAGTGACTGACAGACGTACTTTGCAGGTTGACATATAAAGGACAGATAAGTACAACTGACACTGACTTCTTCAACGGCCAGAAGAAGAGGAGGAAACACAGGCTAAGGTCTGAAGCCAGTTTCATCCACTGTATCTTTTTCAGAGATTAAACCTGTGTATAAGGAAGATGATGATAGGATGCAATGTATTAAAAACTTTAATTCATGACTAGGGAAATGAGGCCGAGAACATGGTTTTGGTTTTGTCTATCATACCATCTATATTTATAACAAAATTACAGCTTGCATCTTTCTCAAAAGAGAACAGAGGTTCTCAGTGAGAGGTTCAGAAGTTTTATTGATGGATACTTCAACTATTAGAGAGATCCAATTAAAGGATAAAGATTAAATCCACTTACGCACCACCACAGCATTGTACAAATGGGTTGGGCCTAGGTACATTTGTAGCACATAGATACAAAATCAGTAGGTTTTGATGCATGAGTACAAATGGCCACAGTTTAGAGAATAAGATCACTGAACTCACTGCAGTAATAACATTACCCTGTACTTATTCCGTACTACTTTGTGAATTTACCTCATTGCACCCTTATTTTTACTTATAGACTGAGACAAGCCACTTTATTTACTCCTATTCCAGCACAGTCACAATCTTCTGCTTTCACTCCTCAGATGTCCTCAATGATACTGAATGTTCTGCCACTTGTGACTTTCCTCTTCTGGATGGATCTTTCAGCATCTCCAAGCATGTAGACCTTTTGTACAGGTCCCTTATCCTATATAATAATTTGCTAAAAAGTGTGTAACACCACGTCATGCGCAGTAGACACTGCTGCGCTTGCTGCAGTCATGCACAGTAGAGACTGCCCGCGCCGAAGCGTCCAGCTCTGTATCAGCCACAGTGTGGGCAGTCTCTACTGTGCATGACTACCCCGCGACCGGTTGGAAATGGCACTGTGGCCCGTGTAACGGGCTCTTCAACTAGTTTCCTATAAACTGCAGTTTAAACACTAGCAAGCAGGGCACTTTTATCCCTCTGTTTCCAATGCCTTTTAATTGCAATTGTCCTTATATATTTTCCCCATTGTACATTGTTCTATCTATTGTACAATGCTGTAGATTGCTGCGGAATCTGGTCAAGCTTTATAAATAAATGCTAATAATAAAAGTAATAATATAATATTAATAAGTATAATAACAAAAGCATTTTTTACAGCTGTTAATCCAATCTTTTTCTTTTATGTTCTCATTTACAGTTGTGCACCCTAGATTTTTAAGGGTGTGATCTAATAATTAATACCACCACCAATTAGACTCCATTATGGTGGTTTTAACTTTTAAGATAGTTTATTTTTATTTTATTTTACGTTATTTTGAGCATTTTCCTTATGTATGTTATCTAGCAGTGACAAACTGGAGTATGCCCCTGTCACACAACATACAAACGTTTTATAATTTGCAGTTAACATTTTTAATAAAAGTAAAATTTTAATTGATTGTTAGCTATCCCATAATACCAGACCTGTACTGGCAATGGGGTGTTGCCTCAATGTGAGCTACCACAGCAGGTTTAACCAGGTTTATATGTTTTCCACGTGGGAGGTATATATATATATATAATATATAAATGTGTGTGTTTGTGTGTGTGTGTGTGTGTATGTGTGCGTGTGTATGTGTGCTTGTATATATGTGTATGTCTGTGTGTATTTGTGTGTATATGTGTGTATGTATGTGTGTGTGTGTGTATGTGTATATGTATGTGTGTATGTATGTGTATATGTATGTGTGTGTGTATATGTATGTGTGTGTATATCTGTGTATGTATGTGTGTGTATGTGTGTATGTATGTGTATATGTATGTGTGTGTATATGTATGTGTGTATGTGTGGGTGTGGGTGTGTGCATGCCTCCCAAGTGTCCCTCTTTAGGAGGGACAGTCCCTCTTTTAGACCCAAATCCCTCTGTCCCTCTTTCCCCACTCTGATGTCCCTCCTTTTAGGAGATCAGACTGAGTGGTGTGTAGATAAGTGTATAATATTGTTCTACAGCAATATAACTTGCATTATTGTTTGTTTAAATGTCAGAATATGTGTTTATAAATTAGTCTGTGTAAATAAAATACTCTGGTCTTGTTGTAAGTCATTTATTATGTTACACAAAGAGGTATGAATAGGTCATGAAATAGCCTAAAAATCCCTCGTAATGCCCCGCCCACCAGCCACACCCCCAGCATCACCCCCTAAAACACAAGTGTCCCTCTTTAGCAATTTGAAATGTTGGGAGGTATATGTGTGTGTGTTTGTATAAAGTAAATGGTAGGCACTCACAGGACTTAAAAAATTTAATTTCCTTAAAGATGGATGTGGAATACATTAGGGACATTTTTTAAGAACTTGAAAATGGTCCATAGTGGACAAACATTTAAATCTTGTATACAATCTATTAATTCTGAAGTGCATGCTTGCCAATTGCCAATATATAACTACCTCTCTCTCTCACGTTCTCTCACTCTCTTTCTCACACACTCTCTATACACACATATATTTATTATGGGTATTGAATTTTAGTAATTTTATTTTCTATACAGATGAAACCATTGCCTGGTTATTCTTTTAATGCCATCACTGCCGACTATGACTGAGATAAAAGAATCAGAGTGATGTATTAATTCTACATTTGCCTCAGATGTTAATAGCTTTTATTCTCTATAAATCATCTTTCAACTGAGGACACCTAGTACAAAGTGACACTGCTCTACACATTACTTAATTCGCCAGTATAAATCTTTAAAAGTTGAAAAGTTAAAGAGCACCATTTTTAAGTGACTGTAGCAGCAGATGATGACTTCTGAGTAGGCCCATGAAATGCAATTACTAAAGTAGCTGTCATTTTGTAGGAAAAAAAACCCTTGGGGAAAAGATGGGGAATTCTTACTCTTTCTTTTCATTTAAAGTCATACAGCTAAGGGACAATTCATGCAAGACGTTAAACAGAAACACAGAATATTAACCCCTTCGTGTCCTTTGACGTACCCGGACTGTCACGCTGGTCCGGCACTTAAGGACCAGTGACGGTCCTGGTACGTCACCTACTTTTACTCACCGCGCTCCTGCAGGAGCACGGTGAGTAATACCGTGGACTGAAATTGATCTCTCCAAGACCGGAGCGATCTCTTCCAGTCCTCCTTTCGATGTGCCGCCCCACGTGATCAGTCACGTGGGACGGCACGTCGAACGAGTCTATCTGGTCCTTAAAGGACCAGACACCGCGGGATCGTCAGACCCTAAGTGGTTAATGTTTATCCATACTTACTCAGTATTAATCCTTTATGCTGTGACATATTGCTTTCATATAATTACTATATTAAAAATTATATTTCAGTCACACAACATGGCCATATTATGTGATGCTCACCACCATGACAAGGTACCCCATTATAGGCAGGTCCTAACCTTAAAGGGATAGTAATACTTCGTTTTATCTTTATTTTATTTTGTAGGCATTAAAAAAACATGAAGAACGATGTAAGTCTTATCTCTCAAACCTTTATGGTCTGAGAGATATTCACAAGCAAAGTTTCCCCTCCCGCCCCTTTTACCTAATGTAAGCCATCTCTTTTCAGATGTGGAATGCAGTCCATAGACCAGAAGGATAACAGAAGGGGACAATCTTCTTCCTATGAGAACAATGAAGGCCCTGCCCCCTTGACAAGTTTTTCAGGTTTTTCCCTTATCTTAATTGAAGATTGTCCCTCTCTGCAATCTACCTGGGCACCTTCCTTCTGATCTGAGGTAAGCAGTGTTACATCAGTAAAAGGGACGGGAGGGGGATACTTTGTCATTGAATTACTCTTGAGCTACAACTCTGAAAGAATTGAAATAACACTCTCCAAAGTCCAAATACTATGATGATTAATTAGAGCTGCTTTTATTACAAAACATTACTATCCTTTTAAAGATTTGTCCTGTGAGCTTTAGTCTTTATTATGGAGACACTCTGACTAGCATTTTATAGTGTCATAAAGGCAATGAACACCTGGGGGCAGGAGACATGCTTGAACCAATAGAAGCTGGTCAAATGTCCAAATGCACAATTCCAGTCCAGGTCTTGGTAAGCACAGCCAAAGAAAAAAGATACATTTCAAATAGCTGGAATGCAACCAAATGCTTCCAAAACAGCTAAAATCAAAACCACCTACTACTGAGGCACATTCATATTTACTCAGTATTAATCCTTTATGCTATGGCATATTGCCTACACATATAATCACTACATTAAAGAAAAGGTTGTAATCCCAAAATATGACTACATAATATGGTAATTCTATAGTTAAAGGAGCAGTAAACTTTTTTTAATGAAAAAACATATATTGTAGGGATTTTCCTAATGAGTAAAATAAGGGTACTCCCGCTGCCAAGAGATTTATATTTCCACAGTTATTACAGTTTAAACCCATGTTTTTTTACATTAGCAGTGCCCTCTAGTGGTCAAACCCTAATTAGATTTCCTGTTAGATTCTAACGGAGAGGAAAGTCAGAAAAGTCAGTGACTTACAGTTCTCCATAGAATGTGATAGAAACTGCTGAGTCACTTCCTGTCAGTTAGAACTATCAGGAAGTAAACACAGTAAATTCACTTCTTGGTTATTTAAACTGGTATAATTTTTTAATAAAACATCTGACAACAGTGGGAGTGACCTTGTTTTATTCAGCAATAAATTCTTGTAAAATATGTGTTTTCATAAAAAAAGTTTACTGTTCCTTTAAGGAATGTAACATTCCATTTCAGCTTGATTTTTTACCATCAATTCCTATTACATAATTGTTGGAGTGTTGTTGCTTTCCACCTCCATGGGATGAAGGTTTTGACAGTACTGAGGAGAGGAGAATCATTTTAAGTGTTGGTTGGTTATGATTATGTTTATGGTGTTGTGGAAAACTCGGGTTCAGGAAGAATAATTCTGGAGTGATCAGATGTTGGCAGTTCAAAATATTTTATTTTTACTTTTAGTTTTTTTTTTCACCCAAAAGCTATTATTTTAGGGCGAGTCCACCAGATCTCCAATGGCTTATAGAACAATTTGGGAAGAATTTAGCCAAAAAGTGAGAAATGTGATACCGTCTGGTAGTGAGCTTGCTTCTCTAGTTGCTGCATTTCTGGGGAATGTGGTATTTTTGTGCAGAATTTTGAGCCATTAATTTGTGTTTAATGCATACCTCCCAAGTGTCCCTCTTTAGGAGGGACAGTCCCTCTTTTAGACCCAAATCCCTCTGTCCTTCTTTCCACCCTGATATCCCTCTTTCTAAGAGTTCAGACTGTCTGGTGTGTATATAAGGGTATCATACTGCTCCACAGCAATAAAACTCACTTTAATGTTTGTTTAAATGTCAGTATATGTGTTTATAAATTAGTCTGTGTAAATAAAATACTTTGGTCTTGTTATAAGTCTTTTATTAGGTTACACAAGGTGGTGTCAATAGGTCGTGAAATAGCCTAAAAATTCACTGGTAATGCCCCGCCCACCAGCCATGCCCCCAGCAACACCCCCTAAAACACAAGTGTCCCTCTTTGGGTATTTGAAATGTTGGGAGGTATGTTATTGTGTAATCATCATCAGATTTCCATTCTGTGAAGAATCTGAGTTTCTGCTAGGGACTTTGTGGGGACTGCAGTTTGTATATTTTGAGTAGAATCTTCTCATGGGGTTTGTGTTGGGTTGTGTTGGTTTGAATCATAGATTCAAAGGGGGATAAGTGCTCTATTATGGAAACCTTTAGTGTCAAAGTCTAAAGATATCTAGTGTACCTGTCTTTACTCCCAGTAATTGCCTCTTGTGAAGCAAATACTTTGTCATATAAGACTGATAAGGCTGGATAGACTGTAATCAGTTGGCAGGCCCACAAGACAGTAGGATGGAAGTCTCTGCTACAAGAAGGTTTGGTAGCAAACCTAGTGAAGGGAGCTTCGAAGTGGCATTGACTACGAGTTTGTTCTTACTACGACACAGGCACCAGATTTTAAACAGCAGCGATGCTGAATATCTGACCGCAATTGATCTGAGGCCACAACAGGATAGACACACTTGAAAGCCAAGGTTCAGCAAAGATTTCCATAGACAGATGAAAAGAAGCATGATAAAAAAAATTAACACAATGAGAATTCTAGTGATGAGGTCAGGATATGTGGTCTACTTGCGGAGTCAGGAGACAAGCCAAGGGCTTTAATTTGTTTGCCAATAGCTAGGTGAAAGGTTTAGTATCTACATTTAGAAGGGAAATGGATCTATAATTAATTACTACAGAAGGTTGAGTTTTGTCTCTTTTATTAATTATAGTTATATGATCTTCCAGAGCACTTTTGGGTTAAATGATGCCTGCAGTACATTTTATATATGAATTAATCAAATGTGGTATGTTTTAGAATTTACAGTATTATCTCAATGGGAAATCTTCCAGGCCACCCTTGGGACCCCTCTTTGGGGAGGTGTTTTTTTAACACTACCTGATAAAGGGATTGGAGGATCTGAGTTATAAAGAGAGACTAGCCAAACTGGGTTTGTTTACATTAAAGAAGAGACATCTAAGGGCTGATATGATTACCATTTACACATACATTCAAGGTCAATACAAAGAACTATCCAATGAATTATTTATTCAAAGAGCTGAGCTAAGAACAAGAGGTCATCCATTAAGACTAGAGGAGAGGCGCTTTCGACTTAAACAAAGGCAGGGATTCTTTACAGTAAGGGCAGTAAGGCTATGGAATTCTTTGCCTTGGGATGTTGTGCTTGCAGATAAAGCAACTGCATTCAAAAAAGCAATGGATGCCTATCTAGCATAGAACAATATTGACAATTATGACAGATGGCTTCAAAGCAAATAGGTTATTGATCCGGGGGACTATTTGACTACCAGTTGGAGTCAGGAAGGAATAATTCCCACCCCCCCCACACACACACACACACTTGGGACTAGATTGGAAATGGCTCCAGAGGGCTTTTTTTGCCTTCCTTTGAATCAACAGAGGTGATTTGGCATGGGCTGGACTTGATGGACGCACGTCTTTTTTCAGCCTCTATCATCTACTATGTTACTATGTAGTTCAGCTCAGAATCCACTAATGTTTTATCAGTCTTTACTAGTATTTCTGATTTTAGTATAGGTATGTTTGCTTTCTCTAAAAATAGCAGTTCCCCTTGTCTAATATCATTCAGTCTGTTTGGCTCCTATTGGTTTTTAAATTATAGCGACTGGAGAAAAACCCTTGAAAAGCTTTCAACATCACAGGGAATATTACCTTAGGTCTTGTCTTCTTTGTCATCAGGTTTTTTTTTGTTTGCTTGATTTATCTATACTTGCCCATAGTTTCCTGCATTTGTTAGTTGACAGATATTGCTGATAGTAGTACAATATAAATTATTAAAGGGATAGTAATACTTAAAATGTAAAAAAAATATGTTGTAGGGTTTATCCCCTTGAGTAAAACAAGAGTACTCCCACTGCTGAAAGGTGTTTCATTCAAAAGTTATTAATTTTCAAAGTTGCATTTTTTAGGTGCAATATCACAGTGGCCTGAAATTGTACAGTGGCGCTGTTGCTACACCATCCTATGGAGATTTATGGTCAACTGACCAGAGTTGTCCATAGGATCGTGTAGCAACAGCGCCACTGTACAATTTCAGGCCACTGTGATATTGCACCTAAAAAATTCAACTTTGAAAATTAATAACTTTTGAATAAAACACCTCTCAGCAGTGGGAGTACTCTTGTTTTACTCAGGGGGATAAACCCTACAACATATTTTTTTTACATTTTAAGTATTACTATCCCTTTAAAGGGAACATTCACATCTGTCAAACTTGTGCCCGTTTGCTTTAAAATGTAAAACTAGATTTGTGTAGGTGATTTTTTTAATCTTACTGACCTAGGACTGAAGTTATGCAGCGTTAAAATCTGGCACTTCCACAATGTGCAGCACATGGTATATGCAGCACGCCTACTCAGGACTTCCCACCTCCCTCCCAGCTTCCCTAGGCAGTGCGTTCACACTTCCCTTCTTAGCTGTCTTTCTGTGGTGTAGCGTTACAGCAAGCTCCATTTACCATGCTACTGAGGTTGCAAGCTCAGTGACATGGTAAACGGAGCTTGCTGTAACACTACACCACAGAAAGACCGCTATGAAGGGAAGCGTGAACACGCTCCCTAAGGCGGCATGCCATACATACAGTGTACAGCACATTGCGGAAGTGCCAGATTTTAACACTGCATAACTTCAGTCCTAGGTCAGTAAGATTAAAAAAAACACATATGCTAATCTAGTTTTACATATTAAAGCAAATGGGCACAAGTTCCCCTTTAATTTATTTAACAGTTATATATGTCTGTTGTTTCAATTTGTTTGCTTTTTAAATGCTGATTTTTGTGTATTAGATTATTAATTTGTCACTGTGATTATATTTGTTTGCCCCTGTTTTTAATATTTCTTCTCTTAGAATACAATTATGTGCTTCCAAAACCAATGGGCCATCTCTTCCCTTGTCCTGATGTAGTATAATGTTTGAAAATATTGCTTTATTTTCCTTAGTACGTCTGTGTCTAATAATAGTTAATTTTAACTGTGGATGGACTGTGATCTAAATGCTGATAAATTACATTGCAATAATATAAGTGTATGGTCTGACCATTTGATAGAATCTATATTTGCTGACATTAAATTGTGTATTTATGTTGCTTGAGGAATAGATCTTTGATTCTGTAATATGAGTTACGTAGGAACAAGTAAATTGTAACATAGAAACATAGAAATTGACGGCAGATAAGAACCTTTCGGCCCATCTAGTCTCCCCATTTTCCTACTGTAAAAAAGCTCAAACCTTTTTTTTTCTGTCACTGTAATTAATTTCTACCACTTCTGCTGGTTGGCTATTCCATTTATCTACTACCCTCTCAATGAATTTTTTCTCCTTTGAAATGTACTTCCATCCTGCACTTTGTTGAATCCCTTCATGTATTTGAATGTTTCTATCATATCCCTTGTCTCCTCCAAGCTATACATGTTCAGATCCTTTAGTCTATCCTGATATTTATTTTCCTGTAAACCAGTCACCAGTTTAGTAGCCTTTTCACCATAGTATCTATATTCTTCTGGAGATGGGGTCTCCAGTACTGTACACAATACTGTAGGTGAGGTCTAACTAGAGATATGTAGAGTGGCATGACTACTTCCCTTTTTCTGCTACTAATGTCCCTAGCTATACAACCCAGTGCCCTGCTTGCATTCCACGCTGCTTTATTACATTGCCTGCCTACCTTTAAGTCATTATAAATAATTACTCTCAAATCTCTTTCATCTGTTGTCTCTGACAGCACAGTACCCTTAATAGAATATTTTTCCTTTGGATTTTTATGTCCCAAGTGCATTATTTTACATTTATCAACATTAAACTGCAGCTGCCACACTCTTGTCCATTCTTCTAATTTACCTAAATCATTTGTCATTTGTTTATGGACTCAGAACCCAACAAGTTTCTATTATGCAAACATCGGAAATCAGTTTGTTGATTTTCCTAAGGTTAGAGCATCTGATCAAAAATCAATTTGCTTAACAGTCTAAGAAAGCATTAAAATTGCTAACATTGCTACCTATAATTGTCATATTAATTATGTAGGTTGGTGAAGGTTAAGTTTATAATGCTTATTGTGCCTTTAATAAACATAGGTGATACCATGTTAACTGTAGAAAAAACAGGAGAGTGGAAGAGTAAAAGTGATACCTTTATTGGCTGAGAGGTTTAGAATGCCACCCTACCAGTGTTTAATTGCTAAATGGACCATATATATATATATATATGTGTGTGTGATGCCCTAGTGTAATATTGTATCATATATGTGTGCAAATGTTTGTGTTTTACCTCCAAACTGTTATTTATTTTGTTTAATCTTTTTGCATTTATTCTTCTTCCAATAAAAATTATATTTAAAAATCATATACCATGATTATTATTAGGTAATAAACAGATCCAAAAACCTTCATGTTTATTAAAGCAGGAAACTGATAGAATAAAATTGATACCTTTATTGGCTGAGAAGTTTTCTTTTCTTCAGGCGTGTTTAGAGTGAAGCCTGAACATAAAATTCAAGACAGGTTATACGTTCATGTTAGTTGTTTGTAAATTTAAACTCCACAGAAAGTGATCTCTTATCACCATTGTCTGTACAAATCATTCCCCAGAGTCCAGTTAAGGCAGCTCTTTGTAGCTGGCCAAGTGGTAGAAAATGTATTTCCCTTTTGACGTGTGAATATCACCAGCAAATTTATTGTGTAGAGAGCGTGAGACTTCAGACAAAGATGGCAAAGTCTTTGGACTATATACTGTGTATGGGGGAACCCACCGAGTGCCAGAAGGGTGTGCAAATAATCACTTTTAATGCATTATGCAACCCTGTAGCACCCAAAGGGCCTAAGGTATTGTGTGTAATAAGGTTATAAATTCCTTGTCAAGGTTCAGTACACGGTTTAAACTTGGTCATCAAATTATGCTCCCAGATAGTTCTGTCCATCTTAAAATTTCCTATCAGTACAGCCGTTCCGTGATCTGTAATGCTGTGACTAGCTTTGCAAAAATGTTTACCCATTGAGGCTGAACCTGAACCTATGAGAATTCATCCATTTGAAGTGTTTGAAGTGAGGGCTGAGGCCATACGTTCATGCAGATTGTTTTTGAGTTTGGATTCCACTAGAGGTGAGTCTCTTGTTGCCAGTGTCTGTGGTGATCATTAGTGATGAGCGAGCACCCCAATGCTCGGGTGTTCGGGTGCTCTGACCGAGCACCCCCGGAGGCTCGAGTGCTCGGCCGAGCACCCGAGCCCCATTGAAGTCAATGGGAGGACTCGAGCATTACACTAGGCACCCCCTGCTCTGATGAGGGGAGGGTGCCTGGTCCATAGGAAAAGGGAAGAAAATGATGGAAACACCACAGAAACGGTTCAGGGACAGCATAGGGAGGATGTCTGGATGCATCTTGGACTCCAACATTGCTGCTGGGAACGATCTTTCGCCCGTAGTACGCCATTTTTACAGACTGACCGTAAAACACACAAAAAGGAAAATAAAAACGACTTTAGGCGAAAAATTGTTACCAAACAATATTTGCTGTATATTTACTTGTATATCATCTGCAAATTCTCCCAAAAATTTCCTCGATTTTTCTGAACTGAGGCCATGATTAAGAGGGAAACGTGCGCAGAGGCAAATTCTCCCAAAAATTTCCTTGATTTTTCTGAACTGAGGCCATGATTAAGAGGGAAACGTGCGCAGAGGCAAATTCTCCCAAAATTTCCTAGATTTTATTGAACTGAGGCCATGATTAAAAGGGAAACGTGCGCAAAGGCAAATTCTCCCAAAAATTTCCTTGATTTTATTGAACTGAGGCCATGATTAAGAGGGAAACGTGCGCAAAGGCAAATTCTCCCAAAAATTTCCTTGATTTTATTGAACTGAGGCCATGATTAAGAGGGAAACGTGCGCAAAGGCAAATTCTCCCAAAAATTTCCTTGATTTTATTGAACTGAGGCCATGATTAAGAGGGAAACGTGCGCTGAGCCGACCATCCAAAACATTATGGGTGAGGGTCTGCTGCGGAGCTGACCATCCTAAACATTATATGCGAAGGCCCGCTAGTGAGCTGACGCTATAAAACATTATATGAGAGGGCCCGCTAGAGAGCTGACCCAATAAAACATTATATAAGAAGGCCCGCTGGTGAGCTGACCTATACCAAAAGTTGTCAAACAGGGCCCGCTGGTGAGCTGGCCCTATATAAAAATTATATCACAGGGCCCGCTGGTGAGCTGGCCCTATATAAAAATTATAGAAGATGAGAAGATTAAGAGTCAACCATATACCCGTTTTTTGGGTGGAAGGGGTGAATGGGAATACAGAGTATTCCCATCATTGTAAATAACATATATAAAGTGAGTTTATGTTCCCCCAGGGCTTTCCTCCAGTGGAATGGAGAAGTCAGGGGAAATCCAGTCCTTGTTCATTTTTATAAGTGTCAACCTATCAGCATTGTCGGTGGAAAGGCGGATACGCTTATCTGTTATGATGCCACCAGCAGCACTAAATACCCGCTCAGACAGAACGCTGGCGGCAGGGCAGGCCAGCACCTCCAAGGCGTAGAGTGCCAGTTCATACCACGTGTCCAGCTTGGACACCCAGTAGTTGTAAGGCACAGAGGGATCATTGAGGACACTGACACGGTCTGCTACGTACTCCTTCACCATCTTCCAAAACTTTTCCCTCCTTGTGACACTAGGCTGCGCATCAGGGTGAGGGTGCTGGCGGGGTGTCATGAAGGTGTCCCACGCCTTGTAGAGTGTTGCCCTGCCTTTGTCGGAACTGCTGTGTGCTCCCCTTTTCTCCCCTTCTCGGTTGGCCAAGGTAGCACGTACTCTGGCGCCAGCGTTGTCAGATGGAAAATTTTGGAGCAATTTTTCGACAAGAACCTTCTGGTATTGCACCATTTTGCTTGTCCTCTCCACCGGAGGAATGAGAGATGAGAAATTCTCTTTGTAGCGGGGGTCCAGAAGGGTGAACACCCAGTAATCCGTGTTGTCTAAAATGCGTATAACGCGTGGGTCACGGGAAAGGCAGCCTAACATAAAGTCAGCCATGTGTGCCAGAGTACCAACAGTCAAGATTTCGCTGTCCTCACCAGGAGGATGACTCTCAATATCCTCATCCTCTTCCTCCTCTTCTGCCCACCCACGCTGAAGAGATGGAACTAAAGTTCCATGGCTACCCTCTGTAGCGGAGGCAACCGTGTCTTCCTCCTCCTCCTCCTCCTCCTCCTCCTCCGCCTCCTCCAATTGTCGCTGAGAAGACGAAGTGAGGGTGCTCTGGCTATCACCTTGTGTAAGCTCTTCCTCCCGCATTTCCACCTCTTCCACATGCAAAGCGTCAGTTTTAATTGTGAGCAGCGAGCGTTTCAGTAGACACAGAAGTGGGATGGTTACTAGTGTTGAGCGAGCATGCTCGGCCGATGCTCGGATCGGCTCGAGCATCGCTCTGCTCGGCACATGGCGGTACTCGTACGAGTACCGCATGTGCTCGCCCGCCATGTTCGGGTCTCCTCCCCGCACGTTTTGCGGCTGCTGCGCAGCCAATAAACGTGCAGGGAGGCTCTGACATCGGTGTAATGCCAGCAGCCATGTTGGCTGCTGGCATTACACTGATTGGCTGGCCAGAACCCGTGGTCGGGTGCTGTATAGCACCTGACCATCGAGTTCGGCTCAGTCTGAGCCAGGGAGAGCTGAGGATAGGAAGGGAAAGGCAGTGTAGGGAGGAAAAAAAAAAATTGTGAAAAAAAAGAACCAAAAGTCCTTTTTAGGACTACTGTGTGTGGGGGCAGCAGGTTATTTTGTGTGGGGGGAAAAAAACAAAAAAAAAAAAAAAAAAAATATTCTGTTTAGTGTGAAAAGTTGCAGATTAGAGCACATTCTGTTTAGTGTGCACAGTTGCAGATTAGAGCACATTCTGTTTAGTGTGCAAAGTTGCAGATTAGAGCACATTCTGTTTAGTGTGCAAAGTTGCAGATTAGAGCACATTCTGTTTAGTGTGCAAAGTTGCAGATTAGAGCACATTCTGTTAAGTCTTCAAACTAAAATATCAAAGTCACATATTCCATTCAGTGTGCGTCGCCGCAGTTTAGCAGCACATTCTGTGTACTGTGCAGAGTTGCAGAATAGGAAGAAATACTGTTAAGTCTTCAAACTAAAATATCAAAGTCACATATTCCATTCAGTGTGCTTCGCCGCAGTTTAGCAGCCTATTCTGTGTACTGTGCAGAGTTGCAGAATAGGAAGAAATACTGTTAAGTCTTCAAACTAAAATATCAAAGTCACATATTCCATTCAGTGTGTTTCACCGCCGTTTAGCAGCCTATTCTGTGTACTGTGCAGAGTTGCAGAATAATAAGAAATACTGTTAAGTTTTCAAACTCAAATATTAAAGTCACATATTCCATTCAGTGTGTTTCACCGCCATTTAGCAGCCTATTCTGTGTACTCTGCAGAGTTGCAGAATAATAAGAAATACTGTTAAGTTTCAAACTCAAATATTAAAGTCACATATTCCATTCAGTGTGTTTCACCGCCGTTTAGCAGCCTATTCTGTGTACTCTGTACATTTGCAGAATAATAAGAAATACTGTTAAGTTTTCAAACTCAAATATTAAAGTCACATATTCCATTCAGTGTGTTTCACCGCCGTTTAGCAGCCTATTCTGTGTACTCTGTACAGTTGCAGAATAATAAGAAATACTGTTAAGTTTTCAAACTCAAATATTAAAGTCACATATTCCATTCAGTGTGTTTCACCGCCGTTTAGCAGCCTATTCTGTGTACTCTGTACAGTTGCAGAATAATAAGAAATACTGTTAAGTTTTCAAACTCAAATATTAAAGTCACATATTCCATTCAGTGTGTTTCATCGCCGTTTAGCAGCCTATTCTGTGTACTCTGTACAGTTGCAGAATAATAAGAAATACTGTTAAGTTTTCAAACTCAAATATTAAAGTCACATATTCCATTCAGTGTGTTTCACCGCCGTTTAGCAGCCTATTCTGTGTACTCTGTACAGTTGCAGAATAATAAGAAATACTGTTAAGTTTTCAAACTCAAATATTAAAGTCACATATTCCATTCAGTGTGTTTCACCGCAGTTTAGCAGCCTATTCTGTGTACTCTGTACAGTTGCAGAATAATAAGAAATATTGTTAAGTTTTCAAACTCAAATATTAAAGTCACATATTCCATTCAGTGTGTTTCACCGCAGTTTAGCAGCCTATTCTGTGTACTCTGTACAGTTGCAGAATAATAAGAAATATTGTTAAGTTTTCAAACTCAAATATTAAAGTCACATATTCCATTCAGTGTGTTTCACCGCCGTTTAGCAGCCTATTCTGTGTACTCTGTACAGTTGCAGAATAATAAGAAATACTGTTAAGTTTTCAAACTCAAATATTAAAGTCACATATTCCATTCAGTGTGTTTCACCGCCGTTTAGCAGCCTATTCTGTGTACTCTGTACAGTTGCAGAATAATAAGAAATACTGTTAAGTTTTCAAACTCAAATATTAAAGTCACATATTCCATTCAGTGTGTATCACCGCCGTTTAGCAGCCTATTCTGTGTACTCTGTACAGTTGCAGAATAATAAGAAATACTGTTAAGTTTTCAAACTCAAATATTAAAGTCACATATTCCATTCAGTGTGTTTCACCGCCGTTTAGCAGCCTATTCTGTGTACTCTGCAGAGTTGCAGAATAGGAAGAAATACTGTTAAGTTTTCAAACTCAAATATTAAAGTCACATATTCCATTCAGTGTGTATCACCGCCGTTTAGCAGCCTATTCTGTGTACTCTGCAGAGTTGCAGAATAATAAGAAATACTGTTAAGTTTTCAAACTCAAATATTAAAGTCACATATTCCATTCAGTGTGTTTCACCGCCGTTTAGCAGCCTATTCTGTGTACTCTGTACAGTTGCAGAATAATAAGAAATACTGTTAAGTTTTCAAACTCAAATATTAAAGTCACATATTCCATTCAGTGTGTTTCACCGCCGTTTAGCAGCCTATTCTGTGTACTCTGTACAGTTGCAGAATAGGAAGAAATACTGTTAAGTTTTCAAACTCAAATATTAAAGTCACATATTCCATTCAGTGTGTATCACCGCCGTTTAGCAGCCTATTCTGTGTACTCTGCAGAGTTGCAGAATAATAAGAAATACTGTTAAGTTTTCAAACTCAAATATTAAAGTCACATATTCCATTCAGTGTGTATCACCGCCGTTTAGCAGCCTATTCTGTGTACTCTGCAGAGTTGCAGAATAATAAGAAATACTGTTAAGTTTTCAAACTCAAATATTAAAGTCACATATTCTGTGTAAGATGAAGAAGGCGGGTAAAAAGGGACGGGGAAGTGGACGTGATCCTGAAAGTTCAGGGCGCGGGTCAGGACGCGGAGAAACTGTGCCTGGTGCCAGAGCACAAGAAAGAAAGACATCCACCATACCTAGCTTCATGTGTAATTTTACAGGGCGTCGCAGGACATCACTCTCGAGGTCCGACCACTGCGAACAGGTGGTCGGTTGGATGACAGCTGATACTGCTTCCAGTCGGTTAAGCACCACCCTGTCTTCCACCAAGTCCACTCTCAGTAGCCAAGAGTCTGGTCAACATAATCCTCACTCTGATCATCCTTCCTCCCACCATACACGGTCTGGTCAAAGAAGTGATCCCACACTGGGATATAGTGAGGAGCTCGTCTCATCACCAATCCTTCATTTGACCCTCTCTCCAAGCACGCTTGCAGAGGAACATGACATCTTGTGCCCTGATTCACAACCTCTAGAGGCTACCCAATCACAAGAAGATGACAGATGTGAACGGCATTTAAGGTCAAAGGAAGTAGTGGATGATGATGATGATGATGAGACACAGTTGCCATTAAATCAACCACTATTTCCGTCTCAAGACCTTGTTGAGGAGAATGTTATACAGTTGTCAATGACTGAGTATGTGGTGGGATCAAGACTTGAGGAGGATGATCAGAGTGAGGAAGTGGAGGAGGACTTGGTGGACGATGAGGTGACTGACCCCACCTGGGAAGGTGTAGAGCCGAGCGATGACAGCAGTCCTGAGGGTGAGCCATCTGCAGCACCGCAACAGGCTGGAAGAGGCAGTGGTGTGGCTACAGAAAGAAGGCGGACCGCACCAAACCGGCCCGCAAATGTTCCACGGAGCACCCCCTTGCGTAAATCTACCTTGCCAAGGGGTAGGTGTTCCGCGGTATGGCGTTTTTTTAAGGAAAGTGCGGACGACAAAAGAATTGTAGTTTGCAACCTGTGCCACACCAGAATGAGCCGAGGCATGAACACTAGAAACCTCACCACCACCAGCATGATCCGACACATGGCATCCAAGCACCGTAGTAAGTGGGAGGAACGCCTGGATCGCCCATCTGTGTCTGCAGGCCACACCACTGCCTCCTCTTCCCCTGTTTTCGGTGCCGGCCAATCGCCTGTCGAAGGCGCAGGCCCGCATACCTCCCGCCCTGCACCTGTAGCATCTGAAGCACCATCAGCGACCACATCCACTTCCCTGTCCCAGCACAGCGTCCAAATGTCGTTACCCCAGGCATTTGAGCGCAAGAGAAAGTACCCAGCCACCCACCCACAGGCCATAGCACTAACCTCACACCTTTCCAAATTACTGGCCATCGAAATGCTGCCATTTAGGCTTGTGGACACTGAGTCCTTCCGCAGCCTGATGGCAGCAGCTGTCCCTCGGTACGCGGTCCCCAGCCGCCACTACTTTTCCCGGTGTGCCATCCCCGCATTACACCACCATGTGTCCCGTAACATCACCCGTGCCCTGACCAACGCAGTTACTGGGAAGGTCCACTTAACGACTGACACATGGACAAGTGCTTGTGGCCAGGGACGCTACATTTCCCTGACGGCACACTGGGTGAATGTCGTGGAGGCTGGGAGCGACTCGGACCCTGGGATGGCACGGGTGCTACCCACGCCGAGGATTGCGGGCCCTACCTCCATCAGGGTTTCAACCAGCACCTACGTTATTGGCTCCTCCTCCTCCGTTTCCACCTCCGAATTCTCTACACACAGCGCCACTCCCCCATCAGCCAGTAGCTGGAAGCAGTGTAGCACTGCAGTGGGGAAGCGTCAACAGGCCGTGCTGAAGCTGATCTGCCTTGGGGACAAACAGCACACGGCCTCAGAGCTGTTGCAGGGGATTAGTCACCAGACCGAGCAGTGGCTCTCGCCACTCAACCTGCAAGCAGGCATGGTTGTGTGTGATAATGGGCGTAACTTGGTGGCGGCTTTGGAGCTCGGCAAGCTCACACACGTACCATGCCTAGCGCATGTATTTAATTTAGTGGTGCAGCGATTTCTAAAAACCTACCCCAATGTGCATGATCTCTTGACCAAGGTGCGCCGCGTGTGTGCACATTTCCGTAAGTCATCAACAGCTTCAGCCGGCCTGTTGAAGCTGCAGCAGCGCTTACAATTGCCAGCTCACCGGCTGCTGTGTGACGTGAGCACGCGCTGGAACTCCACCTTCCACATGTTGGCCCGGCTTTGTGAGCAGCAGAGGGCAGTAGTGGAGTACCAGCTGTTACACGGTCGTCGCCTCTCCGTTCAACTTCCTGTAATCAGAAGTGAGGAGTGGGAATGGATGTCAGACCTCTGCGAGGTTTTACGCAATTTTGAGGAATCGACACAGATGGTGAGCGGCGATAACGCTATTATCAGTGTAACCATCCCACTTCTGTGTCTACTGAAACGCTCGCTGCTCACAATTAAAACCGACGCTTTGCATGTGGAAGAGGTGGAAATGGGGGAGGAAGAGCTTACACAAGGTGATAGCCAGAGCACCCTCACTTCGTCTTCTCAGCGACAATTGGAGGAGGCGGAGGAGGAGGAGGAGGAGGAGGAGGAAGACACGGTTGCCTCCGCTACAGAGGGTAGCCATGGAACTTTAGTTCCATCTCTTCAGCGTGGGTGGGCAGAAGAGGAGGAAGAGGATGAGATATTGAGAGTCATCCTCCTGGTGAGGACAGCGAAATCTTGACTGTTGGTACTCTGGCACACATGGCTGACTTTATGTTAGGCTGCCTTTCCCGTGACCCACGCGTTGTACGCATTTTAGACAACACGGATTACTGGGTGTTCACCCTTCTGGACCCCCGCTACAAAGAGAATTTCTCATCTCTCATTCCTCCGGTGGAGAGGACAAGCAAAATGTTGCAATACCAGAAGGTTCTTGTCGAAAAATTGCTCCAAAATTTTCCATCTGACAACGCTGGCGGCAGAGTACGTGCTACCTTGGCCAACCGAGAAGGGGAGAAAAGGGGAGCACACAGCAGTTCCGAGAAAGGCAGGGCAACACTCTCCAAGGCGTGGGACACCTTCATGACACCCGCCAGCACCCTCACCCTGATGCGCAGCCTAGTGTCACAAGGAGGGAAAAGTTTTGGAAGATGGTGAAGGAGTACGTAGCAGACCGTGTCAGCGTCCTCAATGATCCTCTGTGCCTTACAACTACTGGGTGTCCAAGCTGGACACGTGGTATGAACTGGCACTCTACGCCTTGGAGGTGCTGGCCTGCCCTGCCGCCAGCGTTCTGTCTGAGCGGGTATTTAGTGCTGCTGGTGGCATCATAACAGATAAGCGTATCCGCCTTTCCACCGACAATGCTGATAGGTTGACACTTATAAAAATGAACAAGGCCTGGATTTCCCCTGACTTCTCCACTCCACTGGAGGAAAGCCCCGGGGGAACATAAACTCACTTTATATATGTTATTTACAATGATGGGAATACTCTGTATTCCCATTCACCCCCTTCCACCCAAAAAACGGGTATATGGTTGACTCTTAATCTTCTCATCCTCCTCCTCCTCTTCCATATGCCCTGTGCTATAATTTTTATATAGGGCCAGCTCACCAGCGGGCCCTGTGATATAATTTTTATATAGGGCCAGCTCACCAGCGGGCCCTGTTTGCCAATTTTTATATAGGTCAGCTCACCAGCGGGCCTTCTCATATAATGTTTTATTGGGTCAGCTCTCTAGCGGCCCTCTCATATAATGTTTTATAGCGTCAGCTCACTAGCGGGCCTTCGCATATAATGTTTAGGATGGTCAGCTCTGCAGCAGACCCTCACCCATAATGTTTTAGATGGTCAGCTCAGCGCACGTTTCCCTCTTAATCATGGCCTCAGTTCAATAAAATCAAGGAAATTTTTGGGAGAATTTGCCTCTGTGCACGTTTCCCTCTTAATCATGGCCTCAGTTCTGAAAATCAAGGAAATTTTTGGAGAATTTGCCTCTGCGCACGTTTCCCTCTTAATCATGGCCTCACTTCCGAAAATCAAGGAAATTTTTGGGATAATTTGCAGATGATATACAAGTAAATATACAGCAAATATTGTTTGGTAACAATTTTTCGCCTAAAGTCGTTTTTATTTTCCTTTTTGTGTGTTTTATGGTCAGTCTGTAAAAATGGCGTACTACGGGCGAAAGATCGTTCCCAGCAGCGATGTTGGAGTCCAAGATGCATCCAGACATCCTCCCTATGCTGTCCCTGAACCATTTCTGTGGTGTTTCCATCATTTTCTGCCCTATTCCTATGGACCAGGCACCCTCCCCTCATCAGAGCAGGGGGTGCCTGGTGTAATGCTCGAGTCCTCCCATTGACTTCAATGGGGCTCGGGTGTTCGGCCGAGCACTCGAGCCTCAGGGGGTGCTCGGTCAGAGCACCCGAACACCCGAGCATTGGGGTGCTCGCTCATCACTAATGGTTACACTGATAATAGCGTTATCGCCGCTCACCATCTGTGTCGATTCCTCAAAATTGCGTAAAACCTCACAGAGGTCTGACATCCATTCCCACTCCTCACTTCTGATTACAGGAAGTTGAACGGAGAGGCGACGACCGTGTAACAGCTGGTACTCCACTACTGCCCTCTGCTGCTCACAAAGCCGGGCCAACATGTGGAAGGTGGAGTTCCAGCGCGTGCTCACGTCACACAGCAGCCGGTGAGCTGGCAATTGTAAGCGCTGCTGCAGCTTCAACAGGCCGGCTGAAGCTGTAGATGACTTACGGAAATGTGCACACACGCGGCGCACCTTGGTCAAGAGATCATGCACATTGGGGTAGGTTTTTAGAAATCGCTGAACCACTAAATTAAATACATGCGCTAGGCATGGTACGTGTGTGAGCTTGCCGAGCTCCAAAGCCGCCACCAAGTTACGCCCATTATCACACACAACCATGCCTGGTTGCAGGTTGAGTGGCGAGAGCCACTGCTCGGTCTGGTGACTAATCCCCTGCAACAGCTCTGAGGCCGTGTGCTGTTTGTCCCCAAGGCAGATCAGCTTCAGCACGGCCTGTTGACGCTTCCCCACTGCAGTGCTACACTGCTTCCAGCTACTGGCTGATGGGGGAGTGGCGCTGCGTGTAGAGAATTCGGAGGTGGAAACGGAGGAGGAGGAGCCAATAACGTAGGTGCTGGCGGAAACCCTGATGGAGGTAGGGCCCGCAATCCTCGGGCGTGGGTAGCGCCCGTGCCATCCCAGGGTCCGAGTCGCTCCCAGCCTCCACGACATTCACCCAGTGTGCCGTCAGGGAAATGTAGCGTCCCTGGCCACAAGCACTTGTCCATGTGTCAGTCGTTAAGTGGACCTTCCCAGTAACTGCGTTGGTCAGGGCACGGGTGATGTTACGGGACACATGGTGGTGTAATGCGGGGATGGCACACCGGGAAAAGTAGTGGCGGCTGGGGACCGCGTACCGAGGGACAGCTGCTGCCATCAGGCTGCGGAAGGACTCAGTGTCCACAAGCCTAAATGGCAGCATTTCGATGGCCAGTAATTTTGAAAGGTGTGAGGTTAGTGCTATGGCCTGTGGGTGGGTGGCTGGGTATTTTCGCTTGCGCTCAAATGCCTGGGGTAACGACATTTGGACGCTGCGCGTTGGACAGGGAAGTGGATGTGGTCGCTGATGGTGCTTCAGATGGTACAGGTGCAGGGCGGGAGGTATGCGGGCCTGCGCCTTCGACAGGCGATTGGCCGGCACCGAAAACAGGGGAAGAGGAGGCAGTGGTGTGGCCTGCAGACACAGATGGGCGATCCAGGCGTTCCTCCCACTTATTACGGTGCTTGGATGCCATGTGTCGGATCATGCTGCTGGTGGTGAGGTTTCTAGTGTTCATGCCTCGGCTCATTCTGGTGTGACACAGGTTGCAAACTACAATTCTTTTGTCGTCCGCACTTTATAAAAAAATGCCATACCGCGGAACACCTACCCCTTGGCAAGGGAGATTTACGCAAGGGGATGCTCAGTGGAACATTTGCGGGCCGGTTTGGTGCGGTCCGCCTTCTTTCTGTAGCCACACCACTGCCTCTTCCAGCCTGTTGCGGTGCTGCAGATGGCTCACCCTCAGGACTGCTGTCATCGCTCGGCTCTACACCTTCCCAGGTGGGGTCAGTCACCTCATCGTCCACCAAGTCCTCCTCCACTTCCTCACTCTGATCATCCTCCTCATGTCTTGATCCCACCACATACTCAGTCATTGACAACTGTATAACATCCTCCTCAACAAGGTCTTGAGACAGTAATAGTGGTTGATTTAATGGCAACTGTGTCTCATCATCATCATCATCATCCACTACTTCCTTTGACCTTAAATGCCGTTCACATCTGTCATCTTCTTGTGATTGGGTACCCTCTAGAGTTTGTGAATCAGGGCATAAGATTGTCATGTTCCTCTGCAAGCGTGCTTGGAGAGAGGGTCAAATGAAGGATTGGTGATGAGACGAGCTCCTCACTATATCCCAGTGTGGGATCACTTCTTTGACCAGACCGTGTATGGTGGGAGGAAGGATGATCAGAGTGAGGATTATGTTGACCAGACTCTTGGCTACAGAGGGTGGACTTGGTGGAAGACAGGGTGGTGCTTAACCGACTGGAAGCAGTATCAGCTGACATCCAACCGACCACCTGTTCGCAGTGGTCGGACCTCGAGAGTGATGTCCTGCGACGCCCTGTAAAATTAGACATGAAGCTAGGTATGGTGGATGTCTTTCTTTCTTGTGCTCTGGCACCAGGCACAGTTTCTCCGCGTCCTGACCCGCGCCCTGAACTATCAGGATCAAGTCCACTTCCCCGTCCCTTTTTACCCGCCTTCTTCATCTTACACGGAATATGTGACTTTGATATTTTACTTTGAAGACTTAACAGTATTTCTTACTATTCTGCAAATGTGCAGAGTACACAGAATAGGCTGCTAAACTGCGGCGAAGCACACTGAATGGAATATGTGACTTTGATATTTGAGTTTGAAGACTTAACAGTATTTCTTCCTATTCTGCAACTGTGCAGAGTACACAGAATAGGCTGCTAAACTGCGGCGAAGCACACTGAATGGAATATGTGACTTTGATATTTTACTTTGAAGACTTAACAGTATTTCTTCCTATTCTGCAACTGTGCAGAGTACACAGAATAGGCTGCTAAACTGCGGCGAAGCACACTGAATGGAATATGTGACTTTGATATTTTACTTTGAAGACTTAACAGTATTTCTTCCTATTCTGCAACTGTGCAGAGTACACAGAATAGCTGCTAAACTGCGGTGACGCACACTGAATGGAATATGTGACTTTGATATTTTACTTTGAAGACTTAACAGTATTTCTTCCTATTCTGCAACTGTGCAGAGTACACCGAATAGGCTGCTAAACTGCGGCGAAGCACACTGAATGGAATATGTGACTTTGATATTTTACTTTGAAGACTTAACAGTATTTCTTCCTATTCTGCAACTGTGCAGAGTACACAGAATAGGCTGCTAAACTGCGGTGACGCACACTGAATGGAATATGTGACTTTGATATTTTACTTTGAAGACTTAACAGTATTTCTTCCTATTCTGCAACTGTGCAGAGTACACCGAATAGGCTACTAAACTGCGGTGACGCACACTGAATGGAATATGTGACTTTGATATTTGAGTTTGAAGACTTAACAGTATTTCTTCCTATTCTGCAACTGTGCAGAGTACACAGAATAGGCTGCTAAACTGCGGCGAAGCACACTGAATGGAATATGTGACTTTGATATTTTACTTTGAAGACTTAACAGTATTTCTTCCTATTCTGCAACTGTGCAGAGTACACAGAATAGGCTGCTAAACTGCGGTGACGCACACTGAATGGAATATGTGACTTTGATATTTTAGTTTGAAGACTTAACAGTATTTCTTCCTATTCTGCAACTGTGCAGAGTACACAGAATAGGCTGCTAAACTGCGGTGACGCACACTGAATGGAATATGTGACTTGATATTTTACTTTGAAGACTTAACAGTATTTCTTCCTATTCTGCAACTGTGCAGAGTACACAGAATAGGCTGCTAAACTGCGGTGACGCACACTGAATGGAATATGTGACTTTGATATTTTAGTTTGAAGACTTAACAGTATTTTCTTCCTATTCTGCAAACTCTGCACAGTACACAGAATGTGCTGCTAAACTGCGGCGAAGCACACTGAAGGGAATATGTGACTTTGATATTTTACTTTGAAGACTTAACAGTATTTCTTCCTATTCTGCAACTGTGCAGAGTACACAGAATAGGCTGCTAAACTGCGGTGACGCACACTGAAATGGAATATGTGACTTTGATATTTTACTTTGAAGACTTAACAGTATTTCTTCCTATTCTGCAACTGTGCAGAGTAGTGTTGAGCGAGCGTGCCTCGGCCGATGCTCGGATCGGCTCGAGCATCGCTCTGCTCGGCACATGGCGGTACTCGTCGAGTACCGCCATGTGCTCGCCCCGCCATGTTCGGGTGTGCGGGGATCTGTGCCGAAGAGGCACAGATCTGAAAGACGCTCCGCCGGACCACCAGGGACTGGAGGTACGGGGGCATTGCGGAGATGAAGGGGGGCATTGCGGAGATGAAGGGGGACATTGTGGAAGAGGGGCATAGACTCTATGCCCCTCTTCCACAATGTCCCCCTTCATCTCCGCTATGCCCGTCTTCCACAATGTCCCCCTTCATCTCCGCTATGCTCCTCTTCCACAATGTGCCCCTTCATCTCCGCTATGCCCCTCTTCCACAATGTCCCCCTTCATCTCCCTCTATGCCATAGAGGAGATGAAGGGGGACATTGTGGAAGAGGGGCATAGCGGAGATGAAGGGGCACATTGTGGAAGAGGGGCATAGCGGAGATGAAGGGGGACATTGTGGAAGACGGGCATAGCGGAGATGAAGGGGGCATAGCGGAGATGAAGGGGGACATTGCGGAGATGAAGGGGGGCATTCGGAGATGAAGGGGGCATAGCGGAGATGAAGGGGGGCATTGACCAGGCACCCTCCCCTCATCAGAGCAGGGGGTGCCTGGTGTAATGCTCGTGTCGCCCCATTATATGCAATGGGGCTCGGGTGCTCGGACGAGCACTCGAGCCTCAGGGGGGTGCTCGGTCAGAGCACACCCGAGCACCCGAGCATCGGGGTGCTCGCTCAACACTAGTGCAGAGTACACCGAATAGGCTGCTAAACTGCGGCGAAGCACACTGAATGGAATATGTGACTTTGATATTTTAGTTTGAAGACTTAACAGTATTTCTTCCTATTCTGCAACTCTGCACAGTACACAGAATGTGCTGCTAAACTGCGGTGACGCACACTGAATGGAATATGTGACTTTGATATTTGAGTTTGAAGACTTAACAGTATTTCTTCCTATTCTGCAACTGTGCAGAGTACACAGAATAGGCTGCTAAACTGCGGCGAAGCACACTGAATGGAATATGTGACTTGATATTTGAGTTTGAAGAACTTAACAGTATTTCTTCCTATTCTGCAACTGTGCAGAGTACACAGAATAGGCTGCTTAACTGCGGCGAAGCACACTGAATGGAATATGTGACTTTGATATTTTACTTTCGAAGACTTAACAGTATTTCTTCCTATTCTGCAACTCTGCACAGTACACAGAATGTGCTGCTAAACTGCGGCGACGCACACTGAATGGAATATGTGACTTTGATATTTTAGTTTGAAGACTTAACAGAATGTGCTCTAATCTGCAACTTTGCACACTAAACAGAATGTGCTCTAATCTGCAACTTTGCACACTAAACAGAATGTGCTCTAATCTGCAACTTTGCACACTAAACAGAATGTGCTCTAATCTGCAACTTTGCACACTAAACAGAATGTGCTCTAATCTGCAACTTTGCACACTAAAACAGAATATATGAAAAATTTTTTTTTTTGTTTTTTCCCCCCACACAAAATAACCTGCTGCCCCCACACACAGTAGTCCTAAAAAGGACTTTTGGTTCTTTTTTTTTCACAAATTCGCTTTTTTTCTGCCTACACTGACTTTCCCTTCCTATCCTCATCTCTCCCTGGCTAAGACTGAGCCGAACTCGCTGGTCAGGTGCTATACAGCACCCGACCACGGGTTCTGGCCAGCCAATCAGTGTAATGTCAGCAGCCAACATGGCTGCTGGCATTACACTGATGTCAGAGCCTCCCTGCACGTTTATTGGCTGCGCAGCAGCCGCAAAACGTGCGGGGAGGAGCCCCGAACATGGCGGGCGAGCACATGCGGTACTCGTACGAGTACCGCCATGTGCCGAGCAGAGCGATGCTCGAGCCGATCCGAGCATCGGCCCGAGCATGCTCGCTCAACACTAGTGATCATCCCTTATTCTCCCAGGGTATGATGGGAGTCTAGAGAATGATTTGCACAGACCAATGCTAAAAAAAGATTCACTTGCAGAGGAATTTAATGTAAAAACAATTAGCATGCATCTATGAACTGTCATGTCTATATATATAAAAGAAGACTTTGTGCCTGGCAAAACACACCCAGGGGCGGCAGTAAAAAGGATTACTGCTGCCATTGGGTGATTCTGTGGGAGTGTGATTTTTGGCCTGCCCCACTATCCAGCCCGCCCACCACTATCTAAGGCTGAAAAAAAAAATGGCTGCCACACACTCCTACACCACAGACACATGCACATGCCCTCCCACACACACACTAGCAGACACATACACACATATAGACACACGCACGCTGAGGATGATGGGAACAATGTTCAAGCTACAGCTGGAAGGCCATGGTCCAATCTGTATTATGCAGCTTCTTCATTCCCTGTCTTTGAGCCTACACAGCTCTGCTAATTACTACAAGTGAGCTGATTTCTAAACAATCAGCAGGAGGATACTGGCTTGCTGAGAAAGTGGAAACAACGGCAGAGAGGTGATCAGGCAGTGCAGAGCAAGGCTTCAGCTGAGCTGGTAAATGGCAGAGACATGGATGTGACTGTATTTATATATTGCACAAAGAGAGAGAAAGAGAGCAGGTTGTTTGTCAGTCTGTCTGTAAGTAGAGGTGCCAGTTCCTGCAATCATCTCCATGCTGTACATAGCTCACTGTATAGCATGTATGACAAACTATTTATATATGGTCTGGCATTGTATAGTATACAGTCTGTGTATAAGGACTGGCACTATACAGTGTAGGAGGGACAGTCCCTGTTTGACACCCAAATCCCTCTGCTCCTCTATTTAGGAGATCACACGGTGTGGTGTATATACAGTAGGCTGACCAGACCTCACCTTAACCGGGGACACATAGGAAATAAGCATATTTCAGGAGTGCACCAAAATCAAAGCAGCCCTGCAGTATGCATTTTTCATATGTGTCACTGGTTAAAGGTGAGGTCTGGTCAGCCTAATGTACAAGTGTATCAGATTGCTCCACATCAGTAAAACCCACGGTAATGTGGGTATAAACTTCTGTATATATCTGTTAAATTAGTCTGTGTAAAAAAATACTTTCATCTTCTTCTAAATCATTCACTTACAGAAAGAGTAACTTAACCATTTCAGTGCCAGAGGAGATGCAATGCATTGCTTACCCCCTGGCACTCAAAGGGTTAAAAATTCTCTACAATGGTCTGGCACTGTATAGCAGTGGTTCTCAATCTGTGCCCTCAGTGGCTATTAACAGGCCAGGATTTTAGAATTTCCTTTTAAGAGCACAGGTGAGTTAATCAATATGACTGAGCCTCTGATCAACACACTTGTGTTCTAGCAGTGAAATTCCTAAGTCCTGGCCTGTTAGTGGCCACTGAGGGCATGGGCTGAGAACCTCTGCTGTATAGTATACAGTCTGCATGTGTCTGTGTATAAGGACTGGCACTATACAGTATAGGAGGGACAGTCCCTGTTTGACACCCAAATCCCTCTGCTCCTCTATTTAGGAGATCACATTGTGTGGTGTATATACCAGTGTATCAGATTGCTCCACATCAGTAAAACCCACAGTAATGTGGGAATAAACTTCTGTATATATCTGTTAAATTAGTCTGTGTAAAAAAAATACTTTCATCTTCTTCTAAATCATTCACTTACAGAAAGAGTAACTTAACCATTTCAATGCCAGAGGGGATGCAATGCATTGCTTACCCCCTGGCACTCAAAGGGTTAAAAATTCTCTAAAATACACCACCAGCCACGCCCCCAGTAACACCACCGAAAACACAAGTGTCCCTCTTTGGCCATATGAAATGTTGGGAGGTATGTTACTTACACTGCTCACACTGTATGTATTTATGTTCTGATTTGCAGCTGTGTGTCACTGTTTGTGTTGTCAGTGCATGTGTGTGTATATGTGTGTGTTGCATGTGTCTCTGTCTATCACTGTGTGTCCCTTTCTGACACGTACACCCTACGCTATAATTCACTATCATAACATTTATTTTAAAAAAAAGAAACATTTCCTGCATAACATGACGGGCAACGCCGTCCCAAACTGCTAGTATTTAATATTTAGTCTTCATTCTAAATATACCTTCAGAAGTTGTCTTAAAAGCTTGCATTCTAACCCTACTCAGCCAATAAAGGTATCACTTTTAATCTGTTGGTCTCCTGCTTTAAAAAATATGAATCAGGTTTTTGGGTCTGTTTTTATACCTAATAATAATCATGGTATATTAGTTTTAAATGTAATTTTTATTGGAAGAAGAATACACTCAAAACAGTAAACAAAAGAAATAACATATGGGAGGTAAAACACAATCTTTGCACATATATATGATACACTATTACACTGGTATATTACACACACACACGTATATATATATATCCTATTTATAATGATTCTCTAAGGATGTTTGTCAGAAACCATCATGCGCCGAATTCACAGAATGTTGGGAGCACGGAATGCTGGGAGCACGGAATGCTGGGAGGTGTAGGAATGTTGGGAGCATGGAATGCTGGGAGCACGGAATGTTGGGAGCACGGAATGCTGGGAGCACGGAATGCTGGGAGGTGTAGGAATGTTGGGAGCATGGAATGTTGGGAGCACGGAATGCTGGGAGTTCTGTGCTGGGAACATTCTTTGCTTTCGCGGTAGTCTCTACAGTGCATGACTGCGTCGGCGGCAGGACGCAGAGCAGGACCAGCCTCTTAACCCTTTGAGTGCCAGAGGGGTATGCAACGCATTGCAAAGCAATGCGTTGAGTACCCCTCTGGCACTCAAAGGGTTAACATCACCCGGACCTTGGACCTCGTACATGGGCTTTTACACTAGTGTATATATATATATATATATATTATATATATATATATATGCTCCATGAAACAATTGCACACTGGTATAGTATGTAGCTTGATTTGTGAAAACAACAGAGCTCACAGACGGGTTTAAAGATAGGAGAACCATGAATTAAAGGGTTAAAGGTTAAAGCAATAAATCTTTAGCTCCTATTATTACTTAAAAGTTTTTTAACATTTTACACGATATATACTGTAGTTACTCACATTTCTGTAGTTCAGCCGCTATTGGAGCTGAAAGGATCCCCTTCTCATCCCTTCTGGCCGCCTCCCATTGTATGTGGCCTATGAGTAAGGACCGCTGGGGTCCAAAACGCGTTAGGAGTGTCGCTTGGGGTCCTGTACCCTTGTCTTTTTCCATGGTTCTTAAGCTTTTATATCTTCAATAAAGACCTGTGCTTTTACAACTGTGTTTATTCTACTGAGTACAGGTATTACAGCATTGTTTGTTTGGAAGAAGTGGAGTTTATTTAATCCTACACCGGTTGTTGTGTATCACTGATGTGAGGTGGAATACATATACAAAGAATTGACACTGAACACCAAGGGTTTGTGAAGCTCCCATTGTTGCATACCCATTTTCAGTGTATGTTGTTCATATACACAGCAATCATTGGATGCTATATAGAGGATACCTTGAGCAGGGCTTATAATTTTAAGTCCTTTGCTACTAGCCAGACCTGAAAAGTTACTCGCCACTGCAAGCCAAAACATACCCACCAGGGCTGAATTTCTACTCGCCAGGGCTAAATTTTCACTCGCCATTGGCTTATGGCGAGTGGAAATGTTGAGCCCTGCCTTGAGCGATCTTAAATGTTTGTATGCTTGCCAAAAAAATTGCCGGGAAAAATTTTATTTTCCCGCTTTTTTTGCCTAGCTTACTGCATTGAAATCAATGGGAAAAAATTTTTTTCTCCACCGCACAAAAGCTTTTTCTAGTTTTCTACAGCCATATACAAGGCTGTCAGGCTCTCACAGCAGCCATTCTGTGTTTCACAGAGTAGATAGCAGCATGTTTTTGCGCTAGAGAAAATAGGCAAATAAAGGGGAATTGAAACATAGTTTAGGGTATCATTTAGGTAGGACATTTGTTCTCTGTATTAGGGGAGTCTGGAGGTACTTTAGGGGAGTAGAAGGGAGGAAGGAGGTTGACCCAAAATGCCTCAAAATTTGTTGTGACTGACTGGCAAGACGCAGGCATGTGGGGTCCAAATTGCTTGCTGATTTTAATTTTATTATCACTTTGCTGGGGAAATCTGGGAAAATAAGTTGTTTATTTTGTTTTTTAGCTATATATTTTTTTTTTACTAACTGTGATAAGATAGGGTGGACAATATATATAAAATAATAATTAAAAAAATACATAAATTAACAAATAAATATATTAGATAGCTGATTGGGAGCCT
Source organism: Rhinophrynus dorsalis (assembly GCA_037306005.1). Lineage (NCBI taxonomy): Eukaryota > Metazoa > Chordata > Amphibia > Anura > Rhinophrynidae > Rhinophrynus > Rhinophrynus dorsalis. Next base: position 24,768,221 of record CM074719.1, read on the forward strand.
GATGTGAGCTCTGTGACTGAGGCAGACTTGATAGACAGCAGACGACATTGAGAATTCTGTTGAGGGCCAAGGCACGACATCACATTCCATCAGTTGTGTACTGCAGAGAGTAAAAACATGCACAGTAGTTGAGTAATGTCAAATGCACAAGTTGGTGGGAAAGGTGGAGAAGTGCAGGGACGTGGGAGTAAAGTGTTAGTACAAAAACTGACTGTAGCAATGGTTGTTGCAGTATGTGCAATAAATGATGATGATCCATCCCCTTCCAGGATGGATGCAGTTTGTCAAGGTCCCACCAATCACACCACACCAGTCCACCACCACCACTACCATACACATCTGCTACATTGTAGGTTGTACTTTATTTTTTTTTAGTCACATGACATCATCATGAATACGTGCCAGTGTCACTTAAGCAGGAAGTTAGTGTTGTGGGCAAAGTACAAGTGAACTCTGCATGCTAACACATTTTTCAAGGTACATGTTGCTGTAGGACTCACAACATTGACTTCCAGCTACTTATTTCTCCACTACAGCCCTCAGAAGAAGTAATATTGAGCTGGGAAATGTTACACCGTATTAAACAGGAGAAAAATGTGTTGGAATAGGAGAAATGTGTTTGAATAGGTAAAAATGTGTTGGAACAGAAGAAAAATGCATTAGAATAGGCGAAAAATGTGTCGAATAGGCAAAAAATGTGCAAAAAAGAGGACACTTTTGCATTGGAGAAAACTAAACGAAAAAAAGAGAAAAATAGTTTTTTGCAAAAAGTCATGCAGGAAATTTTTCTCACTTTTCACCCACCCCTAGTTGCAATTTGGAGACTACACCAAGTACATTTCATTCCAATTCAATTTGTGACAATAATTTACCTTCAACTTGTATTACCCACTTCATTTTCACTAGTGGTTCCAAGACTCAATGAAATGAGAAAGGCAACAGTAGACACAACTGCAGCAAAATCAATGGTGCCATAGACAACTGGATTGTTTTTCAAATGATGTACAAGGAAGACCTCCTCTGAACATGTTGGGGATCTCTGCTCCCCTTGCATTGCTTATCTCTGGTCCATCTCCCTCTCCCATGCCCCAACCTCCTCTTGTTTCTGACCCCAACTCAATCTTCTAAGTCACTCACCTCTCATCTCCACTCCCTGTGCCCACTCACTCTTGCTCCTACACACTCTTTTTGTCCTATGATCCCTCATTGCTACCCTGTATCTTGATCTTGTGCCTTCCATTGTCCATTCCTTCCTATCCACCCTTTCCCTGGTGTTCCACAGCACTTCACTGATTTGTACACATTAAATTCTGCAAAACAAATAGCACATATTTTGCTCATCTCTACTTACAAGATAAGATCTAAACTACAGACTGGCATATTTTCTGTAAGACACAAGTGAAGTTGTACATCTGTAATCACCTTTGGTTCTCCCCCTACAGCTATGATAATGCGATCTTAATAGCAGCTCAGTTGGATTAGAAATTAAGATTATTCTTAAATCTGCAGTCTTCTTTACTAAACTAGCACTATTTTCCAATGATATACTGCAACATAAAAATGATATCAATATCTTTAAAGCTATAAGTGTTAATGGCAAAATGCAATATTTATATTAAGCAATAAAAGCAAAATAAAGAATAGATACAAAAACAGATAATGACTATTATACTCATGAGGGGGCCTGTAATGCAGGGGTATGAGTTGAGTTATGGAACAAACTCATAGAAGATATTAAAAAGAGATGTGCATTGAGCCTAACAAACATTGTGCATCTCTAGGGGATGTTTAGGAAGCTGGAGGCGTGAAAGACTACAAGTATCTTATTCCAAACTTATTTAGGTTATTTTAGGTAAACAGTTAAAGAGGACACAACGGCATCTGGAACAAAGATATGAGTTACAGAAAGTGAAAATATGGTCTTCTCTCCCTACTAATGCAAAGACGTTTTGTTTACTCGTGGGACTTATTATTGGGACTTATTAACGGATTTCAACACCGGTTTTAATTTATGCACTTTACTGCTATACTTTTTAAATGTGTGATTTATTGTTTTTATTATTGTATTTTTTGGGTACTTGCTATGAGGATCTGAATCCTCCCCAGTAGGTGGACTATTCTATATCATAAAAAACAAAGATTATGACTCCACGTGTAGCCTCCACCAAAGGTTCCACCACAGTTACAATGTTGCCCACTATAGAGTGGTCATTTAATGTTTTCTTGTGGGCCAGGTAGTTCCTGAGGAAGAAGTAGTGCACTTACAAATGCGCTGAACATTTGGTCTACTTTTATTTATGACTAGCAGTTTGGGACGGCGTTGCCCGTCATGTTATGCAGGAAATGTTTCTTTTTTTTTTAAATAAATGTTATGATAGTGAATTATAGCGTAGGGTGTACGTGTCAGAAAGGTACACACAGTGATAGACAGAGACACATGCAACACACACATATACACACACATGCACTGACAACACAAACAGTGACACACAGCTGCAAATCAGGACATAAATACATACAGTGTGAGCAGTGTAAGTAACATACCTCCCAACATTTCATATGGCCAAAGAGGGACACTTGTGTTTTTGGTGGTGTTACTGGGGGTGTGGCTGGTGGTGTATTTTAGAGAATTTTTAACCCTTTGAGTGCCAGGGGGTAAGCAATGCATTGCATCCCCTCTGGCATTGAAATGGTTAAGTTACTCTTTCTGTAAGTGAATGATTTAGAAGAAGATGAAAGTATTTTTTTTACACAGACTAATTTAACAGATATATACAGAAGTTTATTCCCACATTACTGTGGGTTTTATTGATGTGGAGCGATCTGATACACTGGTATATACACCACACTGTGTGATCTCCTAAATAGAGGAGCAGAGGGATTTGGGTGTCAAACAGGGACTGTCCCTCCTATACTGTATAGTGCCAGTCCTTATACACAGACACATGCAGACTGTATACTATACAGCAGAGGTTCTCAGCCCATGCCCTCAGTGGCCACTAACAGGCCAGGACTTAGGAATTTCACTGCTAGAACACAAGTGTGTTGATCAGAGGCTCAGTCATATTGATTAACTCACCTGTGCTCTTAAAAGGAAATTCTAAAATCCTGGCCTGTTAATAGCCACTGAGGGCACAGATTGAGAACCACTGCTATACAGTGCCAGACCATTGTAGAGAATTTTTAACCCTTTGAGTGCCAGGGGGTAAGCAATGCATTGCATCTCCTCTGGCACTGAAATGGTTAAGTTACTCTTTCTGTAAGTGAATGATTTAGAAGAAGATGAAAGTATTTTTTTACACAGACTAATTTAACAGATATATACAGAAGTTTATACCCAAATTACCGTGGGTTTTACTGATGTGGAGCAATCTGATACACTTGTACATTAGGCTGACCAGACCTCACCTTTAACAAGTGACACATATGAAAAATGCATACTGCAGGGCTGCTTTGATTTTGGTGCACTCCTGAAATATGCTTATTTCCTATGTGTCCCCGGTTAAAGGTGAGGTCTGGTCAGCCTACTGTATATACACCACACCGTGTGATCTCCTAAATAGAGGAGCAGAGGGATTTGGGTGTCAAACAGGGACTGTGCCTCCTATACTGTATAGTGCCAGTCCTTATACACAGACTGTATACTATACAATGCCAGACCATATATAAATAGTTTGTCATACATGCTATACAGTGAGCTATGTACAGCATGGAGATGATTGCAGGAACTGGCACCTCTACTTACAGACAGACTGACAAACAACCTGCTCTCTTTCTCTCTCTTTGTGCAATATATAAATACAGTCACATCCATGTCTCTGCCATTTACCAGCTCAGCTGAAGCCTTGCTCTGCACTGCCTGATCACCTCTCTGCCGTTGTTTCCACTTTCTCAGCAAGCCAGTATCCTCCTGCTGATTGTTTAGAAATCAGCTCACTTGTAGTAATTAGCAGAGCTGTGTAGGCTCAAAGACAGGGAATGAAGAAGCTGCATAATACAGATTGGACCATGGCCTTCCAGCTGTAGCTTGAACATTGTTCCCATCATCCTCAGCGTGCATGTGTGTATATGTGTGTATGTGTCTGCTAGTGTGTGTGTGTGGGAGGGCATGTGCATGTGTCTGTGGTGTAGGAGTGTGTGGCAGCCATTTTTTTTTTCAGCCTTAGATAGTGGTGGGCGGGCTGGATAGTGGGGGCAGGCCAAAAATCACACTCCCACAGAATCACCCAATGGCAGCAGTAATCCTTTTTACTGCCGCCCCTGGGTGTGTTTTGCCAGGCACAAAGTCTTCTTTTATATATATACTAGCAGTTTGGGACGGCGTTGCCCGTCATGTTATGCAGGAAATGTTTCTTTTTTTTTAATAAATGTTATGATAGTGAATTATAGCGTAGGGTGTACGTGTCAGAAAGGTACACACAGTGATAGACAGAGACACATACAACACACACATATACACACACATGCACTGACAACACAAACAGTGACACACAGCTGCAAATCAGAACATAAATACATACAGTGTGAGCAGTGTAAGTAACATACCTCCCAACATTTCATATGGCCAAAGAGGGACACTTGTGTTTTCGGTGGTGTTACTGGGGGCGTGGCTGGTGGTGTATTTTAGAGAATTTTTAACCCTTTGAGTGCCAGGGGGTAAGCAATGCATTGCATCCCCTCTGGCATTGAAATGGTTAAGTTACTCTTTCTGTAAGTGAATGATTTAGAAGAAGATGAAAGTATTTTTTTTACACAGACTAATTTAACAGATATATACAGAAGTTTATACCCACATTACTGTGGGTTTTATTGATGTGGAGCAATCTGATACACTGGTATATACACCACACAATGTGATCTCCTAAATAGAGGAGCAGAGGGATTTGGGTGTCAAACAGGGACTGTCCCTCCTATACTGTATAGTGCCAGTCCTTATACACAGACACATGCAGACTGTATACTATACAGCAGAGGTTCTCAGCCCATGCCCTCAGTGGCCACTAACAGGCCAGGACTTAGGAATTTCACTGCTAGAACACAAGTGTGTTGATCAGAGGCTCAGTCATATTGATTAAGTCACCTGTGCTCTTAAAAGGAAATTCTAAAATCCTGGCCTGTTAATAGCCACTGAGGGCACAGATTGAGAACCACTGCTATACAGTGCCAGACCATTGTAGAGAATTTTTAACCCTTTGAGTGCCAGGGGGTAAGCAATGCATTGCATCTCCTCTGGCACTGAAATGGTTAAGTTACTCTTTCTGTAAGTGAATGATTTAGAAGAAGATGAAAGTATTTTTTTACACAGACTAATTTAACAGATATATACAGAAGTTTATACCCACATTACCGTGGGTTTTACTGATGTGGAGCAATCTGATACACTTGTACATTAGGCTGACCAGACCTCACCTTTAACCAGTGACACATATGAAAAATGCATACTGCAGGGCTGCTTTGATTTTGGTGCACTCCTGAAATATGCTTATTTCCTATGTGTCCCCGGTTAAAGGTGAGGTCTGGTCAGCCTACTGTATATACACCACACCGTGTGATCTCCTAAATAGAGGAGCAGAGGGATTTGGGTGTCAAACAGGGACTGTCCCTCCTATACTGTATAGTGCCAGTCCTTATACACAGACTGTATACTATACAATGCCAGACCATATATAAATAGTTTGTCATACATGCTATACAGTGAGCTATGTACAGCATGGAGATGATTGCAGGAACTGGCACCTCTACTTACAGACAGACTGACAAACAACCTGCTCTCTTTCTCTCTCTTTGTGCAATATATAAATACAGTCACATCCATGTCTCTGCCATTTACCAGCTCAGCTGAAGCCTTGCTCTGCACTGCCTGATCACCTCTCTGCCGTTGTTTCCACTTTCTCAGCAAGCCAGTATCCTCCTGCTGATTGTTTAGAAATCAGCTCACTTGTAGTAATTAGCAGAGCTGTGTAGGCTCAAAGACAGGGAATGAAGAAGCTGCATAATACAGATTGGACCATGGCCTTCCAGCTGTAGCTTGAACATTGTTCCCATCATCCTCAGAGTGCGTGTGTGTATATGTGTGTATGTGTCTGCTAGTGTGTGTGTGTGGGAGGGCATGTGCATGTGTCTGTGGTGTAGGAGTGTGTGGCAGCCATTTTTTTTTTCAGCCTTAGATAGTGGTGGGCGGGCTGGATAGTGGGGGCAGGCCAAAAATCACACTCCCACAGAATCACCCAATGGCAGCAGTAATCCTTTTTACTGCCGCCCCTGGGTGTGTTTTGCCAGGCACAAAGTCTTCTTTTATATATATAGATAGATTTTACTTATATATTATTGTTTTTTCTACTCATATTAAATTTCATACAGAGATTTATAACAAGCGGTTCCAGTTTCTTCATCTTCAACGGGAGGTGTATCTCCGAGCAGGGTGGGTAGTTTTTTCCTGCCTGCTTATGTACCGGTTCTATTCTATACAGACTGGTGTGCACTCTCTTGTGAGTATTGTGAACTGCATTATCATTTTTACATTTTATTGGTGTTTTGCGCCCCTTTCTCTTGTTTCTTTCCTGCTTTAATTCCAGATGACTGCTGGGGATTTGTTTCAGTCCTATGTATTGTGATTCAGTTAGGGGTGCAAATGGTTAGAAGGGATTTTTTTTTATATTTTAAATGTATCATATATGTTTTTAATTCATCTGCTTTTGTGGTAATAAACTTCCATTGAAGTGGACACTGGTGAGTGATTCGTTTTGGCATTTGTTTTTGCCTTTTTTTATCCTTTACACAATGCTTTGCACACCCCTCTGGCACTTAAAGGGTTAACACATAAGACACCGAAAGAAGAGTCATTCTAAGACAAATCAATCAGCAGGGGAGAGAAAAACCTCTATTTACTTAAATGGGATTATTAACACCTTGAATACGAGAGAGGTCCGAAATGCATTGCATTACAATCAAGGGGTTAAAATCCCAGTTTTGATCAGTGGGTCTTATGGGAATTTTTACTTGTTTCCTAAGATAGAGTTGGTTTGTATCTAAATTACTGCACTTTCCTTTTGATTGTAAGGGCCATACATATTTTATTTCAGACGTAATCCTGGATTCCATTGCAGTTGATAACTTTATGAAGTGTTTTTTTTTTTATCTTAACATTTCTCCATAAGCTTACACAAAATAATCTTTATATATCCTCAAATTGAAGCTGATAGTCTGCACTTTGTCCTCTTAGTTGTCGTTACATTTCAAACTCAATGGGGATTATGCACTAAGGTATGATAAACAGGTGATAAAGTGGAGATAACTTTTCCAGTGATATAACTTCTCCAGTTCCTATGTTATTCTATGGAGCCAATGCACCAAGATCTCCAAAACTTAAGAAATGTTAGCAAATTGGCTCCATAGAATAATATAAGAATTGGAGAAGAGTTATCACTGGAAAAATCATCTCCACTTTATCACCTCTTCATCATGACTTAGTGAATAACCTCTAATGGGAGAGATGTGCTAAGATGCGATAAAGAGGTGATAGAGAGGCGATGATTTCCCCAGTGATATCACTTCTACAATTCCTATGTTATTCTATGGAGCCTATGCACTAAGATTTCTCCAACTTTGGAGATCTTAGGGCTTGATACTATTACCACCAGTAAAACAGGCAGTAATAGTAAAAACAAGATCGACTGATAAACCAACATATGTACCCTATTCTATAGTGGTGAGGTACATGGAACAACGAGCACTGGTGGCCAAAACTCAGTTTTGGCCAAATGTTCTTTGTTGGTTTTTGTTCCCACAACTCCTGCTAAATATACTCAAATTGTGGGAACATCAAATGAAAAAAGCCAACTCTCATTGTTTGACAGTGTCAAACAAAGAGAGAGCGAGTTCAAGATAGTCAAAAATGTAACACTTACCTGTCATCCACTGTCCGTCTTCTTCTTTAATCTTCTTTCTTCTGTCTTCTCTTTTGTATTATTATTTTTTTTTAAATCCTTTAATTCTCCAGAGCTCAAAGGTTAACAAATAGGTGACATCTTCTTTGCTGTTTAATAATGAAAATGTTTTTTAATTTGTTCATTTTAAAATAAGTGTATCCAATATGCCTCCAATATCCCCTCCTTTTGCCTCCGCCTCCACTGTCTCCTCCAATTGGCTGGGATGTGCTTATGCACCTCCCAGCCAATCAGCTTCTAGTGGGGTATGAGGAACCCCGCTAAAAGCTGATTGGCTTGGAGGTGTGTAAGCGCATCCCAGCCAATTGGAGACTGCCAGTTTATTTTGAACCGAGACTGGCATATAAAATCTAGTTTTGTTTCAAATTTCCTCTCAACTGACTCGGGCAACAGCCCGAGAGGTAGGGCATGGGGAGTCTACACCCCTGCAAATGTCTGCGGCCACCACCAGTGGAGACATTGGCGGCAGAGGCAAAGGGGGAAAATTGGAGGCACTTTTTGGATACACTTATTTTAAAAAGAACAAATTAAAAAACACTTTCTTTATTAAAGGGATAGTAATACATAAAATGTAAAAAAAATATGTTGTAGGGTTTATCCCCCTAAGTAAAAGAAGGGTGCTCCCACTGCTAAAAGTGGTTTATTCAAAAGTTATTCTAGGTCAAACTTGAATTTTTTAGGTGCAATATCACAGTGGACTGAAATTGTACAGTGGTGCTGTTGCTACACCATCCTATGGACAGCTCTGGTGGGTTGACCATAAATCTTCATAGGATGGTGTAGCAACAGCTTCACTGTACAATTTCAGGCCACTGTTATACGGCACCTAACAAATTCAAGTTTGAGCTGTAATAACTTTTGAATAAAATACCTTTAAGCAGTGAGAGAACCCCAGTTTTACTCCGGGAGATAAACACTGCAATATATTTTTTTTACATATTAAGTATTACTATCCCTTTAAATTTCAAAGAAGATGCCACCTATTTATAACTCTTTGAGTGCCAGAGGGCTACCCCTCTGGCACTCAAATGGTTAACCGTCACAGCTTTGGGGGCTTTATTTTTCTTTTTATATTAAAAACACAGCAAACACACTAGGGGCAGGGGTAAGGGGAAAGAAGTAGCAGGAGCGCATGGACACATTGGTCACAGTAAAGTCGTATTACAAAGCTGACTGCAGCTGTGGTTGCTGCAGTTTGTGCAATAAATATTGATGCTCCTGGGGAAGCTGTTTGTAAAAGACATATGAAAAGTTCCACTACCACCATTATTAGTACTAAAATGTTACCAACCCTAAAGACAACGCTTCACATTCTAGTGTTGTTTCCATAGCAGGAGAAGATTTAGACGTAAGACCAACTGATGCGTCAGACAGCGACAGTAACACACCGTCACAAACTAGTAGTCAATGTTCTAAAAATCTCACTAAGATGAAAGGTAGAAAGAAACTTTTTCAGACTTTAAAAAAACTAGAAGTATATGAAAGTAATGGGGAGGAAGTGGATGATGCTACTAATTATCTAATTATTGATGATGATGATGTTGATTTAGAAGATGTCTCTCCTCTGATACAGATGAAGTAGAAAGTGAAAGCATTGATATTACTGCCAAAAAATACCGTAAAGGAAAGACTCAATTATCCACCAGCAATATGCCTGTTAATAAACAATATTATAGTAACAGAAAAGTCTGATTCTTGATATGTAAACACTCCTAAAAATACAAAATTATCATCTCATCATCGACGTGAGTGTCACAGCTTACAAATCCAAACCCTACCCAGTCACACTAACTATTGTTTACTAAGTGTAACACGTCCCTAATTTATACAACCCTAGCTATGAGTGCTTCTGTTGCTGTTCAACGTGCAGAACCACTGTTAGTACTAGGGTAACATCTAGATAATGCAGTAAGTCTCAGGACCACTCAGTGTATGAAATCTGCATAGATTGGAAATGGCTTCAAAAGGTTATTTGTTTTTTTATCTTAATGTGGATTAACAAGGTCGACGTGGTATGGGTTGAACTTTATGAGAACATTTTTCAGCCTCATCAACTATGTTAATATGTTGCAGTGTGGAGATACTTCACTCATTATCTACAAGATTAACCTATTATTCTCTGTTGTCTCTGAACCAAGTCCATATCTAGGCATTTGTTCATTGTGAAGTACAACCTCAAGTCTGATTAGCAGCACATCAGAGGTGTGAAGCCTAGCAGTAGTAGAAGCACTCCAAAATGTTTACTTGGAGGTGAAAAGAGTCATAGAGTCCCAAAAGAACACCAGCCACCACCTCAATCACTTGTAGTAGTCATGTTGTTAAAAAGTCATTGTTACATCATTCATCTAGGTGCTGCCAATATGCCAACCCCTAGTTGAAACCCTTAGAAATAACCTAAAACAATGTTAGCAGTAGCATTTTGCATCTACATGGAACATTATGCCACCATTGCTAATATGGCGTATGTTAACTTGTCTGAGCATCAAATGCCACAGGATTAGGGTGCTGTATCAACCATGCTCCTGGGTATTAGTAATGGTAGAAGGATTAAAACTGGGATCATCATCCCCACAAACAGTGGTGACATACAACAGACTGTGGTGGTTCCTACTAATACTAGTGTTGAGACAGCAGCACCTCCACAACAAGTCACCACCACCACTTCTGATGCATCTTGGGAGAGATTTTCCAGTCAACATGATCCTTTGCCTCCTCCACCCCCTCTAAAATCATGGGTGTTGGAATATATTTTTTTGAGGGGACTGTGGAGTTATTTACAACTGCAGGAAAGGAAAAGCATCACACACCTTGAGACCTCTGATCTTATTAAGCTTGCTGACAATCTTAAACCATTCGCCAAAAAATCAGGTAGAGTCAGTCACTGTGTCCCTTGTTGATCCCATAAAAAAGCGACACTGACTAGTGGTGGTAGGGTGGTGGGTAACAGACACTTCCCCTGGGTCAGTACACTCAATAAACATAATTTACCCTCCCCAATATAAGCTTAGAATATTCTGCAGGGTGGGCAGTCTGTAGATGTTCCTTTATCACCTTGGATTGTGTGGTCATATTGCCAGATGCTTGCAGGTACTGTCTGTTGGCGGTACTAATCGTGGCAAGTATGTCAGTGGAAGAGTTGGGGCTGAGGGCCCTGAGTGCATCAAAGGGGCAAATAGCATATTAGTAGTAGCCCAACCTGGACCCTAGCACTAGATGATGACAACATTGGGTAATGGTGTAAAAATCAACATTTCTAGTCTCTTGGGCAGTTGCCTTGTGCTTTTTGTGGGATTTTTTATGTCACATTTTACTTGTCTTTGGGGATAGACAGAGAGCACATTGACAGCAACACTTGATTTTTCCTTAGAAGATGGTTCCACATGTACCCCAGGGTGGTTCCACATGTACCTCGGTGTGGTTCCACATGTACCTCGGTGTGGTTCCACATGTACCCCAGGGTGGTTCCACATGTACCTCGGGGTGGTTCCACATGGACCTCGGTGTGGTTCCACATGGACCTCAGGGTGGTTCTACATGTACCCCAGGGTGGTTGCACATGTACCTCGGTGTGGTTCCACATGTACCCCAGGGTGGTTCCACATGTACCTCAGGGTGGTTCCACATGGACCTCGGGGTGATTCCACATGTACCTCAGGGTGGTTCTACATGTACCCCAGGGTGGTTGCACATGTACCTCGGTGTGGTTCCACATGTACCTTGAGGTGGTTCCACATGTACCCCAGGGTGAGTCCACATGTACCCCAGGGTGGTTCCACATGTACCCCAGAGTGGTTCCACATGTACTTCTGGGTGGTTATGCTGCATGCACTTTATTCGGTAGAATGTTAATATATATATACTATGGGCGAGATGTTCAAAAAGTCTTCATAATGAAAAACTTGTCAGTAGGGGTGGGCGAAAAGTGTAAAAAATTTCCTGGGAAAAATTTCATGACAACCTGCCGATTTCTCGCTTTTCCCGCAAAAAATGTTGCCTTTGCGTCTATGCAAAAATTCCCTCCTTTTCGCCTGTTTTAACAAATTTTCCGCCTATGTTAACACATTTTTTGCCTATTTTATCTCATTTTTCGCCTATATTTCCTATAGGTACTACACTTCCCACTGTAAAATTACTTCTTCTGAGGGCAGAAGTTTAGAAATAAGTGACTGAAAGTCAAAGTTGTGAGTCCTACAGCAAAATATGGCTTGAAAAATGTGTTAGCATGCAGAATTAATTTGTCCTTTGCCTACAACACTTTCTTGCTTAAGTGTCACTGACACATATTCAGGATGATATCAAGTAATAAAAAAAATAAAGCACAAACTACAATGTGGTTTTAGTGGTGGTGGTGGGGGGCTGGCATGGTGTAATTTTTGTATGCATTTTTACCATTGTCATACTCTATCCACCTTCTCAGATTATTGACACACATTACTTATCGGTCATAGCAGTGGTCCCATCTGTCTTCCACCTCCTCATCTGTGCTGCTGTTAATATATTTGTCATGGCTTTGTCTGTCATGTGTGGTTTCTGCTTCTACTACTACTGGAGCTAGATGTTGATTTAATTCTACTACCACTACTACTAGGTGTCAAAGGTGCAGCACTTACAGCAGCAGCACCAGAGGTACTCTTCATTTCTAACACTGTGGATGTTAACCTGTGCTGCTGTTGCTGGGTACTCAAAACAGGTGTCTGTGGCTGAGTGGGACTTGGACTTTGAAGAGGCAATGATGCTGATGATGACTTATAGGGTGACTGTGTGCTTTTTGACATCTGTGATTGTCCAGGGTCAGACTTTCCAATGGCTTTCTCAAACAGTTTATACACAGAAACAGTGCTCCTTAAAAGTGGTAGAAGATTCAGCCTTTGACTTTCTGCTAATCTTATAGTCTTGTCACCATTCTCACTCTCAACTTCATCTGTATCTGAACAAGAGAAGGATGCTGGAGGGATATATTCTAGATCTACATCATCACCAGTCATCAGGCCATCCTCTGCAGCATCAGCAGCACCTGACAGTTCTTGCCCATTACTACCCCTATTTTCCTCTAAGCTTTTGGAGGTCTCAAACACTTAGTTTTTTCTTTTACTGTAACAAAGTTCCCTACTACTTTGAGGATGGGTGTTTTGGTGTCTCACTGTGTGACGCAGCAGGCAGTTCAGCTGCTGCACTTTTGTCTATTATGCTGTTGCCAGCATCATCAACAATTGAGTGTGACTTGTTGTCATCTTCAGTGTTCTTCTTATATGGTTCTTTATTTCTACTGGCACTGGTGGTGCTGCACCTAGTTTTGCTGGGAACTTGACAAACTGCATCCTCCCTTGGAGTAAAGGTTTGTTCACCCTGTTGTCTTATCACGGTCCGTCCAAAAAAAAATATTACTGAAAAAGAAAATCAACAATGTCTTTCCCCAGACTTCCTCACCCAGCACAGGGACAATAACAGCAAGATCAGCAAGCAAATAGGTTGCCTGTGGAATTTTGGAGTATTTGGGGGACAACCTCCTTCTTATCTCCTAGAGTACCCCCAGACTCCCCTAATACAGAGAACAAATGTCCTACCTAAATGACTTCCTAAACTAAGCTTCAGTTCCCCTTTATTTCCCTATCTCCTCTAGCTCAAAAACATGCTGCTCTCTCCTCTCACAAACACAGAATGTCTGCTGTGATAAACTTGCGGCCTTTTATATGTCTGTACAAAACTTTTGTGTGGTGTAGAAATATTTTTCTTCCCATTGATTCAATGGGTGGAAAAGACGGGAAAAAGTAGAAAAACTGCACTTTTCACGGGAAATTTTTCACCAAGCGGAAAGTGCCATTATTTGCCGATTTCAGTTTGCGGCAAAAATTTTCACCCATCCCTACTTGTCAGATCATTGAGTTGGTAGTAAAAGAAGGGCAATATTTTCAGAAGTAAATTCGTCACATTTGAAAATTCATCTAAAGAATTAAAAATGACGGTACGAAGATCTCATTGAATATTGCCATTAAAAATTATCTTAAAAATTGTCTTTCATTTTGTCTTTGAAATGAAAATTTTCAAAGACGCAAAGACTTTTTTTTGTCTTTGAAACTAATTTTTCTTCTTCAAGTTTAGACTATTTCTATAATATCGGGAAAAAATGACGTTAATCAGACAAAAAAATGACATTCAAACAAATATTTTTTTCTGAACATACCTTTTATTATGATGGACGATGAAGCCACACCCACTTTAAGATGGCTTTTTCCCTTTGATGGGGATGGCGGAATTGGATGCAAGAAATAACGGAAACATGTTTGAGAATTGACGGATCAGGGTGTAAGAACTTTTTTATTCTGATTACAGACAATTTCAGTTCCCACCACTTTCTGAACATCTCACCCTAAGACTTAAAACAAGCCATGGTGTTATTTTTTCAGCTCTGTATTACAACATGGTTGTGTACCTTCTTTTGAAGCCCAAATGTAGGTAACATGATACTTTGTTGTTTTCAGAAAGTCACCACAGGTAGTGCCATCACAGAAGCTCTAGGAATGTGATAGGAAGTTATATCTTTAAATTCCCCCTATATGTTGGACGGTAGACAGTTGGCCTCAGTTTATATTCTCTATAGCCAGGTGCTAGCTTCAGTCTTGCTGTAGGCCTGGGGCTCTGCATTAAAGGGGAGGAAAAAACCTTTAATCATAAACAGGTCAAAACCTTATTTAATAAAGATGACCGTACCCTGTCTTGTGTGTTATTTGCTTTTAAAAAATATTGTGTTTTTGTGGTTTAGTTTTTTAAATGTATTTAATTATTTTTGAAAGGTCAGAGATGATATAGTGTCCTTATGCATATATTTGTCACAGTCATAGCCATTAGTCCACTTTTTCCTAAAAGGGGCTGATCCATAAAATGTCACTACCATTTGTACTCTTTTGTCCTATGAGTAACTCACTCACAAATATGTAGCTGCCACTAGCACTCCATGGTTCCCTAGGAAGGACTCATCAACAAACATATCACTGGCATTTGTACAGTTTGGTACTTGGGGCGACTGACCCTTAAAAATGTCACAACTTTGCATGAAAGAGGTCTCAAAAAATTGTAAAGGGATAAATGGGAGAAGTGTAGACATGATATTCATCTAAGCCTTAAATCTTTCAATGTATCCCCTCTCAATCAGTATATATTAATCCATATTATGGCTATCAATATATTTATGTAAAATAAGGATGGACAATTTGGTTCTTCCATGGTTCTCTGGTTCAATCTCTAAAGCCAGTCACAATACAGAGTTGATAGATAATGGGAGTTATTGTCTAAGGCTTGATAAAGAGGTGACAACATGGAGATGACTTCTCCAGTGATATCACATCTCCAGTTTATTTATTCTATGGCGCCAGTTTGCTAAGTTCTCAAAAGTTGGAGAAATCTTAGTGCACTGGCTCCACAGACCACTTGGATCCATAGAATAACATACAAAATGGAGCAGTGATATCACTGGCGAAGTCATCTCCACTTTATCACCTCTGTATCACACCTTCGTTCATCTCCTCCAGTGTGTCTTTGTTCAGTATTGAAAAGCTGATTACATGCTATATAAAGTTGATTATTTTAGGGAATATTGAGTGATTCTCCTGTATCTCCTCTTTTGTCAGGGTCTGAAACAGCAGGCATTACTATCAAGGAGGACATCTACAACATGACAGGAACAAGGGAGGCAGTTACATGTGCTATATACAGGATGTAGTTCAAGAGCATCCACAAAAAAGGCAATAAACCAGTCTGATTGGTTGATTGTCATCTCACACTGCTCCTCTGCTTATGCATCCATCTTTGGGACACAAAGGGATACGGAATGTTTATTTTGCTCTATAGTGCAGCTGGTTTCCCCAGGAATTGTTCCAATAATTCTACTTACTAACCCTTAAAGGAGCATAGGATTATGCAGAGGAATGAGCTGCACAACTTTCCTGTCCTTAAAGGGTTAAATCAACCTCCTTTGAGTGTAGTGGGGAGTCCAACGCATTGCTCTACAATGTGTAGTACACCCCTCTGGCACTCAAAGGGTTAAAACCAACACAAATCTATGTAATCGATTCACAGCTGTGTGGAATGTTCTGCAGTATGCTGGTAGTTACAAGGTTACAGAAAGTGTTCAAGGACACTTGGGAATCAATACAATCTATAGCAGGATTCTGGGAATTGATAATTAGTTGAATGATTTTTTTTCTCCAGTCTTTCCTGCTGTTCTTGCCTTTTTCCAGCTTAGAAACTGCTTTTTTTTCTGTGTTTGGCTGCCCTGCTTTTCCCTCTCCACATTTTGCTCAGACTGAAATTAGGATGCTTTAAATAATTTTATGCCTGACAAGCAGGATGTGAAAGAAATCCTTCTTTACCGGATTTTAATAAGCCTCAAACAGCCCAGTAATTGCCCTGGCCCTGACAATGATTAAGTATGAAAATGGGTAATTTCTACTCATTTTGGAAACTAATAGGATTAAATCTACCACTATTTCACTTGCAGATCAGGGTCTTTGTCACTATGTTTATGGTAGGGACCGATGAAAAACTAAGTGGGAATCATGCCTGCCTGCTTCCGACCTGATAGATTTAGAAGCTAAGCTTCTGATCTGCAAATGCACTTTCCACACAGGATAAAACTATCTCATTACAAACTGGCCGCTATTGCTTACTAAAACTACTGCTGTATCTTACATAAGCTAAATGTTACACGTTTAAGGGAAACAGAAAAGTAATTTGTTTTATTTTCTTGTACAGAACACATTATTTTGTAAGTATCCACAAATTAATTTACACCATGAAAACGTACAACATGATTTACCAGATTAACCCTTTGCTTTCCAGAGGTGTAAATGCCTCTAGCACTCAAAGGGTTAAAATAGTGTGTGTGTGTGTGTGTGTGTGTGTGTGTGTGTGTGTGTGTGTGTGTGTGTATATATATATATTTATATTTATTTATTTTTTTTATTTAAAAGAACAATTTTTGAAATATATAGCTTTCTTTATATCGCAGTTTATCTACACTAGGCAGTATTGTCAGACAGCCAGACAGATGCTAACATTCTACATTACTCATGCTGACATTTACTTCTAAGACTGCTTCTTCCCTTTGGTAGATGTGTTACAAAGTATGCAAGATTCTTTGGATTCCAGAGTAAACAAGGAACACAATGAAACAGTTCTAAAGCAATAAAATAGATTTATTTGTTAGTACTTATCTTTGGTTGTCTTCACAGTGCATGGGAAAGCCCCATGGTATTTCAGACCAAAGCCCATAGATGAGAGTGTATTCAGCTGGACACATGATCTTCTCATTCCAGGAGAGCTTCTGATGAGACGTGTATACATTGTGTGCAAAAAACAGCTAACAACATGTTTACAAACCTTGATATTAGTTACATCAAAACACAGCCAACACTCTTTTATAACAACATGTTTATAAACCTTGATGTTAGTTACATTTTACCATATTTACAAACATTGATGTTATTTACCATGCAAAGATATGAACAGTTGACAGAAAACTCAGTGAGCTGGAGGGGCCAAATATTTTAACCTCTCACACATTCCACCCTGGGTCCCTAATGACCAGCTGGGCCTCCCCATTATGTTGTATTAGGATTAAAACACCATCTGGTATGCCCACTTGATATCAAATTGTAATAACTGATACAGAGCAATTATACTCAGTCTCAATCAGCCAGAAAATGTTGTACTGCATACTGTCCCATGCTTGCTGGATATCCTTCAGGCTGGCTAATGTGGCATAACATCTACCTGCACCAAGGAACATGTGAACATACCCAACAATCAGTATGGTTAATAGTTTTTGCCATAGCATAATGCGCTCAAAACAAAGCATTATCTGGGATACCAATCACAAATCTCTTGCTGTGTGAGACACAGTAGGTATTACCCTAATCTTAGCCACAACTTCTAGAACTTGCATCTGTGCTGTAATACACTGTGAGGCAACAAAAATGTCACTCTACCCTACTACCTCATCTTTCTGTAATGCCTACGGTTTTATTGGTCTTATTGTCACAATGTGTTCTCCTAGGCTATCTAATTTCATGTCCTCTTGCCATGTGCACCATGTGCTAACTGCCATGTGAGGTGTAAAACGCAATTCATATGAGTGAACTAGTGACGTCAGTTATACCAGTATAACAGACAATCTCACTCCCTTCTGCAGCATTCCATACTCCTCTCATGCTTGAACACACTCCAGTTCTCTCATCATTTTTGTTATTAATCCACTTTGCTCATACCTATGGTACATTTCCCTTCCTGTCTCATCCCAACATTCTCTCCAAAGGTGTGGTATCTTGGATCACTCGATTATTCAGAATCCTAACAGAGGAGACAAGAACCTTATACCACCATATTAGAGAATGTGTTGGAGTTAGCTTGCATATTTGTTCCTTCAGAAATCCATTCATTCTTCCAATCAGACACACCACCTGCTGGTGGTAAGGAATATGCAACACCCAATGTACATCCTGTTCCTCAGCCCATTGTTTCTCCATCTTTCTGGTAAAATGTGTTCCATTGTCTGATTGTATTTCCAGGAGCATTCTGTTGTCTTTTATCATGTGTTGCAATAGTTTCAATGTAGTCTTCTGGTCAGTGTGCTTGGGACCTATGAAATCCATCTGCCAGACTTGTCCACCAGTGTTACCTTTGTGAATCTGCCCAGGTGTTGTCTTCAATTTTTTTCCTCTGTACAGCTTGCTAAGTAGGATACTTAGTCACTATATCCTTGGCTTGGGCCATGGTTAGCAGGATTCCTTTGCATTGAGCCCACTGGTATGTAGCTTGAGTGTGTCTGTGTCCACTCTGGGAGTGTGTCCATTCCAGCAAATATTTCAATTTTTCCATAGTTTGTTTGGACATTTTATTCAAGTTATTTGCCATTTCATCTCCTGGGAGTCCAGTGTGTCCATCCACATGTTTTTTGGCAATGCATCGCTTAGTACCTTGCTCCCATAAAGTCTGCCACAAGGTATGACCACCCCATAAGGGTTTTCCCTTTATTGTCCATTGATGCTTTTTGCATGTGGTCATCCATGTAGTCAATTATTTGTATGTGGCCCAACTGTCTGTATAGATAATCAATGGTTCTGTCGTTTCTTCAATCACCATATCCACTGTCTTTAGTTCCGCCAAGTGACTGGATTCCCCTTCCCCTCTTTCATGTAATACAGTCTCTGTATGGGGTTGGTAAGCAGCAGCCACCCACACTCTGCCTTTGGTAGTGATGGTGGCTGATCTGTCACTAAACCAGGCTTGGATCCTTTGCTCCTAAGTCAGGTGTTCCCAACCAAAAGATTCTTGATAAGGCCCTCCATGAACCTCTATAGATGCTTCCACAGATTCAAAGTTCACTGCTCTACTGATATCAACAATGTCTTGGCCTGATAAATTGCTTCTTTCTGCCAAGTTCCACTTCCATTTTTGCAGAGTCTGTTTCTGAGCAACTGCAGTATGAGCCACAAGGCCTTATTGATGTAACTAGTTGCTTATTGACAGAACCATATTAACCGTTCCCATTGGAGTATCTTGACACCCTCCAAATGTTGTAGTGCTGTAAATGCCACCAATAATTGTTTCTCAAACGTGCTATGTTTCCATTGAGCAGGTGTGAATTGTTGGTCATATTGGTCAGACTGCCAGCTTTGCAAGAGCTAAAACATTCTTTTATCCAATGGAAAACCGTTTTCTTCTGGGTTACATCATAGATTAGTCATGGCAATATTCCCAAATGACCTCCAGAATACAAACATGCCCAATAATTAGTGATGATCGAGCACCCCGATGCTCGGGTGTTCGGGTGCTCTGGCCGAGCGCCCCCGGAGGCTCGAGTGCTCGGCCGAGCACCCGAGCCCCATTGAAGTCAATGGGAGGACTCGAGCATTACACCAGGCATCCCCTGCTCTGATGAGGGGAGGGTGCCTGGTTCATAGGAAAAGGTCAGAAAATGATGGAAACACCACAGAAATGGTTCAGGGACAGCATAGGGAGGATGTCTGGATGCATCTTGGACTCCAACGTCGCTGCTGGGAACGATGTTTCGCCCGTAGTACTCCATTTTTACAGACTGACCGTAAAACACACAAAAAGGAAGATAAAAACGATTTTAGGCGAAAAATTGTTACCAAACAGTATTTGCTGTATATTTACTTGTATATCATCTGCAAATTCTGCAAAAAATTTCATCGATTTTTCGGAACTGGGGCCATTATTAAGAGGGAAACGTGCGCAGCGTAAAGCAGGTGTTCAACGTGGTTATGGCCCGGGTAAGGTACAGCATTCAGGAACGGAGGCCGCAGCTGCCACAGGTTTTACAACATGTCCGTTTGCCCTTGTTAAGTCCAAAATTTATAGTCGGAACAGTGGGGTCTGATCCATTGAGTAAAAGTGACGAAGTGACTTAGTGGATGAAGCCAAGAACTACCTTCTGCGCTGTCGAACACCCCAGCCCTATTTAATTCAATGGGAGGACCTTAGGAACTCCGATACAACCTGTATATCACAAAATGGAGGGCCTCATTCACATTGTGGTACAATAGTTCAGGTAGTGGTCCAACACTCATAAAGCCTATGCACTAAGAGAAAGGGCTGCCAAAAATTAGACTGAAATGTCACTCCAATACACCCTTTATTACACATAAAGGAGGGCATCATACACACCCTTGAAAAATTAGGATTAATGGCCTGCTGGTGACCCTCTAAAACATTAGGGGCGAGGGCATGCCGCTAAGCTGACCATCTAAAACATTAGGAATGAGGGTCTGCTGCTGAGCCGACCATCTAAAACATTATGGGTGAGGGTCTGCTGCGGAGCTGACCATCCTAAACATTATATGCGAAGGCCCGCTAGTGAGCTGACGCTATAAAACATTATATGAGAGGGCCCGCTAGAGAGCTGACCCAATAAAACATTATATGAGAAGGCCCGCTGGTGAGTTGACCTATACAAAAATTGTCAAACAGGGCCCGCTGGTGAGCTGGCCCTATATAAAAATTATATCACAGGGCCCGCTGGTGAGCTGGCCCTATATAAAAATTATATCACAGGGCATATGGAAGAGGAGGAGGAGGATGAGTAGATTAAGAGTCAACCATATACCCGTTTTTTGGGTGGAAGGGGTGAATGGGAATACAGAGTATTCCCATCATTGTAAATAACATATCTAAAGTGACTTTATGTTCACCCGGGGCTTTCCTCCAGTGGAGTGGAGAAGTCAGGGGAAATCCAGGCCTTGTTCATTTTTATAAGTGTCAACCTATCAGCATTTTCGGTGGAATAGCGGATACGCTTATCTGTTATGATGCCACCAGCAGCACTAAATACCCGCTCAGACAGAACGCTGGCGGCAGGGCAGGCCAGCACCTCCAAGGCGTAGAGTGCCAGTTCATACCACGTGTCCAGCTTGGACACCCAGTAGTTGTAAGGCACAGAGGGATCATTGAGGACGCTGACACGGTCTGCTACGTACTCCTTCACCATCTTCCAAAACTTTTCCCTCCTTGTGACACTAGGCCGCGCATCAGGGTGAGGGTGCTGGCGGGGTGTCATGAAGGTGTCCCACGCCTTGGAGAGTGTTGCCCTGCCTTTGTCGGAACTGCTGTGTGCTCCCCTTTTCTCCCCTTCTCGGTTGGCCAAGGTAGCACGTACTCTGCCGCCAGCGTTGTCAGATGGAAAATTTTGGAGCAATTTTTCAACAAGAACCTTCTGGTATTGCACCATTTTGCTTGTCCTCTCCACCGGATGAATGAGAGATGAGAAATTCTCTCTGTAGCGGGGGTCCAGAAGGGTGAACACCCAGTAATCCGTGTTGTCTAAAATGCGTATAACGCGTGGGTCACGGGAAAGGCAGCCTAACATAAAGTCAGCCATGTGTGCCAGAGTACCAACAGGCAAGATTTCGCTGTCCTCACCAGGAGGATGACTCTCAATCTCCTTATCCTCTTCCTCCTCTTCTGCCCACCCACGCTGAAGAGATGGAAATAAAGTTCCATGGCTACCCTCTGTAGCGGAGGCAACCGTGTCTTCCTCCTCCTCCTCCTCCTCCGCCTCCTCCAATTGTCGCTGAGAAGACAAAGTGAGGGTGATCTGGCTATCACCTTGTGTAAGCTCTTCCTCCCCCATTTCCACCTCTTCCAATTGCAAAGCGTCGGTTTTAATTGTGAGCAGCGAGCGTTTCAGTAGACACAGAAGTGGGATGGTTACACTGATAATAGCGTTATCGCCGCTCACCATCTGTGTCGATTCCTCAAAATTGCGTAAAACCTCACAGAGGTCTGACATCCATTCCCACTCCTCACTTCTGATTAGAGGAAGTTGAACGGAGAGGCGACGACCGTGTAACAGCTGGTACTCCACTACTGCCCTCTGCTGCTCACAAAGCCGGGCCAACATGTGGAAGGTGGAGTTCCAGCGCGTGCTCACGTCACACAGCAGCCGGTGAGCTGGCAATTGTAAGCGCTGCTGCAGCGTCAACAGGCCGGCTGAAGCTGTAGATGACTTACGGAAATGTGCACACACGTGGCGCACCTTCGTCAAGAGATCATGCAAATTGGGGTAGGTTTTTAGAAATTGCTGAACCACTAAATTAAATACATGCGCTAGGCATGGTACGTGTGTGAGTTTGCCGAGCTCCAAAGCCTCCACCAAGTTACGCCCATTATCACACACAACCATGCCTGGTTGCAGTTTGTGTGGCGAGAGCCACTGCTCGGTCTGGTGACTAATCCCCTGCAACAGCTCTGAGGCCGTGTGCTGTTTGTCCCCAAGGCAGATCAGCTTCAGCACGGCCTGTTGACGCTTCCCCACTGCAGTGCTACACTGCTTCCAGCTACCGGCTGATGGGTGAGTGGCGCTGCGCGCAGAGAATTCGGAGGTGTAAACGGAGGAGGAGGAGGAGGAGCCAATAACGTAGGTGCTGGCGGAAACCCTGATGGAGGTAGGGCCCGCAATCCTCGGCGTGGGTAGCACCTGTGCCATCCCAGGGTCCGAGTCGCTCCCAGCCTCCACGACATTCACCCAGTGTGCCGTCAGGGAAATGTAGCGTCCCTGGCCACAAGCACTTGTCCATGTGTCAGTCGTTAAGTGGACCTTCCCAGTAACTGCATTGGTCAGGGCACGGGTGATGTTAAGGGACACATGGTGGTGTAAGGCGGGGACGGCACACCGGGAAAAGTAGTGGCGGCTGGGGACTGCGTACCGAGGGACAGCTGCTGCCATCAGGCTGCGGAAGGACTCAGTGTCCACAAGCCTAAATGGCAGCATTTCGATGGCCAGTAATTTGGAAAGGTGTGAGGTTAGTGCTATGGCCTGTGGGTGGGTGGCTGGGTATTTTCGCTTGCGCTCAAATGCCTGGGGTAACGACATTTGGACGCTGCGCTGGGACAGGGAAGTGGATGTGGTCGCTGATGGTGCTTCAGATGGTACAGGTGCAGGGCGGGAGGTATGCGGGCCTGCGCCTTCGACAGGCGATTGGCCGGCACCGAAAACAGGGGAAGAGGAGGCAGTGGTGTGGCCTGCAGACACAGATTGGCGATCCGGGCGTTCCTCCCACTTATTACGGTGCTTGGATGCCATGTGTCGGATCATGCTGGTGGTGGTGAGGTTGCTAGTGTTCATGCCTCGGCTCATTCTGGTGTGGCACAGGTTGCAAACTACAATTCTTTTGTCGTCCGCACTTTCCTTAAAAAAACGCCATACCGCGGAACACCTAGCCCTTGGCAAGGGAGATTTACGCAAGGGGGTGCTCCGTGGAACATTTGCGGGCCGGTTTGGTGCGGTCCGCCTTCTTTCTTTAGCCACACCACTGCCTCTTCCAGCCTGTTGCGGTGCTGCAGATGGCTCACCCTCAGGACTGCTGTCATCGCTCGGCTTTCCACCTTCCCAGGTGGGGTCAGTGACCTCATCGTCCACCAAGTCCTCCT
This sequence comes from Rhinophrynus dorsalis, assembly GCA_037306005.1. Lineage (NCBI taxonomy): Eukaryota > Metazoa > Chordata > Amphibia > Anura > Rhinophrynidae > Rhinophrynus > Rhinophrynus dorsalis. The sequence goes on from CM074719.1 coordinate 24,792,112, forward strand.
CCACTTCCTCACTCTGATCATCCTCCTCATTTCTTGATCCCACCACATCCTCAGTCATTGACAACTGTGTATCATCCTCCTCATCAAGGTCTTGAGACAGTAATTGTGGTTGATTTGATGGCAACTGTGTCTCATCATCATCATGCACTTCCTTTGACCTTAAATGCCGTTCCCCTCTGTCATCTTCTTGTGATTGGGTACCCTCTAGAGGTTGTGAATCAGGGCACAAGATCTCATGTTCCTCTGCAAGCGTGCTTGGAGAGAGGTTCAAATCAAGGATTGGTGATGAGAAGAGCTCCTCACTATATCCCAGTGTGGGATCACTTCTTTGGCCAGACCCTCTATGGTGGGAGGAAGGATGATCAGGGTGAGGATTATGTTGACCAGACTCTTGGCTAGTGAGAGTGGACTTGGTGGAAGACAGGGTGGTGCTTAACCGACTGGAAGCAGTATCAGCTGAAATCCAACCGACCACATGTTCGCAGTGGTCTGACCTCGAGAGTGATGTCCTGCGACGCCCTGTAAACTGAGACATGAAGCTAGGTATGGTGGATGTCTTTCTTTCTTGTGCTCTGGCACCAGGCACAGTTTCTACGCGTCCTGACCCGCGCCATGAACTATCAGGATCACGTCCACTTCCCCGTCCCTTTTTACCCGCCTTCTTCATATTAAACGGAATATATGCCGGTAATCTGCGGCTAGGCACACGAAACAGAATGTGACACTAATCTGCGGCTAGGCACACTAAACAATATGTGACGCTAATCTGCGGCTAGGCACACTAAACAATATGTGACGTTAATCTGCGGCTAGGCACACTAAACAATATGTGACGCTAATCTGCGGCTAGGCACACGAAACAGAATGTGATGCTAATCTGCGGCTAGACACACGAAACAGAATGTGACGCTAATCTGCGGCTAGGCACAGTGAACGGAATATGTGACGTTAATTTGTGAATTTGCACACTAAACAGAATGTGACAATAATCTATGGCTAGGCACACGCTTAAAATGGCCCTTTTTGTCGCTGCGTTGTAAAATCATTGGCCCTGTGCACCTAACAGAATATGTCAGCTTGTCACTGCACTGTGAAATATTTGTCCCTGTGCACCTAGTACAATGTCACCTTAGAACATGTCCCCCCCCACAAAAAAATGAAATTCTGCCACCCCCAAAAAAAATTAAATGCTGCCCCCACACACAACAGTCCTAAAAAGGACTTTTGGGTCTTGAAAGAGTTTCAACAATTTTATTCTCCCTACACTGACTTCCTGTGCATCTAGTATTATATGTCACCTTACAAATATCCCCCCCACAAAAAAAAGGAAATTGTGCCCCCCCAAACAAAATATAAATGCTGCCCCCACACACAACAGTCCTAAAAAGGACTTTTGGGTCTTGAAAGAGTTTCAACAATTTTATTCTCCCTACACTGACTTTCCCTGCCTAAGTGCATCTCTCCCTGGCTAAGAATGAGCCGAACTCGCGCGTCGGGTGCTATACAGCACCCGATCACGGGTTCTGGCCAGCCAATCAGTGTAATGCCAGCAGCCAACATGGCTGCTGGCATTACACTGATGTCAGAGCCTCCCCGCACGTTTATTGGCTGTGCAGCAGCTGCGAAACGTGCAGGGAGGAGACCCGAACATGGCGGGCGAGCACATGCGGTACTCGTACGAGTACCGCCATGTGCCAGGCAGAGCGATGCTCGAGCCGAACCGAGCTTCGGCCGAGCATGCTCGCTCATCACTACCAATAATGCCTGTGCTTCTTTTACAACTTTGGGTTCTTTCAAATTAGCTATAGTGTCCAATGCTGGTTGAAGAATAGTCTTTTGAGGCCTGGACCACATCATACCCAAGAATGTCACTTGTTGGGTGGGCCCTTGTACCTTTTGTTCATTGGTAGTCCACCCTCCTTGCTTCTTCCAGGTTAATACAATATGCAAAACCTTGGCTACCTGCTCTCCAGTTATCATAACATCATTGATGTATTGATACACTTGGCATTGGAGTGGCCCCATTGCCTGCAAGTCTCTGGCTACTAATCCAATAGTTGGAGAATGTAAATAACCTTAGGGTAACACTGTTAGCGTATATTGTCTCCCTTTCCAGGTGAAATCAAAATGATCTTGTTTGATTCTGGTGCAGTTGTTATGGAAAAGAAAGCATTAGCCAAGTCAAAGACTACATGCCATTGTACAGCAGTCTGTGCAATCCTTTCCACCAATGAAATCATATCCAGGACTGCTGCTGCCAATGGAGGTGTGACTATTCACTCCTCGGTAGTCAAAAGTCATTCTCCAGCTACCATCCATTTTGTTCACTGGATATACCAGACTGTTGTATGGACTGCTAGCTGGTCTAAACAGCCCAGTCTGTAATAGACCCTATATTATCTCAGTCACCTCCTAGTGTCTCCCCAGGATTTGGTATTGCTTCAAATTAACATGTTACGCTGGTGGACTAATGTACATAGGGGTCCATTTTGAGTGCCCTAATTACTGGCTTTGTAGCTGAAAGACACAAAGTACAGACTACTGTGACGAATGTAAAACACCCTGCCTCAGTGTAGATAGTCTGTCCCTTAAGGATATCCATGTCTAGGATATTGTCAGGTAAAATTTCCGCAGGGAAAATAGACCCTTTCCTAATTTGCATTCAACACTGCACCTGATACGCAGGTCTTCATGTACCCCCTAAACCTTCCACCATCACACATGCCTTGGTGTAATGTACACTACTGGCATTACTCTGAAACAGAGACACAGGCCGTCACATATCATGGCTTATCTTGCTGTCCCCAATAGTTACTTTCACATATGGGTGGCGGTACCCTGGTTTCATTATTTCTAACTGTAACACAGTCGGTGTTGGGGGCTAGCATACTACTCATAAGGCCAAGGGAGGGTGCCATGTCTGTTGATGGTCATGTAATGGTCCATATGCTTCAGCATATGGGGAGGTTATTGTAGTGGGAAGGACAATAGGAGAGCTTTACAGAGGGGCTGTCCTTCCTCTCCTCTCCCCTTCTACATCACTAGTCGCCACCTCTTTGGCCTAGCTGTTGTTAACTTCCCGTTTTATTTCAGATCTTGCTGGTTCTTGTGAAGAGCATTTGTGTGAGCCCCATGTTTATTACATTTTGGAACTCCACTGGCTAGCAATTCCAGAAACATCTAAATGTTAATATCTAGCTAGCACAGCATATAAACTATTTTAAATTCTCTTCAAAATGAACTTAACACATTAAGCTGACAGGCCCACTTTAACCACTGATGACAACAGGGGTGCAAAACACATTCCTTAACAACACATTGCATACCACTCTGGTTTGCAAGTGGTTATGTTTACTTTATATCCAAAGCTTTGGAGCGGAATATGTTATCATATATCACTGTGTGTCACAGGATGGACAATATGTACAGAAGTGTATTGTTTTTCTACATTTTACATTGGGTTTTGTTGACCCAAATATATTAATTTATCATGCTGCCACCCATGCTGAATACTGCATGAATATTGGCTTTGGGATTTCACATGTGTGACCATCACCATGAATATTGCATTTTCTCTGCATTCAATGCAAAGAAGTTGCAACAGTAAATATCTGCACAGCAGACTATGTGGGTTACTTTACAGATATTTCACATATTAATGTAAATGCTGAAATGCTTAAAGGGATAGTAATACTTCCTTTTAACTTTATTTTATTTTGTAGGCATTAAAAAAACATGAAGAATGATATAAGTCTTATCTCTCAAACCTTTATGGTTTATGAGATATTCACAAGCAAAGTTTCCCCCTCCCGCCCCTTTTACCTAGTGTAAGCCATCTCTTCTCAGATGTGGAATCCAGTCCATAGACCAGACAGATAACATCAGGGGACAATCTTCTTCCTATGAGAACAATGAAAGCCCTGCCCCCCTTGACAATTTTTTCAGGTTTTTCCCTTATCTTAATTGAAGATTGTCCCTCTCTGCAGTCTACTTGGGCACCTCCCTTCTGATCTGGCTGAGCAGTGTTACATCAGTAAAAGGGGCAGGAGGGGGATACTTTGTCATTGAATTACTCTTGAACTACAACTCTGACAGAATTGAAATAACACTCTCCAAAGTCCAAATACTATGATGATTAATTAGAGCTGCTTTTATTTTGAAATATTACTATCCCTTTAAAGAAACATCCAATTTCTGGTGGCTCACATGGGCATCAGCCAGCAATATATGTTCACCCTAGGCCAAAGCAGGTAAGTAATACTGTCACATTTAAATCACCAATATAAATTAGTTCTTTCTCTAAAGTGGACTTGTGACCTTAAAATACACGTAATTCATTTTAAAGAGGAGAAAAATTGCCTGTATGTTGTAACAACCATTTCTTTGTAAATCTGAGAAACTAACCTTGTTGGCTTCAGAGTGTAGAACTTTTTGATAATTTGTTTCTAGACGCGACAAATATTACCATACACTATGCTATCTATGAATGTAGGAGGCAATTATATTGAAGTTTATACCTTTATTGGCTAATTAACAGATTTACAATGCAAGCTTTAAAGACCTCTTAAGTCTCTTCCTCACGCATGTTAGAACATGCCTGAAGAAGTGACCTAAGGTCTTGAAAGGTCTTGAAAGCTTGTATCCTAAATCTGCTTAGTTAGCCAATAAAGGTATGAACTTGATTATAATTGCCTCCTGTATTTCTAAGGCTAACACAGTACCAACACTCAGCTTTTATGTATGAATCTAGACAGGGCCCAAATTCTTATGGTAGTTCTAATAGCCAGAGATGGTTAGGTTTAGCCCACTGAATAGCATACCTTGCAGAGAATTAGCATATACAATGTGCCACTAATCATAAAGGTTAATTTCTCAAAAACTATTTATTTTACAGAAAATTGCCTAGTACAACATACAGACAGATTTTACAAACAAATAAAACCTGCCTTAAAGGGACAGTAATGTCTAGTTAAAAGTATTTTTCCATGTCTTCTTTATATTAAAAGTAAGAGATTGTGCTATAGTTAAGTGTAGTTAGTTGTGTAGTTAAAAAGTTATGCAGAAATAAAGATTCACCGCCCATCCCTTCTGGCCGCCTCCCTCTGAATCTGTAATAAGGTCATGTGACTCAACGGCTGCAGAGAGGTACAAACCTCAGTAAGTAAGTATAAGGGAAATCCTGCCCACCTTGATTGATGGGGGCAGGATTTCCCTTTGCTTACTGAAGTTTGTCCCTTACTGCAGCCGTCCTGACCAGACTGCAGCTTCTGGTGACGTAGACAGAAGGGGATGGCAGTAGATCTTTATCTCTACATAACTTTTTAAAGGGATAGTAATACTTAAAATGTAAAAAAAAAAATATGTTGTAGGGCTTATCCCCCTGAGTAAAACAAGAGTACTCCCACTGCTGAAAGGTGTTTAATTCAAAAGTTATTAATTTTCAAAGTTGAATGTTTTAGGTGCAATATCACAGTGGCCTGAAATTGTACAGTGGTGCTGTGCTACACCATCATATGGAGATTTATGGTCCCGGGACCAGAGCTGTCCATAGGATCGTGTAGCAACAGCTCCACTGTACAATTTCAGGCCACTGTGATATTGCACCTAAAACATTCAACTTTGAAAATTAATAACTTTTGAATTAAACACCTTTCAGCAGTGGGAGTACTCTTGTTTTACTCAGGGGGGTAAACCCTACAACATATTTTTTTTTACATTTTAAGTATTACTATCCCTTTAACTACACAAACGTGAGGATTTAAATATAGTGCAATCTCTTAATTTTAATATAAAGAAGACTCTGAGAAATAGTTTTGACAAGACATTACTAACCCTTTAACCCTTTGAGTGCCGGAGGGGTACGCAACGCATTGCTTTGCAATGCGTTGCGTACCCCTCCGGCACTCAAAGGGTTAAGGTAAGACGTCCACTTAACAACATAATACATTCACAGAGCAAATAAAATGATGAGGTCAGAACACAAAAGAGCAACTTCAAGTTAATTTTATTGTAATTATTATAATATATGTGTGTATAGTTTCTTTAAAAATACAATTGCACACTTTTAAATGCAGCACCAAATAATAGATCAGCACACTACTCGTGGTTCTTGTCCCATACTCTATATCACCCCAGAATGGCACTCAGCCCCTAAAGAGGAAATAATTAAACTGGGATATAGAGGACTGGAAAACGTCCAATCCAGGAGATAGCTGTGCTTCCTAAAACAGCAGAAAATTACAACTTTAGATATATCATATTTCAAGACAATATCAAAATGAAAATCCTGTAATAGGCCATAGCTATCTAGCTTGCCATCCATCACAGTGACAACCTATAAAATATCTTATTAGCATTTTTAACAGGAACTACACTAATCTGAATCTATTCAATAGGAGCGTGAGTATTCAGAATACATATAAAACACTCCATCAAATCCCACAGAAAGTGACTAGCTGAATTATCAGTCATTGAACTGGGAAATGGCCTTCTATTCCTGACAAAAAAAAATCATCATGTAACGGTGTTTGAGAGATAAGGCCAAGAACTATATGCACAAAGAGAGAGGAGAAAATGTAGTTGGAAACCAACTACACCACGGTGGCCAACTGAGACATTATCATTAAAGGGATAGTAATGTTTCAAAATAAAAGCAGCTCCAATTAATCTTCATGGTATTTGGGTCATTCAGTACTGTCAGTGTTGTAGTTGTTGATAAAGTATCCCCCTCCCACCCCTTTTACCTAGTGTAAGCCGCTTCCCCTCAGATGTGGAATCTGGTCTGTTGACTGAACAGATCACAGCAAGGGACAATCTTCTTACTGTGAGCACAATGAAAACCCTGCCCCCCTTGACAGGTTTTTTAGGTTTTTCCTTATGATCACTGAAGATTGTCCCTCTCTGTGATCCATCCGGACAGTCTTGCTGCTCTGAGGTGAGCAGTGCTACATCAGTAAAAGGGGCGGGAGGGGGATACTTTATCATTCAGTTACTCCTGAACTACAACTCTGACAGTATTGAAATAACACTCTCCATGGCCTAAATACTATGACGATTAATTGGAGCTGCTTTTATTGTGAAACATTACTATCCTTTTAATGTAAAAGGAACTTAACACGAAAACATGTTAAAGCTCAGTCTTTTAACAGTTAGTCAATACTACTCTCACTTCCGGCACAATTAGCATTATTAATTTACTCCCCTCAGTGCAGAACTCACTGACTTCTCCTTCACAAAGCAGGTGTTGTGACTTGTCAGTAGACATGAGTGAGAAGTCCCATTTTTTTTTCTTGGCAATAGTCACTTAAAACTCTTTGACATTTTTTGCTCCAGAAATTCCATTACTTAGAAAATCCCTAAAATATTCAACTTTCTCTCTCCCCAGGAAATTTCCTACTGGAACCAGTAAAGGGCTTAGACAAGGCTGAGACTTGGAGATAAGTGCAAAATGCGGTTCTGTGTCTACCAATGCAGTGGGACAAAGCTGAGGCAGTCAGTATTAGTGGCTCTCTGGCTGCAGTAGGATAGCACTGAAAAGTGCGTGTAACGAAACGTCACATTGACAAGGTCGCAGTGATGAAATGGGTGACATGAGGATCTTGCTCTGCATTAAAAGTGCAAGATTCTCATGTCGCTGACTTAAACCTCATTCCAATCAGCATCAACTCCCATTAGTAGAAACTGCAGATTTTACCCTTACAAGTGGCAATTGATTTCTCATTGGCAGAGACACTGTGCATCCCTCACTCCTGTTTTCATCCCCTGCCAAACATAAACTCACAGCCACTGCATTGCATGGCGGTGTCTGCCTCACTTTGATTGTCCTCAGCCAACGATGGCTTTACCTTGTATTCCTTATATCTGTAATACACTTTTAATGTGTTGGACTTGCCCAAGGGGAAAAGACAGGAGTAGGGGATGCGCATTGTCTCGGACAATGAGAAATCAAGTGCCACTTGTAATGGTAAAATCTGCAGCTTCTGCTAATGGGAGGTGATGCTGGTTGAAATTAGGTTTAAAGGGATAGTAATACTTCATTTTAACTTTATTTTATTTTGTAGGCATTAAAAAAACATGAAGAATGATATAAGTCTTATCTCTCAAACCTTTATGGTTTTTGAGATATTCACAAGCAAAGTTTCCCCTCCCGCCCCTTTTTCCTAGTGTAAGCCATCTCTTCTCAGATGTGAGTCTGGTTGTATGACCAGACAGATAACAGAAGGGGACAGTCTTCTTTGTATGAAAACAATGAAAGCCCTTCCCCCCTTGACAAGTTTTTCAGCTTTTTCCCTTATCTTAATTGAAGATTGTCCCTCTCTGCAGTCTACCTGGGCACCTCCCTTCTGATCTGGTTGAACAGGGAAGGGATACTTTGTTTTTGAATATCTCTTAAACCATAAAGGTTTGAGAGATAAGACTTATATCATTCTTCATGTTTTTTTAATGCCTACAAAATAAAATAAAGTTAAAACGAAGTATTACTATCCCTTTAAGCCAGAGACATGAGAATCTTGCACTTTTAATGCAGGGTGAGATTCTCATGTCGGCCATTTCATCACTGCAACCTTGTTAATGTGGCATTTCATTACATGCACTTTTCAGTGCGACATTTTAAAAGGATACCCAGTAGGACAAAACTTGGGGCATTCTATGACTTGCAGTGCAGTCGGACAAAACTAGGATCATTAAATGTGGTTCTATGGCTACTGTGGGACAAAGCTGGGGGGCAGTATGTGTGTGGTTGTACAGTATGTCTAACAGATGGATAAAGCTCAGAGTCAGTATGTCTGGTCTATGATGACTGTGGGACAAGGCTGGTCAGTATATGTGATTCTATGGCTACTAGTTCAGTGGGACAAGGCTAAGGGTAAGTATGTGTGGTTCTATGCCTATGTCACGGTAATCAAGAATACACCAGGAGTCAGTACTGTAATAATAAAACCACCTTATTTGAATAGTAATATATCATAGATGATAAAATACAACAATGTGCAGAGGGTTACTGGCAAAGCCAGTTCTTCCTACCAGAAATAGGAGACAGTTTGGAGAAAACCTGTCTGCTAGAGACTAGGCAGACTGCCAATAGTAGCCTCAGATGAGCATGTAAGGTAACCACAATAGCACAGAAACAGAGTTCTCCTGCAGGACAAGGAACAAGGGAGACTCTTACTGACTCACGCCTGCAGTCAGTAAACTTGTAGAGACCATCTGGGGAGAGACAGAGTGGATGTTAGGCCAATGCTGATAGTAAGAGTCCAGCGATACTTAGGACTAGCCAGGGGTCAATACCAGCGTGGGACTTCCGCCAGAGATACAGGTCTGCACCAGATTGGGTGTCTACTATGCCAAAGGGTAAAGCAGGAAGAATAGTCAGACAGAGCCACATGTCAACACCAGAATGGATGGACAGACAAGCCTAGGTCATACACGGAGCGGGTAGTCAGCCAGATCCACAGGTCTGCACCAGATTGGGTGTCTACTATGCCAAAGGGTAACGTAGGAAGAATAGTCATCCAGAGCCCCAGGTCTGCACCAGATTTGGTGTCTACTATGCCAAAGAGCAACGCAGGATGAATAGCCAGACAGAGCCACAGGTCAGCACCAGAACGGATGGTCAGACAAGCCTAGGTCATACATGGAGCGCACAAAAGAAATAAACAAGTGCTTCAGACACCAATGTAAGGGCGACTAAACTAGTGTCCAGACCCATCTTATACCCAAGCCAAGAAGTAGGAGGCAGGAAATGCAAGGTAACCAGATATAAAACAACACCTGTGTCAATACTGCTGCCTCTCACCTGTAAGTGACGCAACGGTCATTGAGATGCATCGAAACTCGCACCCAAACTCGCATCATCTGGACCAGCTGCAACGCAGAGGTAGAGGACACAGGCGGCCACTAGAGGCTTCAGACGTGGTTAGACTGCAGGCCAGGAGAGAGGCGGTAAAAGATACTTAAGCATCATACCCAGCCCCAGGCATACAGCAGCGCTCCGCCAAGCGACTCTGGGACTAAGGTGAGGAACACTTTGACAGCCTACCAATGATACAAGGCTGGGGGGTCAGAATTTGAGATTCTATGACTACCAGTGCAGTGAAACAAGGCTTGGGAGTTAGTATGTGTTGTTCAATGTCTACCAGTGGGACAAGGCTAGGGGGGAACCATGCCTACTCATGGTACAAGGCTGGGCATCAGTATGTGAGATTGTATGGATACCAGTGCAGTAGAACATGGCTTGGGAGTTAGTATGTGTTTTTCAATGTCTACCATTTGAAAACTGAATTTCTTTTCTTGGGAGAAGGTTTTTGCCCATCCCTAGTTGTGAGCTCAAAAGAGACGATTTCTACCTCTATATAAATCCTTGGAAAGGCCTTCTCTAGAATATGGAGTACTGTTTTGGGTACCAATTCTTAAAAAAGACATTACTGAATTGGAATAAAATGCAGAGAAGTGCAATAAAACTGATAAAGGGTTTTGAGAATCTGAGTTATAAAGCGAGACTATCCAAACTGGGATTGAGGAGAGACATCTAAGAGGTGACATGATTACCATTAACACATATACGTGGGGTCTATACAAAGAACTCTTCATGGAACTATTTACTCAAAAAGCTGAGCAAAAAAAACAGGATGTTATCCATTAAGACTAGCGGAAAGGCACTTTCAACTAAAATAAAGGTGGGATTTTTTACAGTAAGGGCATTAAAGTTTGCAATTCTTTGCCTCGGGATGCTACTATTTGGTGCTGTGATATCACACCCACACTGATGATTCATGTTGGCTGCTTTAACCTCACATCTACCTTCGGTAGCCAAAAGGAATGAGGATTCTAATAGAAAGGAAAGTCAGAAAAGTCAGAGACATACAGTTCTCCATAGAATGTGATAGAAACTGCTGAGTCACTTCCTGTCAGTTAGAACTATCAGGAAGTAAACACAGTAAATTCACTTCCTGATTATTTAAACTGCTATAATTTTGGAATAAAACATCTGACAGTGATGGGAGTGACACTGTTTTATTCAGCAGGAAAAGCTCTATAAAATGTGTGTTTTCATAAAAAAAGTTTACTGCTTCTTTACGTGATCCTTTCTGCAGTACCAGGCTGACTGAACCTGAGACTGTGTGAGTGACTGACACTATGCAGACAGGAATAAATAAATCATACATTCAAGACAAACACACAGGTACAATTTAACATACTATGTTACTTACATACACTCATTCCTACATCCACAAGAAACAAGAGGGAGAAGTATATTCTGAGTAGCAGTGTTGTTGCTAGCTGGTGTGTGCTTTATCCTTTATTACAAGCTGCTGATTCTATCCTGCATTGTAATTTAAAAAATAACACTGCAGTCCTTGAGAGAAAGGAAGGCTGCTTGCATTTTGACACTAGCTACTAATGTGTGTGCGCACAGATAGGCAAAGAGGTGAAATTGGAGTTGCTTGAGGCTAGTCGATTCTATGGATAGTTGAATGAAGTGTATGTGTGATTTGTAGACCACGACACTGACAGTGACAGTTTAAAAACACTTTTGACTGATAGGTCAGATAGGCAGGAGATCCTATTCCCACACCTGAGCCAAGACTAAGGATGACAGTGGCAGATACAGAAACATATGCCATTCATTATTTTACAATGAAAAATCAACATTGCCATCACCACTTCCAAGTCCAACCACCATCCAGTCACACTTACTATTACTGACTAAGAAGCTATACAGGTCAACATCCACAACCCTACCTAAGAATGCTTCAATAATACATATTTGTCCTACTGTTGTTTGCAAATGCAATGCACAGAAGAGGATGACACTGAGTAGGTTCAAGGTGACAATTGTCACGATCATCTCCACTGCCACCACTAGTCATGCTATCAAAATTATTAAGTTACACATTTCTTTTTTTATGTGCTGCCAATCCACACTTACTAAGTTCTTAGATAGAACATCATTCAAAAGAACACCTGCAGAAAGACAAATTTGCCAAAATTTTGGTGGTTGACATGCTGTACTATTCTTTTGTTGAAAACAGATGTTTTAAAGAACTGATGCCATGTGTTGCTTTCCAATGACATATCCTAGGATGCTGTTATTTTTCATGAACGGCTGTGCCAGAGTTGTACAAGCTTGTGATTAGTGTCTTGAGCAAAGGGACTCAACCTGCTAGCAATGTTTTCAAAGCTTATGTTGCTGTAGGTCTGTAGGTTTCCCAACAACTTGAATTTTATTTGTGGATTGATCTACTCCCACAGTCACCAACAGCAGTAGTACTGCAGCGGGAATTCTCTCAGCAATAAAAAACATACACAGGGAATAGCAAAATTTTCACTTGAAATGTAGTCGAAGAGGCAGAAAGGCAGAAATTGCGTGTATTTTCTATACTCAGAAATTTCAGTGGAGAAATTCTGTTTTTATGTGAAAATTCTTGGGAAAAAATAACTTTTGCCCATCTACATCTAAACCTATTAACCTATTTTCAACACAAAGTATAGGCAGCTGTAAAAGATACATGTAATGAGGCTAAAAGCTGTGTTGGTAACAGGTCCACTTTAAATAAATAAGAAAATGTGGTTGTTTTTTTATCTGGGAATTCAGTTAGAATTTGATGAAATGTTACTTTCTCCACAACTGTTCCTCTTTTGTGCATAAGGACCCTTTATACAATCTCTCTCACATATCTCTTTCATATCTCCCTATCGCTCTCCCCACCCCTCTTAATCTATCTATATAGATGTATATATATAATAGCGGGTGTGTGGCATGGCTTTCCCGTACAGAGAAACATATATATTTTTTTAATTAAAAGTCAGACCCTGTGGTGGGGCATCAGAAACTCTGTTGATGCCCCCCCAGCTACTGATCTCCCAATCAATTCGGCTGGGACATCAGTAGTGGTGATGCGGGGAACATGAGAGTTCCCTTACTTCCATTCTACCCTAAGCCAGGTAGAAGTGGGTGGGACTGAGAAACCCTCACACATCAATAAGGGAAATCGTTCCTCATTGATGTGAAAGGATTTGCTGATCCCACCCACTTCTACCCATATTCAGGTAGGATGGAAGCAAGGGAACTCTCTTGCTCCCCTGCATCTCCGCTATTGATGTCCCAGCCAAACTGAATGGGAGATCAGTAGCTGGGGGGCATCAAGAGGGGTCCTTATACTCCACCATGGGTCTTTTTTTTTTTTTTGTAAGTGGCTGGTTGAAGAAGCAGGGGTCTTTGCCCTTTGCCCTTTGACCCCTCCTAAGCCAGTGGTTCAGTTTTTTTTTTAATTGATTTAAACAGTGGAAGTGCCCCCTGCCACCTCCTCAACAATTAACATTTTCCTGCCACTTCCCCTGACATTAAACCAGATTCAATTATATATTCACTAGTTGAAGAGCCCATTACATGGGTCACAGTGCCATTTCCAGCTGGTTGCGGGGCAGTCATGCACAGTAGAGTCTGCCCGCACCGTGGCTGATACAGAGGTGGACGCTCCAAGGCCGCGGAGTGGGCAGTCTCTACTGCGCATGACTACAGCATGCGTAGCAGTCTCTACTACGCATGACTGTGGCGTTACACATATTTTAGCAAATTATTATGTAGGATGTGTATATATATATATATATATATATATATATATATATATATATATATATATAAATATGTATATATATATATATACTCCAATTGGAAAAGCACTCTCAGGACTTTTTATTCAGTGACAAATAGGGTTTATTCAAGCAGATCAACGTTTTGGTTATCTCATAGTAACCTTCTTCAAGGCATCCTTGATGAAAGGGATAGTAATACTTCGTTTTAACTTTATTTTATTTTGTAGGCATTAAAAAAACATGAAGATTGATATAAGTCTTATCTCTGAAACCTTTATGGTTTAAGAGATATTCACAAACAAAGTATCCCTTCCCTGTTCAACCAGATCAGAAGGGAGATGCCCAGGTAGACTGCAGAGAGGGACAATCTTCAATTAAGATAAGGGAAAAAGCTGAAAAACTTGTCAAGGGGGGAAGGGCTTTCATTGTTTTCATACAAAGAAAATTGTCCCCTTCTGTTATCTGTCCTGTCATACAACCAGACTCACATTTGAGAAGAGATCGTTTACACTAGGAAAAAGGGGCGGGGAGGGGAACTTTGCTTGTGAATATCTCATAAACCATAAAGGTTTGAGAGATAAGACTTCTATCATTCTTCATGTTTTTTTAATGCCTACAAAATAAAATAAAGTTAAAACGAAGTATTACTAACCCTTGAAGGTTACTATGAGATAACCGAAACGTTGATCTGCTTGAATAAACCCTATTTTTCACTGAATAAGAAGTCCTGAGAGTGCTTTTCCAATTGGAGTATATTATAACAGTGGCTGGAATCTTAGCACCCAGGCAATGGACTTTTAAAGCGTGAGTGCCTCTTCAAAACTTTTGTATATATATATATATATATATATATATATATATATATATATATATATATATATATATAAATAAACATGTTATAAAATATGTATTTATGAATGGGGTGGGCTAAATTTAATTTTAAAGCCAGGGACAGAGATCAAAAGCAAGTACTGCCCATCATATCAATACACAGCCAGTGAAGTGGATGTACAGTGATATAGTGGTCCATACATTTAACCCTCAGAGTAAAGAAATATGTGTTTGCAGTTAAAAGATAACTCGTGCCTTAGATAATTTATGTTTCTGTAATAAATCAGTGACTCTTCAGTATACAGTAGCTTATAATACAGATACAACTTGAGTTATTATACATTTTTAGAACTGAACTGCTTGAAATTTCTCATTATGATGTTGTTCAGATTCCAAGAGGAGCAGCTGATATTCCTCAAAACGAATCTGATCATTGGGAATTTTGACATTGTTTTGTACTGATCCGTCTTAAAGGAGCAGTAAACTTTTTTAATGAAAAGATATATATTGTAGGGATTTTCCTATTGCGTAAAATAAAAGTACTCCCACTGCTGAGAGATTCATATTTCCAGAGTTATTACAGTTTAAACCCATGGTTTTTTACATTAGCAGTGCCCTCTAGTGGTCAAATTCTAATTAGCTTTTCTGTTAGATTCTAATGGAGAGGAAAGTCAGAAAAGTCAGAGACATACATTTCTCCATAGAATGTGATAGAAACTGCTGAGTCACTTCCTGTCAGTTAGATCTATCAGGAAGTAAACACAGTAAATTCACTTCCTGTCAGTTAAAACTATCAGGAAGTAAACACAGTAAATTCATTTCCTGTCAGTTAGAACTATCAGGAAGTAAACACAGTAAATTCACTTCCTGATTATTTAAACTGCTATAATATTTGAATAAAACATCTGACAGCGATGGGAGTGACCTTGTTTTATTCAGCAGGAAATGCTCTGTAAAATATGCGTTTTCATAAAAAAAAGTTTTCTGCTCCTTTAAACATTTGAATGGCAGAGGGGTACACAATTCATAGCGAAGCAATTCGTTGTGCACCCCTCTGACACTCAAAGGGTTAAGGTGTGAATGAATTTTCTCAACCCTTGCAGTGCCAAAAGGGTCTGCAACGAACACAAAAAAGCAAAGCAATATGTTGTTAAACTGTACTCACTTTCATGCCCTAATTAAACATTATTGTTCACAGAAGTGCCCTCTTCGATTTTATTCACGTCATTTCATTATCCTAAGTGTAAGTTTAAAGCTATTGACCTTTATTAAAGATAATAATGAATTCAAAGCACAAAACACTTGTAATTATACATTAACCTTAATTCCCCTTATATTGCCTGTTGACATTTTCAAAGATAAACCGTCTATAGCTCAATTGTCTTCACAAATACAGAGAAAGACGGCAGGTCTGCAAAGAACTCGTATTAATAATGGAAACACAAGTAAATCTTTATTACTGTATCATAATACATTCATACAGTAAAGAATAGAAAAATATAAAATATTTTGCATTCAACAACTACACATTTGTGTTTTAAAGTGGTAACAATGTTGTTTCATAAAGCTGTGTGTTACAGAACTTTTTCTGCTGAATAGAACAATGGTATTCTTAAAGTAATAATATTGTTTAATAGAACTACGTATTGCAGATCTTTTCCTGCTGAGTAGAACAAGGGTATTCTCACAGCAAAGAGATGATTCTTTTAATACATTGGGGATTATGCAGTAAAGGGGAACTTTCACTTTCTAGTGATTTCATGTCACTATATTAGTTGTGTGTAAAGGTCCATCGTTTTGTATTTTTTTTAAATATCTATGAAATACAAGATATTAGACTTTGACATCTTCATGTGACATCCTCTCTTTACTCTGTGTGGCACTAGCCATGCCGAAAAGAGCATTGTACAAACCTCCCCTAAGGCTGCCCCACTAATTTCCATACCTGGTGTGTGCCCGCACCAGGTTTCAGTGCATGCTCCTGTCAAGCTCTGTATATCTATATGCTCCAGCAAGCTGATCGAAATGTACAGAACATTTGCCCACATCTTTATTAGTCCTTCAGGTTGGTATTAATGAAACAAGGATGCTCAAGGAACACACCCCGTTAAAAAGGGGATGAATTTCTGAACACAATTGACATCCATACACAGAGTGCTGACTCTCATGCAGAACGTCGGCAAGATAGCAGCACTCTACTGCTTGTAATCGTGGACATTTTGAGGTTTGACTCATAAGAAAAATGGGCAACCGTAACATTTTATTTACAACTATTACAATGACTTGGGGCAGACAAATCTATACAACATCGCTTAAAGGGATAGTAATACTTCGTTTTAACTTTATTTTATTTTGTAGACATTAAAAAAAACATGAAGAACGATATAAGTCTTATGTCTCAAACCTTTATGATTTGAGAGATATTCACAAGCAAAGTTTCCCCTCCCGCCCCTTTTACCTAGTGTAAGACATCTCTTCTCAGATGTGGAATGCAGTCCATAGACCAGACAGATAACAGAAGGGGACACTCGTATTCCTATGAAATCAATGAAATCCCTGCCCCCCTTGACAAGCTTTTCAGGTTTTTCCCTTATCTTAATTGAAGATTGTCCCTCTCTGCAGTCTGCCTGGGCACCTCCCTTCTGATCTGGCTGAACAGTGTTACATCAGTAAAAGGGGTGGGAGGGGGATACTTTATCATTGAATTACCCTTGAACTACAACTCTGACAGATTTGAAATAACACTCTCCAAAGTCCAAATACTATGATGATTAATTAGAGCTGCTTTTATTATGAAACATTACTATCCCTTTAAGTAGACATGACAGTTCCGCTGGCGTGACAAAGAGGAGATAACACGGAGTTGACTTCTCCAGTGATATCACTTCTCCAGTTTCTATGTTATTCTATAAAGCCTATGCACTAAGTTTTCCAAAGGTGAATAATTCTTAGTACACTGGCTCCATAGAACAATATAGGAACTAGAGAAGTGATATCACTGGAGAAGTAATCTCTGCATTATCACCTCTTTATCACAACTTAGTGCATAACCCCCACTGAGTGATAAAAGAGATATTCAACTCATTGAAAAAGTAATGCTTTGTATTGCTCTCTGGAACTCAAAGGAAGTGATAATAAAACCAAAGCAGACAATAAATAAATGTCAGGTATGCAACATCTAGCAGCAGTAGAAGCACCCCAAAAAGTTCCTGGGGCTCTGGGACATATAATAGTAGTGCTGTTGATGTGTCTAAGAGTGTGCCAAGATTTCCTTCATCTTATATAATAATTCGCTAGAAGTTTGTCACGACACAGTCATACACAGTAGAGACTGCCCTTGATGCAGCTAATATGGAGCGGGGTGCTCCGAATTCAGACCGTGGTCTTCTCAGCCATGTCGCGGGCAGTATCTACTGCACATGACTGCACCACGACCGTCCGGCACTGTGTACACGGGCTCTTCAACTATTTTGAAATAATAACTATGGCGCCTGCTGTGGTCCTTCAAATGTCAAGCACAGAGGAGTATTAGTCTAAGTTCATTGGAGAGATGACAAGAGCCATAGGGTACCCAAAACTACTACCACCACTACCACCACCACCTCTACTGCCACAAATCATGTTGTTAAAGCAATAGTTACACAATTCTTCCATGAGGTACTGCCATCCCACACCTGTGCAAAAACAATCCAAATGTTGGCAGTTGAAATGCTGTCCTTTTCTTTTGTTGAAAACAGTGGTTTTAAAGAATTGATGTCATGTGTTGCACCCTGCTGGAATATCTCAATCCACAGTTATTTTTCAAGGATATATGTGCCAGACTTGGCTAGTGTTGTGGGCAAAAGGACAGATGCACTCTTCCTGCTAACAATTTTTTCACGGTATATGAACTGAGGTGGGAAATATTGCAGCCATAGAAAGCATAGGTGAAAAATTCTCACAGGAATATACTGGTATTGTCACCAAATTCTCACAGGAATATATTGGTATTGGCAAAAAGGTGGAAATTGTATATAATTTTTATGACCAGCAATTTTCGTGATCTTTGTATGACAAGGGGCCACCCGCTTAGACTTGAGGAAAGGAGATTTAATCTACAACAGCGGAAGGGTTTCTTTACAGTAAGGACAATAAAGGTATGGAATTCACTGCCTGAGGAGGTGGTGCTATCAAATACATTAGATGCCTTGAAAAGGGGCCTGGATACTTATTTAAAAGAGCATAACATAGAGGGCTATGTACGTTAGTATTGGGATTAATATTTAGTTAGGGCTTGTTGATCCAGGGAGAAATCTCTTCTTTTGGATCAACGATGGTAAACAGGAATAGAAAAAGGGTTGAACTAGATGGACGCAAGTCTTTTTTTCAACCTAAATTACTATGTTACTATGTATGTATGTATGGTGAGTATTTTCATGGGAAATGTGGAAAATTACTAATTTTCTAAAAAAATTCCCACATAATTTTTTTTTAACTTTTTGTCCATCCCTAGTCCTGATATAATCAAGCAGAAATACATTTTTCTGACTGCGGAAATGAAATTGGTATCATTTATTGCATTCTGTTAAAATCAGATAGCAGACAAAATTATAACTGAATAATTTTACATGATAGTCAGCTCTTCAAAACAATGTTCAATTTACAGTTGTTTATAAGAGTAACAATCATGATAATATTTATAATGATGGCTCTAAGTAATGAATTCCGGTTTTATGTATCATTTTTAATTTAACAAAGCTATTATCTGTTCAGCATTATCATTTTTTTGTATTATTGTTATTATCATGTGAATTTTAATCACTTTACAAACCACATTATGGTTTTATACAGTGAGTGGAAGACACCAGAGTAACATGTATTATGTTGATAATTATTATTATTATTTCTGTGTCAGTTTATTCTGTGAATCTATACAGTTGAGGGGTAATATTTCTTAATGATGTAACATAGGGGAAGATATATCAAAGTATGTTTCAGAATTGTCGCTAAAATTTGAAACAATGGGTCATATTTATAAAGGACTAAAGCCAACATTATAATATGTTTATATGAGGATATTATGAGGACATTTGCTAATGAGAATATTTTTTCACATACACAGTTTATACACTGTCACTATTAAGAACAAGTTATTCCTGGTGTTAAGATTTAATCACCAAAAGGATTAAGATAAACTAAGTGAATGGGCAAAAAAGTGGCAGATGTCATTTAATGTAGATAAATGTAAGGTTATGCATTTGGGCTGTAGAAATAAACTTGCTACATATACTCTAAATGGGAAACAACTTGGAGAATCCTCATTAGAGAAAGATTTAGGAGAACTGATAGACAATAGACTTCACAGCAGTGTGCAGAGTCACTCAGCTGCTGCAAGAGCAAATAGAGTACTAGCCTGCATAAAAAGAGGTGTAGAAGCAAGGGATGCTGATATTATCCTACCTCTGTATAAATCCTTGGTTAGGCCTCATCTAGAATATGGAGTACAATTTTGGGCGCCTGTTCTAAAAAAAGAAATTACTGAACTGGAAAAGGTGCAGAGACGTGCAACAAAACTGATAAAGGGAATGGAGGATCTGAGTTATAAAGAGAGACTAGCCAAACTGGGTTTGTTTACATTAGAGAAGAGACGTCTAAGGGGTGATACATTCAAGGTCAATACAAAGAACTATCCAATGGATTATTTATGCAAAGAGCTGAGCTAAGAACAAGAGGTCATCCATTAAGACTAGAGGAAAGGCGCTTTCAACTAAAACAAAGGCAGGGATTCTTTACTGTAAGGGTGGTAAGGCTATGGAATTCTTTGCCTCGGGATGTTGTGCTTGCAGATAATGCAACTGCATTCAGAAAAGCAATGAATGCCTATCTAGCACAGAACAATATTGACAATTATGACAGATGGCTTCAAAGCAAATTGGATATTGATCCGGGGAATTATTTGACTACCAATTGGAGTCAGGAAGGAATAATTTCCTCCACACACACACTTGGGACTAGATTGGAAATGGCTCCAGAAGGCTTTTTTTTGCCTTCCTCTGGCTCAACAGGGGTGTTTTTGGCATGGGCTGGACTTGATGGACGCATGTCTTTTTTCAGTCTTATCTACTGTGTTACTATGTTATGTTAAAACTGCCTTTATTTTTGGCTCGATTAGTGAATTTCTTTATACATACATGTGACAAAATTCTTATTTGGGCAAGATCATTTCTACAGTTTTATACAACTTTCCCATATAGATTTACATGGAAAGCATATCTTATTGGGGCATTGTAAATATTCCTAAAAGTAGTGAAATATACTTTAAAGGACAATAATCACATATTACTAAGTCTGCTCCTATGGGAAGCTCAGGGTTGCTCTGTGCAGCCTCAAAATGACTTTATTTCATCTGGCATGGTGATTGGATACAGCCCAGAAGTGTGTGGCAAGCAACCAAAAACTTCATAGACCTGCACACTCAGCCTCATAGGGGACTGTCCTGTTGCATAAAACAGGGCACTCCTTCTGCTGAGAGATGCTTAATTAAAAAATGATTGCAGATCAGACATGCATTTTTTGCTTGCAGTACTTTTATGGTTTTCTTGCTACAGATGTCCATGAACACCCATAGTCCGTTGACAGTAGATCTCCATAAAATGCTCCATTATCTGTAGTAAGTCAGGTTATTTATCAGTAAAAGTTAGGACGTGATGAACAGACTTCAACTTTTGTTTGCTTTTTGTATAAGTAGACTTTGCTATTTCCCTAACTACAAGCATTTATGTAACTACTAGTTGAACAGCCCGTTACACGGGCCACAGTGCCTCTGGCAGCCGGTCGCGGGGCAGTCACGCGCAGCAGAGACTGGCCGCGCCACTGCTGATACAGAGCTGGACGCTCCTTCGGAGCGCCCAGCTATGTATCAGCCACGGCGCGGCAGTCTGTACTGTGCATGACTGCCGCACATGCAGCAGTGTCTACTGCACATGTCGGGCGTTACACACAACTTAGCGAATTATTATATAGGATTTAAACTATATTGAAAAGGAAGATAGCGCTCGCCAGGTTTTTGCGTGTCTTGTATTTATTTTGGGAGGTTTTGACTAATGACACCTCTTTGGTTAAAGTGGAATTATCATGCTAATAACTTTGCCTCCCAGTATATTTCTAACCTAGTGATATGCAAAGTCTTACTGTCCTTAAGCTCAATAAGTCTGTGTTTTGGCTGAAAAACAATTTGTTTGCAGGCATCTGGCTGCACCGAGCTTACAAGAGACACTCTGTGTGCCTGCACGGACAGGAACTTCTGTTACCTTAAGGTAACCAACTGACATCACTACCATTGTTGGCAGTGAATGGGACAGACAGCATAGACTGAGAGGTACATTTCTTCTAAGATGTCTGCACTGTCTGTCCTCTGGTTCCTGCCGATGAATTGTTTTTCTGCAATAACACTGACTTATTGAGCTTAAGGTTAGTATAACTTTGCATATCGCTAGGTTAGTAATATATTGGAGAGAAATGTTATTAGCACGATAGTTTAGCTTTATAGATCCCTGCACAGAGATGCTTTTGCATTTAGGGAAGGTATACATACCTCCACTTATTTCCCCCACTTGGGTTATGCTCACAGTAGAGGTAAGACAATATCACTACTTCGAATTGCATTATACTAAATACATGTTTACTTCAGACGGACTAGGTCTCTACTGTGGGAGACCTGGACACTTACTGAAGTCATGCCCGGTACGTCCGGGAAACGCTCGCACCTGTCGGGGACAGATCTTAGGTGGCATTTCTCAGTCCCCTGAAGCCACACAGGATAAACCCATGCTTGAGATGGTTCTTACATGGGCCAATGAGTCTATCTCAGTTTCTGCCCTAATAGACTCTGGTGCCGCTGGCTAACCCTGAAAGTGGGAGCCCTCCATAAAGAAACCCTGAAGTTTCAGGTTATCGACTCTCCTCACTATGCCATCGTCCTAGGGTTTCCTTGGTTGCAGGCACATAACCCTAGGATTGATTGGAGTACTTGTGTAATATTGTCTTGGGGTCCACACTGTGATGAGTCCTGTCTATCTCTTCCTATTAGACTGGTGTGTGCCTAGTCTTCTGGCCTACCGGAGGCCTATTCTCAGTTCATTGATGTGTTTAATAAAGACTACTGGAGCATTACCTTCTCATAGGCCTTATGATTGTTCAATAGACTTACTACCTGGTACTACCCCTCCTTTGGCCGTATATACCCTCTGTCTGTGGAGGAAAACAAGGCTATGGAGGACTATGTTGTTGATGCTCTGGAGAGGAGCATCATTCGCAAAGCAACATCCCCTGCTGGTGCTGGATTTTTTTTTGTCAAAAAGAAAGATGGAGAGTTGCGTCCATGTATTGATTTCTGTGACTTGAATAAATTGATGGTTAAAAATGCTTATCCGATACCTCTGGTTATGGAACTATTTGACCATCTCAAAGGTTCCAAAATATTTACGAGACTTGATTTGAGGGCGGCTTACAATTTGGTCAGAATGAAGGAGGGCCACGAATGGAAAACAGACTTTAACACCCGGAGTGGGCATTATGAATACCTTGTAATGCACTTTGGTCTTTGCAATGCGCCTGCTGTTTTTCAGGAATTTATGTAATGGTTTTCAGTACACTCAGAGATAGGCAATTTGGTAAAACACAGTTTTATTGAATCAGCAAAATAAAGTAACCCTCGCAGGTCCAGCAATAGTATAAACAGAACTGACACAGGACAGGTTACTAAATAACATTAACCCACACGGGTCCAGTATACATATATTACAAAGTATTATATATACTGATACAGGTCGGGAACAGTTCATGTGATACAGTGAGACATAAATGGTTAATGCTATTAGGCCAGGAGACTGGGAGGCCCTAATAGCGAGGCCCAAGAAGCACTCAAATGCTGATAAGTGCCAAAATAGCGACTAGCCCAGGAAGGTTGAACGAGGCCCAGGAAGGATCACGGACTATAATAGTACTGCAACCGGAGGAACAACGGAACGCCCTGTTGATACACAAACTGTGACCCAAGGTAATGGTACCGGACAATAGATGTTGAAACGCCAGGCTTGATGGCAACTGCCGGGTGAGAGAGCCGACTGAGGCGCCCAGGAGACCAACCTCAGTAATGGAGAAATGACAAGCCAGTGTAAATAGTGCCAATAGTAAAGCTCCTACCCGGGTGAGTACCAGAAGGCCCTGGTAACGAGCGATTGGCTGGTTTAACGACAAAACAGAAGCGGAGACTAACTGAGGTGCCCGGGACACCAACCTCAGTGATAAGTGACAACAAACCAAGCGTATAGGGTGCAACGAGCTTAGCGTAAACCCTAGGTAAGGAGTAAGGAGGCAGTAAGGCACAAATGGGTCGCAGTCACGGAACAGTAATGCAGTACACGAGGCAACCAACTGGGCCAGTATGCTCAAGGCAGAGCACAGGAGATACTCTCTACCGGACATGGTAGTGCACCGGACTGGAGGCACAAGAGCAGGAACGGAAGCCACGCAGTCAATGCACGGAACAGGAATGTCAGCCAGGCCGGGTCGGTAAATGGAGCAGGAATGTCAGCCAATCCAAGTCGATTCACTGAGCAGGAACGTCAGCCAGGTCGGGTCTGTACACGGAGCAGGAACGTCAGCCAATCCAAGTCAATACACGGAGCAGGAACGTCAGTCAGGCCGGGTCGGTACACAGAGCAGGAACAGGATCAGAGAGAGAGTAGTCAGGAAGTCCAGGTCATACACTGGAAATCACACGATAACGGCAGCAAGCTATCATGGTGCCCGTGATTGCTGCCTTTTCCTGTCAGTTATCTGATTGGGCTCTCCATTGGCTGCCTGTCTTCAGCCCGCCCTGTATTGCCTATTTAGACTGGGCTTGGGCACCCTTTGGTTGCCCTTTCGTGGTGTCTCCATGTCGCTAGCACCTGCACTGTTTTCCTGAGCTTCCTGGGCCGTGGCTGATTCTTCTACGCTCCAGAGATCGCCTGTGTACCTGCCTGACAGCTTCCTAGGTGTATTGGTTCCTGCCTCCGTTCCTGATCCGGTTTGGGCTGTTGTTCCTGCTGCCGTTCCTGATCCGGTTGGCTGCCGTTACTGTTCCTTTTTCCTGTCCTGACCTGGCTGTGTTCCTGCTCTTGGATCACTTGCAGAGTGTCTCCTCCTTCATGTCGCCTTGGGCGACATTCTTATCATTCAGTGACTTTTGTAGTCCAGTACGCGGGTACTGGTTCACTCCATATACAACCGGTTGCTTGCTGCATTCCATACAGCACCGGTAGAGTCTTGTGTATCCAGTACGCGGGTACTGGTTCGCTCCATGTATAACCGGTTGCTTGCTGCGTTCCATACAGTACCGGTAGAGTCTCGCGTAGTCCAGTAAGCGGGTACTGGTTTGCTCCATGTATAACCGGTTGCTTGCTATGTTCCATACAGCACCAGTAGAGTTTTGTGTAATCCAGTGTGCGGGTACTGGTTCGCTCCATGTATAACCGGTTGCTTGCTGCGTTCCATACAGCACTGGTAGAGTCTTGGGTAATCCAGTACACGGGTACTAGTTCGTTCCGTGTATAACCGGTTGCTTGCCGTATTCCATACAGCACCGGTAGAGTCTTGTGTAGTCCAGTACGCGGGTACTGGTTCGCTCTATATATACCGGTTGCTCACAGTATCCTTTTAGCACCAGCAGTGTCTTAGTTGGTCCAGTACGCGGGTACTGATTTGCTCCATCATTACCGGGTGCTCGTTGACACCTATACAGCCCCGGCAAGGCCTCTGTGTTTTCAGTATAGGCGACTGGTTTACTCCACCAATATTCTAGTCGCTGAGGCCTTCTCCGCTTATGTACCAGTACTTGCAGTTCTCTGGGTCTAGCGAGGCTGCCTTGCCCGGTATATTGGCAAGGCCGGTAGAGTCTCCTCTCTCGTTGTGCCAGTTCCACGGCTGCCTTGCCCGGTATATTGGCAAGGTCAGTAGAGCCTCCTCTCTCATTGTGCCAGTCTAAAGGCTGCCTTGCCCGGTATATTGGCAAGGCCGGTAGAGCCTCCTCTCTCTTTGTGTCAGTCTCAAGGCTGCCTTGCCCGGTATATTGGTAGGGCCGGTAGAGCCTCCTTTCTCATTGTGCCAGTCTCAAGGCTGCCTTGCCCGGTATATTGGCAGGGCCGGTAGAACCTCCTCTTTTGTTATGCAAGCCTCCAGGCTGCCTTGCCCGGTATATTGGTAAGGCCGGTAGAACCTATTTCCATATTGTGCCAGTCTTAAGGTTGCCTTACCCGGTATTGGCAAGGCCGGTAGAGCCTTTCTATTATTCACTGTACCACTATTCACTATTGCATTGTACGAATTACGTGTTGTTATATGTGTATGCCAAACCCGCGAGGGTTCTCTTTAAACTTCAATAAAGTTGTGTTTTTACCTTAACTCTGTGTCTGAGAGTCAAAACAAACCGTGACACAAGTACAAAGCAACGGGAACACCACGAAAGGGCCCTGTATGAGTGACAGAGCACAGTACTTAAAGGCTACCACTGGGTGGAGCCATAACACACTAGCCAATAAGAAAGCATCAGACAACTTGTGTCAAAATGTCACCAACAATACACGGGCACCATGATAATTTATCAATGATGTGCTGAGAGACCTATTACAAAGTTGTGTTGTGGTCTATCTGGATGACAGCCTCATTCTTTCTCCTACATTGGAGACTCATTGTTCGGATGTATACAAAGTCCTAAGATTATTGAGAGAAAACAACTTGTTTTGCAAGTTGGAAAAATGTGAATTCCATAAACCTCAGGTGACCTTTCTGGGGTACATTATTTCCTCATCTTGGTTGGCCATGGACCCCCAGAAATTGTCTGCAGTATTACAATGACCTCATCCTGAGGGACGTAAGTCTATCCAAAGATTCCTGGGATTCGCTAATTATTATCAGAAGTTTATTAAAAAATTTTCGACTATTGTCAAACCTATCACCAATATGACCCATAAAGGTGCTAAGGTCACAGAATGGTCTCCCAGTGCATTGCTAGCCTTTTGAAGACCTCAAGGTAGCATTCACAACAGCTCCAATTTTGGTGCATCCAAATCCCGCCCTGCCCTTTACCCTGGAAGTTGATGCATCTGAGATTGGAGTAGGCGCCCTCCTTTCTCAAAGCTCAGCCCCAGGAGAGGCTTTACGCCCATGTGGCTATTTCTCTAAAAAACTGACTAAGGCGGAGATGGTATATCAGATTGGGGACAGAGAATTACAGGCTATTATATTGGCAGTGAAAGAATGGCGACACATTTTGGAAGGTACCAGTTCCCTAATCTTGATTCTTACTGATCATAAGAATCTTACTTATTTGTCCAAGGCTAAACATTTGTCCTCCCCCCAAGCCAGATAGGCATTGTTCCTTTCAAGGTTCAATTATGTGGTTTTGTATCTTCTGGGCTCTAAGAATGTGAAGGTGGATGCCCTATCACTCCAGTTTTGCCAGTTATCCAAGGAGGAAGTTCCTCCCATACCGATTATTCCAGCTGATCGAAGCCTAGCCACAATACATACATGTATTACGTCTCCCTTGGGAGAACAGATATTGACCGCTCAGACATCTGCTCCTGCGGAGAGACCTAGTGGGAAATGCTTTGTCCCCTCTCAGTTGCGCATTAAATTGCTTGAAACTTACCATGCCTCGAAGATTGCTGGCCACATTGGGCGAGACCAATTGATTTAGTCCTTGTCCAGACTGTTCTGGTGGCAGAGCCTTCGTCCCGATTGCACTGCTTTTACCGCAGCATGCACCAAGTGTGCTCAAAATAAATCACCTTGACATTTGCCTGTCAGTGTCTTTCAACCTGTGGCCAACAGAGAACGTTCTTGGTCCCATCTGTCCATTGATTTTATGGTTGATCTGCCGGCATCTTCTGGCTTCACTGTCATTCTGATGATCGTAGACAAATTTTCTAAGATGGCACATTTTGTACCACTTAAGGGCCTACCTTCTGCGCAGGAATTGGTGGTGGTGTTCGCTAAAGAGGTCTTTCGACATGACAAACCCAGGGTGATTGTCTCAGACAGATGTAGCCAGTTCGTGTCTCGGTTCTGGAGATGCTTTTGTGCTTTGTCGAAGGTAATATCCAAGAACGGATTAAACGAGAAAACCTGCTAGGTTGGATACCTTCACATAAATATATAAAATTAAATTTGAGAACTTTATACTATATTAGGTATTGAGATGCTACTTTACAGTAAAGAATTGATTAAAATAATCAATCCCTCATATTTGTTCAAAAATATATATAATTTAATTAAGTAAAATATACTATATATAAAGTGTAAACAACAATGATATAAATGAGTGACCAGCAATTACAATAGATATACAGTAACTCAAACCACAATTATCACAATTTGCATTACCAGCAATGAAAGGGTTAACCACACATAGGTATATTCAGAGATATTAAATAACAATATTTGAACTCAGCAGCATATTTGATCCTATAATTAATTAAAATACAGTTGGCAGCAGCATATATGAATACCTCTGCCCCAGAAACTGTATAAACTATGCTAACTGAGGTTTAAGGTAGGTTGTCAGGTGAACAAACTTTAATATTAAGCCAGGTCCTCTGACAATTTCCTAATACCATATATTAACCAAATTTAGAGAAACTAACTGGAATAAAATCCCAGATATAGATCCCTATAATTTAATTATGTACTGATTTTAAATATTGCATACCTTCTGAATAAAACATATAAATTGCAATTGATATAGTCATTAATAAATTATATCAAGAATATACTCAATCCAATAATATATGCCTAGACAGTATATTAAACTTTGTGCAACATATATCACAAATATATATATAATATAGCTATAGCAGTCCTATGTAAAACCTATAGGTTACTCCAAGGGTTAAATCACTAGTAAAATATAGGATGCCACACCCAAGATGGCTACTTCTTTTGGTTAGTGAGATGTTTAAAAAGTTTTCACTGTACAAAAATTTAGACCCAAAACCAACACAAAGAAATCCAAGAAACACTGCAAAATATATAAACAAATAGCAGTTAAAGGGTTAATAAATGAATTCAAAGAATTCCCCAGATCAATATTAGCTATTATAACCTTTCCAGAAACACAATATATTATTCTAGAAATACCAATAATTATATTAACTAATATATAAACCAAGCTATTTAACTATATTACACTTATCTGTCAAATATAACAATTTACCAATAAATTAATAAATTCCGCTTAATTCAGAATTTCTACAGCTAATATAGCTTATTATAATTGATCCCAAATGGTTGACCAGTCCAATTAAGTCCAATTATAAGTTTCTTCAAATATAGAAGAAATGTATATTTGACTTTGCAGAATTTAAATAAGGAAAGATATATAGTTACCAGTCCAATAAGTGTGGATTTCTTAGGATTTCTTTAGCAGGCCGCCAGGTATATAGCAGGAATTGAAGAGCCAGGAACTAAGAGGTAGTAGTGTTTTGTAATCTTATGAACAGAGATATTATGTTCTCCGTTTTACGTGGCACCAGTATTGGATCTTTTTGTATGTGTGTACATTTTATTTTTAATACATTTTAATACATTTGGTTATTTGCATGTTGCTTTCATTATGTGTGTGTCCTATACACATGCATTTGTGATAAAGCAGCTAAATTTTCATTCTATTATATGATATTTTTAGTTTTATATGTTAGGATGTGGAATATTAAGATTGTACACCAACGAATATCTATATGTATATTTTTGCAATGAAGAGATAGTTCAACACTTAGGGCCGTATGTTGAAAGGGATAACCACATAAAATTGTCGTATGAAAGACAAAAATAAGTCCTTGAATGCATGAACAACATATTTTCTGTAGAGTATACGACAAAAAAAATAGTATTGTTTGTTTGACACAACTCCAGAATTGACGGGCAAAGGGGCGTGGCTAGGGCGTGGCTAAACTATTTTCCAGTGTCGTATAGAGGAAAAGAAAATTTGTTGTAACTAACAACAAAAAATGTCTTTCAAAAGACAAAATGTGTATGTTAAGAAAAAAGTGGAGGGAATGTGTTCTGAATGTGAGAATTTTTGTCTTTAGTTAAGACATTTTTGTCGTTAGTTAAGACATTTTTAAAGACATTTTTGTTGTTAAGATTTTTTTAAGACATTTTTGTTGTTAGTTAAGACTTTTTTTTGGCGTTCCATACAACAATTTCAGTCAGGACAAACGATATATTTCCAATCACAACCGACACTCTCTGAAAATATTAATGATCCCAACGACACTGTGCTTTGAAAAGTCGTCACAAACGACAAAAGCTATTTTGCTACTTCTTTGAACATATGGCCCTTAGTGGTTCTACTTTAGCTAGTAGTACTTGAACTATGTGCACATTTCTTTATTTCATTTTCTTTTTAATTCATTGCTTTTATACATCAGCTATACATTCCAGACTGTGTTAGCGTCATCGGTTGCCATGGTGTGGACCACAGCGTTGGCTCCGTATCACTTCCACCTCTCTCACTTCCGGTGTATGGCGAGGATCTCAAGCCTCGCTGTGATCTATCTTTGGCGTTCAGCCGGTGTCTCTTCAATGTCCTGCTTTGTATGCTGAGTATAAATGTAAGTAAAGTTAAATGTATTTTTTTATATTTACTTCCTTGACGAAGTACGCAGAGACGTACGAAACGCGTTGGAAAATAAAGTATTTTACTGTGATCCGTCTGATGTACTTACCATTTGATATCCTTACTATCTGTTCAGTTCCCTCTAGTATCTGGCGAGTAAGATTCATTTGGGGGTATTTTATATCTCATATGCTAAACAGTATTAACCTTAGAGGATTCCCTCTTTTCTCCATGTTTCTGGTTGGAGGCTAAGAGGAGATATCCGTGTAATCGAGTCTATCTGAAGGATTTTGGTGCCCCCTGAATGCTTTGGAGTAATGACCTGTGAATGACTGATGTATTTGGGCTTTTCGTGACTTACAAGATTTGGTCTTGGAAGTATAATACATTACAGCGCTGTGAAAATACTTTTTGCACACGGAGGTGCTCTTAGATGCTGCGCTCTTCTTTTCTTCTCTTTTTTGTGCATTAGTTTTTGCGTGGGTGCTGCTCAGGACACCACTGGAAGAAGCTGCATATCTATACACGTCCGTGGATACAAATATATTGTTTTACTATTTTTTATCATTTTTAGGTCTATTTACTGAGTTTCTGGTGTATATGTATTCAGTCTCTACACAGTAGGAGCGCACCAAAATCTCTTTCTTTGGTAGTGTCACAGTGCCTTACCTCGTCCTGCGCCATTCGTCCAGGAGCAGGGGTCTGGACTGACGCACCGGCGTCACTGGCCTCGTCCCTCTCTGCATGCTGCCTGGTCACATCTGGTTCCTTGTTACTGGAATCAGGAATCAGGCACTTACCTGGACGCCTTTTATAGGCCCAGCCTGGGGGACCTAATTGGTCCCACCTTCTCCTACTGCTTTATAAACCTCTCTGGGCCTTTGTATCATTACCCTTACGTTGTTGTTCTGTACAGTTCTAGTCCGAGTTGTTCCTGTATCCTGTGTATGACCCGGCTTGTCTGACCATCCATTCTGGTGCTGACCTGTGGCTCTGTCTGACCATTCTTCTGTGCGCTTCTTTTGTCTTTAGACATCCAATCTGGTGCAGATCTGTGGCTCTGAATGACTACCTCCTCCATGTATGACCCTGGCTTGTCTGATTATCCAAGTGGTGCTGACCTGGGGCTCTGTCCAACTCTCCTCCCATTGTTGCCTACTCTTATTAGACATCCTATTTGGTGCAGACCTATGACCCTGGCTTGTCTGACTATCCTAACTGTTGCTGACCTGTGGCTCTGTCTGTTCGCTCTGCTGTGTTGCCCGTTTTCCACAGACATCCATTTTGGTGCAGACCTGGGGCTCTGGCAGTCTCCGGCCTAAGTGACTGCAGGTGTGAGTCAGTAGTCCCCATTGTTGAGATCCGTATTGGAGATGAGCCCTTCCCTACTGACTGCAGAAGTGAGTCAATGTTCTCCCTTGTAGCTACCTAGCGGGAGACTTCGGGTCCTATCCTGTGTTCTACTCGTTACTAGTGATGATCGAGCACCCCAATGCTCGGGTGTTCGGGTGCTCTGACCAAGCGCCCCCGGAGGCTCGAGTGCTCGGCCGAGCACCCGAGCCCCATTGAAGTCAATGGGAGGACTCGAGCATTACACCAGGCACCCCCTGCTCTGATGAGGGGAGGGTGCCTGGTCCATAGGAAAAGGGCAGAAAATGATGGAAACACCACAGAAATGGTTCAGGGACAGCATAGGGAGGATGTCTGGATGCATCTTGGACTCCAACGTCACTGCTGGGAACGATCTTTCGCCCGTAGTACGCCATTTTTACAGACTGACCGTAAAACACACAAAAAGGAAGATAAAAACGACTTTAGGCGAAAAATTGTTACCAAACAGTATTTGCTGTATATTTACTTGATTATCATCTGCAAATTCTGCAAAAAATGTCATCGATTTTTCGGAACTGGGGCCATGATTAAGAGGGAAACGTGCGCAGAGGCAAATTCTCCCAAAAATTTCCTTGATTTTTCTGAACTGAGGCCATGATTAAGAGGGAAACGTGCGCAGAGGCAAATTCTCCCAAAAATTTCCTTGATTTTTCTGAACTGAGGCCATGATTAAGAGGGAAACGTGTGCAAAGGCAAATTCTCCCAAAAATTTCCTCGATTTTTCTGAACTGGGGCCATGATTAAGAGGGAAACGTGCGCAGAGCCGACCATCTAAAACATTATGGGTGAGGGTCTGCTGCGGAGCTGACCATCCTAAACATTATATGCGAAGGCCCGCTAGTGAGCTGACGCTATAAAACATTATATGAGAGGGCCCGCTAGAGAGCTGACCCAATAAAACATTATATGAGAAGGCCCGCTGGTGAGCTAACCTATACAAAAATTGTCAAACTGCGCCTGCTGGTGAGCTGGCCCTATATAAAAATTATATCACAGGGCCCGCTGGTGAGCTGGCCCTATATAAAAATTATATCACTGGGCCCGCTGGTGAGCTGGCCCTATATAAAAATTATATCACTGGGCATATGGAAGAGAGTCAACCATATACCCGTTTTTTGGGTGGAAGGGGTGAATGGGAATACAGAGTATTCCCATCATTGTAAATAACATATATAAAGTGACTTTATGTTCCCCCGGGGCTTTCCTCCAGTGGAGTGGAGAAGTCAGGGGAAATCCAGGCCTTGTTCATTTTTATAAGTGTCAACCTATCAGCATTTTCGGTGGAAAGACGGATACGCTTATCTGTTATGATGCCACCAGCAGCACTAAATACCCGCTCAGACAGAACGCTGGCGGCAGGGCAGGCCAGCACCTCCAAGGCGTAGAGTGCCAGTTCATACCACGTGTCCAGCTTGGACACCCAGTAGTTGTAAGGCACAGAGGGATCATTGAGGACGCTGACACGGTCTGCTACGTACTCCTTCACCATCTTCCAAAACTTTTCCCTCCTTGTGACACTAGGCTGCGCATCAGGGTGAGGGTGCTGGCGGGGTGTCATGAAGGTGTCCCACGCCTTGGAGAGTGTTGCCCTGCCTTTCTCGGAACTGCTGTGTGCTCCCCTTTTCTCCCCTTCTCGGTTGGCCAAGGTAGCACGTACTCTGCCGCCAGCGTTGTCAGATGGAAAATTTTGGAGCAATTTTTCAACAAGAACCTTCTGGTAATGCACCATTTTGCTTGTCCTCTCCACCGGAGGAATGAGAGATGAGAAATTCTCTTTGTAGCAGGGGTCCAGAAGGGTGAACACCCAGTAATCCGTGTTGTCTAAAATGCGTGTAACGCGTGGGTCACGGGAAAGGCAGCCTAACATAAAGTCAGCCATGTGTGCCAGAGTACCAACAGGCAAGATTTTGCTGTCCTCACCAGGAGGATGACTCTCAATCTCCTCATCCTCTTCCTCCTCTTCTGCCCACCCACACTGAAGAGATGGAACTAAAGTTCCATGGCTACCCTCTGTAGCAGAGGCAACCGTGTCTTCCTCCTCCTCCTCCTCCGCCTCCTCCAATTGTCGCTGAGAAGACGAAGTGAGGGTGCTCTGGCTATCACCTTGTGTAAGCTCTTCCTCCCCCATTTCCACCTCTTCCACATGCAAAGCGTCGGTTTTAATTGTGAGCAGCGAGCGTTTCAGTAGACACAGAAGTGGGATGGTTACACTGATAATAGCGTTATCGCCGCTCACCATCTGTGTCGATTCCTCAAAATTGCGTAAAACCTCACAGAGGTCTGACATCCATTCCCACTCCTCACTTCTGATTACAGGAAGTTGAACGGAGAGGCGACGACCGTGTAACAGCTGGTACTCCACTACTGCCCTCTGCTGCTCACAAAGCCGGGCCAACATGTGGAAGGTGGAGTTCCAGCACGTGCTCACGTCACACAGCAGCCGGTGAGCTGGCAATTGTAAGCGCTGCTGCAGCTTCAACAGGCCGGCTGAAGCTGTAGATGACTTACGGAAATGTGCACACACGCGGCGCACCTTGGTCAAGAGATCATGCAAATTGGGGTAGGTTTTTAGAAATCGCTGAACCACTAAATTAAATACATGCGCTAGGAATGGTACGTGTGTGAGCTTGCCGAGCTCCAAAGCCTCCACCAAGTTACGCCCATTATCACACACAACCATGCCTGGTTGCAGGTTGAGTGGCGAGAGCCACTGCTCGGTCTGGTGACTAATCCCCTGCAACAGCTCTGAGGCCGTGTGCTGTTTGTCCCCAAGGCAGATCAGCTTCAGCACGGCCTGTTGACGCTTCCCCACTGCAGTGCTACACTGCTTCCAGCTACCGGCTGATGGGTGAGTGGCGCTGCGCGCAGAGAATTCGGAGGTGGAAACGGAGGAGGAGCCAATAACGTAGGTGCTGGCGGAAACCCTGATGGAGGTAGGGCCCGCAATCCTCGGCGTGGGTAGCACCTGTGCCATCCCACGGTCCGAGTCGCTCCCAGCCTCCACGACATTCACCCAGTGTGCCGTCAGGGAAATGTAGCGTCCCTGGCCACAAGCACTTGTCCATGTGTCAGTCGTTAAGTGGACCTTCCCAGTAACTGCGTTGGTCAGGGCACGGGTGATGTTACGGGACACATGGTGGTGTAAGGCGGGGACGGCACACCGGGAAAAGTAGTGGCGGCTGGGGACTGCGTACCGAGGGACAGCTGCTGCCATCAGGCTGCGGAAGGACTCAGTCTCCACAAGCCTAAATGGCAGCATTTCGATGGCCAGTAATTTGGAAAGGTGTGAGGTTAGTGCTATGGCCTGTGGGTGGGTGGCTGGGTATTTTCGCTTGCGCTCAAATGCCTGGGGTAACGACATTTGGACGCTGCGCTGGGACAGGGAAGTGGATGTGGTCGCTGATGGTGCTTCAGATGGTACAGGTGCAGGGCGGGAGGTATGCGGGCCTGCGCCTTCGACAGGCGATTGGCCGGCACTGAAAACAGGGGAAGAGGAGGCAGTGGTGTGGCCTGCAGACACAGATTGGCGATCCGGGCGTTCCTCCCACTTATTACGGTGCTTGGATGCCATGTGTCGGATCATGCTGGTGGTGGTGAGGTTTCTAGTGTTCATGCCTCGGCTCATTCTGGTGTGGCACAGGTTGCAAACTACAATTCTTTTGTCGTCCGCACTTTCCTTAAAAAAACGCCATACCGCGGAACACCTACCCCTTGGCAAGGGAGATTTACGCAAGGGGGTGCTCCGTGGAACATTTGCGGGCCGGTTTGGTGCGGTCCGCTCTTTCTGTAGCCACACCACTGCCTCTTCCAGCTTGTTGCGGTGCTGCAGATGGCTCACCCTCAGGACTGCTGTCATCGCTCGGCTCTCCACCTTCCCAGGTGGGGTCAGTCACCTCATCGTCCACCAAGTCCTCCTCCACTTCCTCACTCTGATCATCCTCCTCATGTCTTGATCCCACCACATACTCAGTCATTGACAACTGTATATCATCCTCCTCATCAAGGTCTTGAGACAGTAAAAGTGGTTGATTTGATGGCAACTGTGTCTCATCATCATCATCATCCACTTCCTTTGACCTTAAATGCCGTTCACCTCTGTCATCTTCTTGTGATTGGGTACCCTCTAGAGGTTGTGAATCAGGGCACAAGATGTCATGTTCCTCTGCAAGCGTGCTTGGAGAGAGGTTCAAATTAAGGATTGGTGATGAGACGAGCTCCTCACTATATCCCAGTGTGGGATCACTTCTTTGACCAGACCCTCTATGGTGGGAGGAAGGATGATCAGGGTGAGGATTATGTTCACCAGACTCTTGGCTACTGAGAGTGGACTTGGTGGAAGACAGGGTGGTGCTTAACCGACTGGAAGCAGTATCACCTGAAATCCCACCTGTTCGCAGTGGTCTGACCTCGAGAGTGATGTCCTGCGACGCCCTGTAAACTGAGACATGAAGCTAGGTATGGTGGATGTCTTTCTTTCTTGTGCTCTGGCACCAGGCACAGTTTCTACGCGTCCTGACCCACGCCCTGAACTATCAGGATCACGTCCACTTCCCCGTCCCTTTTTACCCGCCTTCTTCATATTACACGGAATATGTGCTGCAAATCTGCAACTTTGCACACTAATCAGAATGTGCTTCTTATCTGCGGCTAGGCACAGTGAATGGAATATGTGACTTTGATATTTTACACTTTGCACAGTAAACAGAATGTTCTCCTAATATGTAACTTTGCACACTAAACAGAATGTGCTTCTTATCTGCGGTTAGACACAGTGAATGGAATATGTGACTTTGATATTTTACACTTTGCACAGTAAACAGAATGTTCTCCTAATATGCAACTTTGCACACTAAACAGAATGTGCTGCTTATCTGCGGCTCGGCACAGTGAATGGAATATGTGACTTTGATATTTTACACTTTGCACAGTAAACAGAATGTTCTCCTAATATGCAACTTTGCACACTAAACAGAATGTGCTGCTTATCTGCGGCTCGGCACAGTGAATGGAATATGTGACTTTGATATTTTACACTTTGCACAGTAAACAGAATGTTCTCCTAATATGCAACTTTGCACACTAAACAGAATGTGCTGCTTATCTGCGGCTCGGCACAGTGAATGGAATATGTGACTTTGATATTTTACACTTTGCACTGTAAACAGAATGTTCTCCTAATATGCAACTTTGCACACTAAACAGAATGTGCTGCTTATCTGCGGCTCGGCACAGTGAATGGAATATGTGACTTTGATATTTTACACTTTGCACAGTAAACAGAATGTTCTCCTAATATGCAACTTTGCACACTAAACAGAATGTGCTGCTTATCTGCGGCTCGGCACAGTGAATGGAATATGTGACTTTGATATTTTACACTTTGCACAGTAAACAGAATGTTCTCCTAATATGCAACTTTGCACACTAAACAGAAAGTGCTTCTTATCTGCGGTTAGACACAGTGAATGGAATATGTGACTTTGATATTTTACACTTTGCACAGTTAACAGAATGTTCTCCTAATATGCAACTTTGCACACTAAACAGAATGTGCTGCTTATCTGCGGCTCGGCACAGTGAATGGAATATGTGACTTTGATATTTTACACTTTGCACAGTAAACAGAATGTTCTCCTAATATGCAACTTTGCACACTAAACAGAATGTGCTGCTTATCTGCGGTTAGACACAGTGAATGGAATATGTGACTTTGATATTTTACACTTTGCACAGTAAACAGAATGTTCTCCTAATATGCAACTTTGCACACTAAACAGAATGTGCTTCTTATCTGCGGTTAGACACAGTGAATGGAATATGTGACTTTGATATTTTACACTTTGCACAGTAAACAGAATGTTCTCCTAATATGCAACTTTGCACACTAAACAGAATTTGCTTCTTATCTGCGGTTAGACACAGTGAATGGAATATGTGACTTTGATATTTTACACTTTGCACAGTAAACAGAATGTTCTCCTAATATGCAACTTTGCACACTAAACAGAATGTGCTTCTTATCTGCGGTTAGACACAGTGAATGGAATATGTGACTTTGATATTTTACACTTTGCACACTAAACAGAATGTTCTGCTAATCTGAAACTTTGCACACTAAACAGAATGTGCTTCTTATCTGCGGTTAGACACAGTGAATGGAATATGTGACTTTGATATTTTACACTTTGCACACTAAACAGAATGTTCTGCTAATCTGAAACTTTGCACACTAAACAGAATGTGCTTCTTATCTGCGGTTAGACACAGTGAATGGAATATGTGACTTTGATATTTTACACTTTGCACACTAAACAGAATGTTCTGCTAATCTGAAACTTTCCACACTAAACAGAATGTGCTTCTTATCTGCGGTTAGACACAGTGAATGGAATATGTGACTTTGATATTTTACACTTTGCACACTAAACAGAATGTTCTGCTAATCTGAAACTTTGCACACTAAACAGAATGTGCTGCTAATCTGCAACTTTGCACACTGAACAGAATGTGCTACTAATCTGCAACTTTGCACACTAAACAGAATGTGCTGCTAATCTGAAACTTTGCACACTAAAAAGAATGTGCTGCTAATCTGCAACTTTGCACACTAACCAGAATGTGCTGCTAATCTGCAACTTTGCACACTAAACAGAATGTGCTGCTAATCTGCGGCTAGGCACAGTGAACGGAATATGTGACGTTTTTTTTTTTTAAATCTCTGCCCCCCCAAACAAAATAAACTGCTGCCCCCACACACAGTAGTCCTAAAAAGGACTTTTGGGTCTTTTTTTTTTTCAAAATCGCTTTTCTTCTCCCTACACTGACTTTCCCTTCCTATCCTCATCTCTCCCTGGCTAAGACTGAGCCGAACTCGCTGGTCAGGTGCTATACAGCATCCGATCACGGGTTCTGGCCAGCCAATCAGTGTAATGCCAGCAGCCAACATGGCTGCTGGCATTACACTGATGTCAGAGCCTCCCCGCACGTTTATTAGCTGCGCAGCAGCCGCGAAACGTGCGGGGAGGAGACCCGAACATGGCGGGCGAGCACATGCGGTACTCGTACAAGTACCGCCATGTGCCGAGCAGAGCGATGCTCGAGCCGAACCGAGCTTCGGCCGAGCATGCTCGCTCATCACTACTCGTTACCATTGAGACTACCAGTTGGCTCCGGCCTAGTCTCCAGCAGTTGTGGTTGACATTGTGGTGGCTCCTATTCCAGTCTCTAGCCTATCTAGCCACTCTCTGCTCTATATTACCGTTGATATTCATTACTATTATCATTCTAAATAAAAGTGATTTTAACTATACCGTCTGACTCCTTGTCTTGCTTGCTAACCATAACACTAGGTGTGAACATGCTTTCCCCCTGCACACATGCTTCTAACACAGGTAGCAGATAGCAACATACTTAGCATTTGGATCCTGAGTGAAGTATCTTCATACCATGGACTTCATATACTGTGGTCTGTGGAGTTTCCGGGAGGCTGCTACTACTATTTGGGGTAGATGTTGCTGAAATTGTACTACTACTAGGTATCATAGATATTGCACTTCATCAAAGCTAAGGCTGTGAATAATGATAACCTTTGTTGTCACTGGTTACTCAACATTATTAGTGTGTGTGGATGAGTGGAACTTGGAC
Source organism: Rhinophrynus dorsalis (assembly GCA_037306005.1). Classification (NCBI taxonomy): domain Eukaryota; kingdom Metazoa; phylum Chordata; class Amphibia; order Anura; family Rhinophrynidae; genus Rhinophrynus; species Rhinophrynus dorsalis. The sequence continues at coordinate 24,831,215 of CM074719.1, forward strand.
CTCAACATTATTAGTGTGTGTGGATGAGTGGAACTTGGACTTGGAATCAGTGATGATATTGATGATGACTGACAGAGTGAAGGTGTATTTTATGTCATTTTTGCTTGTTCAGGGTCAGACTTTCCAATTTAATTTTTTTCTCAATTTATAGACAAGCACAGTGCTCCTTTCCAGTGTTGGAAGATTGAGCCTTTGCCTTTCAACTAACTTTCTGACCATTTAGTCATCTTTCTCACTCTCAACTTCATCTGAAGAAGAGGAGGATGCTGGAGGGATATAATCTAGATGTACATCATCATCAATCATTAGGTCATTCTTAGCATCGCCCATGTCTTCCCCACTATTTTTATATTCCTCTAAGTTTTTAGCGGTCTCAAACTATTTCTTTTTTTTCCCTTGGAGGGATTTTCCCAATGTGCTACTTTCATGACAGGTGCTTTTATGCTTGTTTGTCTCACTGTCGGATGCAGCTGTTTCTTGAGCTGCTTCTCCTTGTTGCACTATGCCATCAACACAGAAATGTGACTCGTTGTCATCGTCAGTTCTTTTAGATAGTTTATTAATTAATTAGTGGTGATGAAACTCTGATGGGACTCTGACAAACAGCAAAACCTTAAAGCGGCTCAAGTAGCCCAGGAAATCATATAATATTCAGATTCTTCTTTGGTGCTAGATACACCCAACCTCCAACATCAGAGTTAAAGTGCCTCAGTCCATATGTGCCAACCAAGGAGTTCTCCTTTTCTCCTTTGTACATAAACAATAAAGCAAATAGATGGTTGCACTAAATGAAACTCACAGACACTTAATATCCCAATAAAATCAACGGCTTTATTTCTTCAATGTAGCATCTTCCAGTACATAGAATAAAAAAGACAAATAAAACTCTACAGACCATGAGACGTCTTCATGAGCAGGTGTTTGCAAACCGATCAACGCGTTTCGCGTGTATGAACGCTTAGTCGTGACCTTGTCTGTATCTCAGTGTTACACTCACCTATATACCTTCCGGTTCATTAATCACAACAACCCAAAACCTCTGCGGCATCGCAAACTCCCAAAAGGATCAAAAATTAACCCCATCATATTCATTACTTCTCACTTAAACTCTGACAAACTACATCTTCCTAGAAAGGAGAAGGATCATCATCATTTATTGCACATGCTTCACCAACAATAGCTGTAGTCAGCTTTTGTACTAACACTTAACTCACATGTCCCTGTTCTGCTCCTAATCCTTTCACCCTACCCCTGCCACTTGTGTTTTTCTTGGACATTACTCAATTACTCTCTGCGTTTTTCCTGTAAAGTACACAATAGAACTGACTGTGTATGATGTCTTGCCTTGGATCTCTATAAAATCTTGTATCAGTCTGCCTCAGTCACAGCTCAGATCAGGGACCCAGTCTCTGTCACGTATCAATTTTTTAATTATTTATTTTAAATAACTGTCGCCACCATCCCTATCACTGTTAACAAAAACACAAAAAAACCTATACCCTTATCAACTACTTCTTTCCCCAGATTCCCCCAGGATAGACATAACAGCCAGATCAGGAAGAAACTTCAATCACAGTTGACTATGTCTTCCCAATCAGTCACACAGTCACACAATTTGAGGTATTTGGGCTAATTCTTCGTTGCTCCCTTCTCACAGCCCCAGACTCCCCTGACACAGAGATAATAACCAGATCAGGAAGGAACTTGGATTGCAGCTGCCTGTATCTACTTGGTTACACAAAATTTGGTGGAATATGGGGTAAACCTTGTTTGCTTCCTTCTCACACACCCCAAACTTCCTTAGTACAGAGATGACAGCAAGATCATGAAGAATCTTGGATTACAGCTGCCGGTGTGTTCCCAGTCAGTCACACAGAATTTTGGGGTATTTGGGGTAATTCTTCTTTGCTCCTGCCTCACAACCCAAGACTCCCCTGACACAGAGATAACAGCAAGATCAGGAAGAAACTTAGATCACCTCAGCTTGTGTGTTCCTAGTCAATCACACAACAGCGGAAGGGATTCTTTACAGTAAGGACAATAAAGGTATGGAATTCACTGCCTGAATACATTAGATGCCTTTAAAAAGGGCCTGGATACTTATTTAAAGGGATAGTAATACTTGAAAATAATTGTATTTTATATTGTAGCCCTTAAAAAAACATGAAAAATTATATAAGTCTTATCTCCCAAACCTTTATGGTTTGGGAGATATTCACATGTAAAATATAGTAAAATGGTCTTTTCCTGGCTGTTTCAGCCAAGTCTGCCATCTAGTGGACAGATTTGGAATTCGGTCCACAGAGCAACCGGCAGCTCTTTAGCAGTGACGAGATCACGATCTTTGAAAAGAACTACTTAATTGGAACTGTGTACAAAGTGTGCCTGGCTTGAAAGCACACTTTGTAGACCATTCCAAGTAAGAAATTATTTTTAAAGATGGTGATCTCAGCACTTCTGGAGAGGCACAGCCGGTCCCGGGACGGATTCCAAATCTGAAGGGTGGAGCAATGACGTCACTCCAGGGGAAACTTTACTTCTGAATATCTCCCAAACCATAAAGGTTTGGGAGATAAGACTTATATCATTTTTCAAGTTTTTAACTTATTTTCAAGTATTACTATCCCTTTAAAAGAGCATAACATAGATGGCTATGTACAGTGGGGCAAAAAAGTATTTAGTCAGCCACCAATTGTGCAAGTTCTCCCACTTAAAAAGATGAGAGAGGCCTGTAATTTTCATCATAGGTACACTTCGACTATGAGAGACAGAATGAGACAAAAAAATCCATAAAATCACATTGTCTGATTTTTAAAGAATGTATTTGCAAATTATGGTTGAAAATAAGTATTTGGTCAATAACAAAAGTTCATATCAATACTTTGTTATATACCCTTTGTTGGCAATGACAGAGGTCAAACGTTTTCTGTAAGACTTCACAAGGTTTTCACACACTGTTGCTGGTATTTTGGACCATTCCTCCATGCAGATCTCCTCTAGAGCAGTGATGCTTTGGGGCTGTCGCTGGGCAACACGGACTTTCAACTCCCTCCAAAGGTTTTCTATGGGGTTGAGATCTGGAGACTGGCTAGGCCACTCCAGGACCTTGAAATACGTCTTACGAAGCCACTCCTTCGTTGCCCGGGCGGTGTGTTTGGGATCATTGTCATGCTGAAAGACCCAGCCACGTTTCATCTCCAATGCCCTTGCTGATGGAAGGAGGTTTTCACTCAAAATCTCATGATACGTGGCCCCATTCATTCTTTCCTTTACACGGATCAGTCATCCTGGTCCCTTTGCAGAAAAAAAGCCCCAAAGCATGATGTTTCCACCCCCATGCTTCACCGTAGGTATGGTGTTCTTTGGATGCAACTCAGCATTCTTTCTCCTCCAAACACGACAAGTTGAGTTTTTACCAAAAAGTTCTACTTTGGTTTCATCTGACCATATGACATTCGCCCAATCCTCTTCTGGATCATCCAAATGCTCTCTAGCAAACTTCAGACGGGCCCAGACATGTACTGGCTTAAGCAGGGGGACACGTCTGGCACTGCATGATTTGAGTCCCCGGCGGCGTAGTGTATTACTGATGGTAGCCTTTGTTACTCTGGTCCCAGCTCTCTGCAGGTCATTCACTAGGTCCCCCCGTGTGGCTCTGGGATTTTTGCTCACCGTTCTTGTGATCATTTTGACACCACGGGGTGAGATCTTGCGTGGAGCCCCAGATCGAGGGAGATTATCAGTGGTCTTGTATGTCTTCCATTTTCGAATAATTGCTCCCACAGTTGATTTCTTCACACCAAGCTGCTTGCCTATTGCAGATTCAGTCTTCCCAACCTGGTGTAGGTCTACAATTTTGTTTCTGGTGTCCTTCGACAGCTCTTTTTTCTTGGCCATAGTGGAGTTTGGAGTGTGACTGTTTGAGGTTGTGGACAGGTGTCTTTTATACTGATAACAAGTTCAAACAGGTGCCATTAATACAGGTAACGAGTGGAGGACAGAGGAAACTCCTAAAGAAGAAGTTACAGGTCTGTGAGAGCCAGAAATCTTGCTTGTTTGTAGGTGACCAAATACTTATTTTACTGAGGAATTTACCAATGAATTCATTAGAAATCCTACAATGTGATTTCCTGTATTCTTTCCCCCCATTCTGTCTCTCATAGTTGAAGTGTACCTATGATGAAAATTACAGGCCTCTCTCATCTTTTTAAGTGGGAGAACTTGCACAATTGGTGGCTGACTAAATACTTTTTTGCCCCACTTTATGTTAGTACTGAGATTAATATTTAGTTAGGGCTTGTTGATCAAAGGAGAAATCTGATTGCCATTTGGAATCAAGAAGGAATTCTCCCCCCCCATTCAAGGCAGAGTTAAAATCCCAGTTTAAATTAATGGGAATTTTTATTCAATCGCTATGAAGGGTTAGTTTGTGCTTCGTACAAATAGCCTTAAAATTCTAAAACATTTCTGTGTAATACGCCATAAACATCTTCCAATTGTTGTATAATATCTGATTGTTTGCTAGAGACCAATACAATTTCCGAAATCACCCAAAATTGCCACTTTAATTAGTTGATATGTGTACCAGGTGAAGGAGGAATACACGTCCACAACATGCTGAGATACAAATAAACACACAGTATAATCTACTTCTTTCCTGCAATCTAACACGGGCTGCCCCATAATAAAGACTTTGAGCATCTTGTTTTCTTTTAATAATCTTTATTTTGGAACAAGTTGCTATTATTTTGTGTTGTTTTTACCCACCTGGTACCTAAATAGACTTATTCACTTACAAAGAATATTGTCACTTATCATTGCACCAGCTGTTCCTACTGAAGACTTATGCAACCTGCGTGATTTTAATGCCTTCTTCTTGTTTCCCTTGACTTAATAACATCTTCCTCCCACGCAGATCATCTCCTTGTTCTCCTGAACCATTGTGTTTTCTTTAACTGTTATGCTCTTGCTTTGAGATGTTTTCTTCTATGTAGTTCTCTGTCTCTTACTATTTAGAAGGTTTTCACCATTACATGCTTCACATGTTTCTGGCTCAAGGTCAAGAGGAATGATGCCATAGTAATAAGAGGCCCTTATGTTGTTTAAATGAATATTAACCTTTTATTTTGACTTATTCTGAAAGTATATAATATGTACAGTAAAGCTAAACACTTTGTGTTACCTATTTTTCTTATACTGTTATGTGCTTGAATAGCCACCTGTATCTGTGTGCAGAGAGTTTTCTGTCCAGCAACATAAACATAGGGATAGGATTTCAATGTAAATGAAAGATGCTGTGTAAAATAGAGAGCACCCAGAGCATTGGCACAAAGAAACTGTGACATTGTATTACATCATGCAGAACATTAAGTGCCACAAAAAGACTATGACATTGTATTACATCACACAGAGAATTCAGTGCCACAAAAAGACTGTGACAATATGTCATTCAACACTGTTTCACATCACAAAGATCATTCAATGATGCAGAGAGACAGTAACATTGTATTATATCACAAAGAGCATTTAGTGCTGATGAGAAATTATAATGTTGTATTACATCACACAAAGCATTCAATGCTGCAGGGAAAGTATAAAGTTGTATTACATCACACAGATAATTCAGTGCTGCAGGGAGAGTGTAACATTGTATTACATCACACAGAGCATTCAGTGCTGCAGAAAGACTTTAACATCGTATTAAATCTCAAACAGTTTTCAGTGCTGCAGGCAGAGTGTAACATTGTATTACATAACATAGAGCATTCAGTACTGCAGGGAGAAAGTAACACTGTATTACATAACGTAGAGCATTCAGTACTGCAGGGAGAAAGTAACACTGTATTACATAACATAGAGCATTCAGTACTGCAGGGAGAAAGTAACACTGTATGACATAACATAGAGCATTCAGTGCAGCAGAGAGACTGTAAAATTGTATTACATCACACAGAGCATTCAGTGCTACAGGGAGAGTGTAACATTGTATTACATAACATAGCACATTCAGTGCAGCAGAGAGACTGTAACATTGTATTACATCACTCAGAGCATTCAGTGCTGCAGGGAGAGTGTAACATTGTATTACATCACACAGAGCATTCAGTACTGCATGGAGAATATAACATTGTATTACATCACACAGAGCATTCAGTGCTGCAGGGAGAGTGTAACATTGTATTACATCACACAGAGTATTCAGTACTGCATGGAGAGTATAACATTTTATTACATCACACAGAGCATTCAGTGCTACAGGGGGAGTGTAACATTGCATCACATCACACAAAACATTCAGTGCTGCAGGGAGAGTGTAACATTGTATTACATAACATAGCGCATTCAGTGCAGCAGAGAGACTGTAACATTGTATTACATCACTCAGAGCATTCAGTGCTGCAGGGAGAGTGTAACATTGTATTACATCACACAGAGTATTCAGTACTGCATGGAGAGTATAACATTTTATTACATCACACAGAGCATTCAGTGCTACAGGGGGAGTGTAACATTGCATCACATCACACAAAACATTCAGTGCTGCAGGGAGAGTGTAACATTGTATTACATCACACAGAACATTCAGTGCTACAGGGAGAGTGTACCATTGTATTAAATTACACAGATCATTCAGTGCTGCAGGGAGAGTGTAACATTGTATTACATCACACAGATCAATCAGTACTGCAGGGAGAGTGTAACATTGTATTACATCACACAGATCATTCAGTACTGCAGGGAGAGTGTAACATTGTATTACATCACACAGAGTATTCAGTACTGCATGGAGAGTGTAACATTTTATTACATCACACAGAGCACTCAGTGCTACAGAGGGAGTGTAACATTGCATCACATCACACAGAACATTCAGTGTAGCAGAGAGACTTTAACATTGTTTTACATCACTCAGCATAGTCAGTGTTGCAGGGAGAGTATAACATTGTATTACCTCACATAGATCATTCAGTACAGCAGAGAGATTGTAACATTGTATTACATCACACAGAGCATTCAGTGCAGCAGGGAGAATGTAATATGGTATTGCATCACACAGAGCATTCAGTGTTACAGGGAGAGTGTAAAATTGTATTACATCACACAGAGCATTCAGTGCTAGTGGAAGAGTGTAACATTATATTACATCACACAGAGCATTCAGTGCAGCAGAGAAACTGGAGCATTGTATTACATACTGCTTTGATGGTCTATCAATCATAAAAACTCACTGAATACTAAAATCCGGGGAGCTCACTGACAGTGGCATACAATTTTAACAAAAAATAGGTGAAGATTTAAAAAAAAAAAAAAAAAAAAGTAAAAGTATAGGCAATTTGACTGTACATATCATGTTAAAATACAGGGTTACTATTTCTTTCACAGAATGCTTTTGCTAGGTAAGTGTCCTTCATACAGAGGTTAGGTACATCTATAATAGTTCACTTGAGCAATTGGTCTCTTTGTATTTATCTGTTGTAATCTTTGTTTCAACAATGATTTTCTCACTTTGAATGAAACTACAAAATTGTTGCAATGTCCAAACAGTAGCTAATAAAGCTTTCTCACAGTCCCTTAACCCCTTAAGGACCGGGAAAATCTGAGGTGGAGCAATTCTGACCTTTTTGACTATGTCTTTGTTCAACAGTGTTTTCTCTCTAAGTCTTTTATCCCACCCCCATAAATTATATACTGTTTTTTTAAGCACAAATAGGGCTTTCCTTTGATACCCTACTTATATGGATAACCCACCATTTACTTTATTAAAATAAAAAAAAAAATGTAAAAAAACCCCACCATTTTTGTTTTTTCCCTTTGGATCAGTTGGGCACAAAGGGTTAAATTTTTATGGCGACTGCATGAAAGGTATGACCGGTCAGTCATACCTACAAAATGTGCAGTTTAAAGTGGCCACTGTCCCCCCCTTTTTCCCACCCTATTTTGGCACTTTTTTAATCCCTAACATTTGGCGGTGTGTATAAGTGTATTACATAGCTCCACAACAATGACACTTCCAAAATTGTTTAATGATATATATATATATATTTTTTTTAATAAAATATTTTTGTAAAAAAAAAAAAAGTGTGATGTGTTTAAAAAAAAGTGTCATTACAGGTCAGAAATTGACGTGCATTAAGCAAGCCTCTGGCACCAGCAGTGAAGGGGTTAATACCCCCAGCTGCTGTATTTCGTTTGCCACTAGGTGTCTCCCGTCTACTTCTGTCTCCCTTACTTTGATAGCAAGGGAGACAGAGGCAGACAAGACACGCACAGACAGCATGCTTTCTGTGCTGCCTCTGTCTTTCACTATGCCGGTACATGTGATCGCTGCTACGTTGATCACATGAACCAGCACAAGCAAGAAGGGCTGAGACTGAACACCCCAGTCTCGGAGCGCTCAGTCTCAGCCTGGAATTAATGATAGCAGCGTGCATGGAGGCACGCTGCTATCATTTAAGCCATGACGGTCCTGGTACGTCATTGGTCCTTAACGCAAATCCAGCCATGACGTGCCAAGGCCGTCAAGGGTCCTTAAGGGGTTAAACCTCAATTAGCATAGTTTATACAGTTTCTGGGGTAGAGGTATTCATATATGCTGCTTCCAACTGTATTTTAATTCATTGTAAGGATCAATTATCCTTTTCTATGCTGCTGGGTTCAATTATTGTTATTTAATATCTCTGAACATACCTATGTGTGGTTAACCCTTTAATTGCTGGTAATCCTAATGGTGATAATTGTGGTTTGAATTGCTGTGTATCTATTGAAATTGGTATTCACTCATTTAAGTCATTGTTGCTTACACTTTTTATATATATAGTATTTACTTAAATAAATTATATGTAATTTTGCACAACTATGCGTAATTGATTATTTAATCGATTCTTTACTGTGAAGTAATATGTCAATACCTAGTATTGTGTAAAGTTCTCAAAATTATATTATTATTTATCTACTTATGTGAAGATATCCAACCTAATTGGTTCTCTTGTTTAACCCTTTATTGAGTATATTGAAGAAGGCAGAACTGGCTAGCAGTATGCTCAGCATCACTTGAATTCCATGATGTGCCAGGACCATCACATCACGTGCAGGACAGCCGTGATTCTTCTGGCACGTCATTGGTCCTTAAGGGGTTAAGGTATGCTGTCAGGTGAGTCAGCTTTAAAGGGATAGTAATACTTCGTTTTAACTTTATTTTATTTTGTAGGCATTAAAAAAACATGAAGAACGATGTAAGTCTTATCTCTCAAACCTTTATGGTTTGAGAGATATTCACAAGCAAAGTTTCCCCTCCCGCCCCTTTTACCTAGTCTAAGCCATCTCTTCTCAGATGTGGAATCCAGTCCATAGACCAGACAGATAACAGCAGGGGACAATCTTCTTCCTATGAGAACAATGAAAGCCCTGCCCCCCTTGACAAGTTTTTCAGCTTTTTCCCTTATCTTAATTGAAGATTGTCCCTCTCTGCAGTCTACCTGGGCACCTCCCTTCTGATCTGGTTGAACAGGGAAGGGATACTTTGTGAATATCTCTTAAACCATAAAGGTTTCAGAGATAAGACTTATATCATTCTTCATGTTTTTTTTAATGCCTACAAAATAATATAAAGTTAAAATGAAGTATTACTATCCCTTTAATATTAAGCCAGGTCCTCTGACAATTTCCTTATACCATATATAGTAATCAAATTTAGAGAAACTAACTGGAATAAAATCCTAGACTTAGAATCAATCCAATGATATATGTCTAGACAGTATACCAAACGTCATGCAACATATATCATAAACATGACCATAGCGATCCTATGTAAAACCTGTAGGGTACTCCAAGGGTTAATCCACTTTGTAATATAGGATACCACACCCAAGATGGCGACTTCTTTTGTCTAGTGAGAGGTTTAAATAAACTTCTCACTGTACAAAAGTTTAGACCCAAAAACATACACAAAGGAATCCAAAGAAACACCTCAAAATAAATAGACAAATAGCAGTTGAAGGGTTAATAAACAAATTCAAAGAATTCCCCCAGATCAAATATTAGCTATAGTAACCTTTCTAAAAAAACAATACATTCTAGAAATATCAACAATTATATTAACTAATTTATAAGCAAGGATATCTAAATCTCACCGCTATCACTTATTTTACTTTTATCTGGCAAAATATGACAATTTACCAATTAATTAACCCCTTAAGGACCCTTGACGTACCAGGACCGTCACGGTCCTTGAAATACTCAAGGACCGATGATGGTCATGGTACGTCACGTACTTTTTATTTACATCGCTCTACCGGGAGCGCTGTAAGTAAAAATAGGGCCTGAAATTGACCGCTCCAAGATCGGAGTGATCTCTATCAGGCCCCATAATGACGTGCCGATACACGCGACAGGTCACGTGTACCGGCGCGTCCAAGTGCTCCTATGTGGTCATTATGGGACGGAAATGTCCCATGACCGCCGGTCCTTAAGGGGTTAATGAATTCTGCTTAATTCAGAATTACTACAGCCAATATAGCTTATTATAACTGGTCACAATTTGGTAACCAGTCAGATTAAAACAAATTTTAAGAAAAATTATGTTTCTTCAAATATAGAAGAAATATATATTTGATTCTGAATTTTGCCGAATTAAAATAAGGAAAGATATAGTTACCAGTCCAATAAGTGTTTCCTAGTATCTATTTCCCAGCCAGCCAGGTACAGAACAAGAATTCAAGAACCAGGAAACCAAGAGGAAAAAGCCCCTTCTCTCTCAAAACGTACATATTTATAATGTAAAATTACCCTCATCAGAATGTCCTCTGATTTGATAAAGATCCATTTGATTATAGAATGACATCATCAGTATTATCTGATTGGATACTCTTAATTCCTAATTCCCCTATGACAACATACATAGATTATGGAAAAAAATTCCACACTCTAATAATAATGCTATATAACCTAGAGATGGCACTCTTACTCCATATTAAAATTTTACATATGACACATGGATCTGTCTCATATCCTCAGATAAGAATGGCCACGAGGTCATTGGGCTTGACATAAATATATCACCCTACTAGACTTTCCCACATGGGAGAATCCCTTATCCCAGGCTGGTTATATTCAGGAGAGCCATATTTAATCGTAAATTTCACTCAACTATTTTTACTTCTGTCTAGGTAAAGAGAGGCCCCTTTTGTCTCTAAAATGGAGTTGTTGTTATAACATGAGATCATTAAACACATCTTAAAAACAGACTTTCAGAGAATTTGGTGTAAAAGAAAATGTAACCATTTCCTCTTCATCATGGCAATATCTCTGACAGGTGGAATGGGAATCATTGGGTCAGGGGAAGTAAACTACCTTTACCACTACTGACTTCCTCCTTCAACTCTGTCGCAGCAGCATCAGGGTCCATCCAGCTTCTACTGCTGGTCATAGTGTTAGCCAGCACTCCAAATAACTTTATTTTTATTTTAACTTTATTTAATTTTTATTTTTGCTTTCACTCTCTCTCCTGCCTGTCTCCAGTGTCTTGCTGTCCACATCATGCTTCATTTTGGAAAATTCTGCGTTTTTATAATATGGAAGCTGGAAATTTTGCTTCCATTGGAAAACAAAGTGAAAAATGGAACTGTTGCAACAAGAAATGTTGTGGTCTTAGCGAAAAATGTGAAAAATCTTTGGGTTTCTCTATGGGCAGGAACTCTCACAGGAAAAGGAGAAAATCTTGTTTTTTTTTTCATGAAAATACCCATGGGAACAAAACAGGACTTTTTGTCCATCCCTACACACTAGTAGGTAGTGTCAAGATTTAAGCAGTGATCATTGTTACTGTACAGTAATTAAAAGACTTGTTAGCTTTAGAATCAACTGCTTGCATTAAATGATAAAGTGCACAACAGCTGGTGAAGGACCACCACACATCAGTTTGTACATTCCCCTCTTGATCTTGTAAATGTAGGTATTAATATGTGTAATTAACTAAATATGTCACATTGTACCTGTTTGTTTGTCTTGAATTTATGATAAATTTATGTCTCTCTGTGTCTTGTCTCTCAGTAGAGCGGCAGACTCAGCCAACCAGCTCAACTTGAATGTATTATATATTTATGTCTGTCTGTGTTTTGTCTATCACTTACTCTCAGTAGAGTGGCGGGCTCAGCCAACCAGCTAGGGTAGGAAGGATCACTTCACCTGTCTGTCTAGCTCTGTCATTTATCAGTCGAAAATGTTTTTTATTTATTTATTTATTTATTTATTTTAACTCTCCTTTCTCCCTTCACATCTACACCCAGAACAACTAGTTACCACAACACTCCTAGCTAACAACTTTAGGTCCCTCTCATTGCCTGTCTGCCTACACTAAACTAGCAAACATAAAAACATTCAGCTGACTTTACTCTACCCCAAAAGCACAAACTCACACCATGATTAAACTGTCATCTCCTATAATTCTTCAGGTTGGAGTGATTGCATAGGGCAGGGCTGTCCAAGTTCAGTCCTCAAGGGCCACCAAAAGGCCAGGATGTAAGGATTTCCCTGATTTAGCACAGATGAGTTAATCAGTGTATCATTCATTTTGACTGGCTCACTTGTGCTTAATCAGGGAAATCCTTACACCCTGGCCTGTTGGTGGCCCTTGTACTTGGATGGTCCTGACATAATGCAAACTCTGCATGTGGGCATACATCAATATCATGGATTTCAGTACAATAAAAAAAGCATGTTTTACTTTTGATTTGATAATCGTCAGCCATCCCTCATGAGGAGTTAAGTATTAGTTTTTCTTTAAGGTGTTAGAGACATCTCAAATACATTACAATGAAATATAATGGATTGCCTTTAGAAACAAATTATAATTATTGCAAATACATAGCTTGGTTTCTAGTTTATGATTTCCTCCTTATCATTAGGTTCCTCATCAACCCATTAATTGCAGTGCTTATTTTTTCCCTTCCGTCAGACAAATCTTTCCCTTTTGCAGTACCAAGAGGGCGGCCATTAAAATCATTATTTAAGAAAATACATCAGAGTGAAAGAGTGCCTTCGGCTTAAACACTATTGTACATAATGTCACTCCATATATCTTCCAGTGACTTTATATTTCAAGCAAACTTTATTAATATGTATAACGTATGACCAAATATCTCATCTCAGGAGTTCTGTCTAGTGTAAGAATCATCTTTTATAACGTTTGACACATGTGATTGCACAAACCACCACCAGCAGGTTTCTGACATAAAAAAATGATCCCGGTGAACACAGTAATTGATACACCTTCTTCTGGCGTTGAATTTTAAACAACCTTTTTTATGTGAATTGGCTGATTGGAAAATGAAGAGATTTAATAATATTCTAAGTCAAAATGTAGTGATTCGTATGTAGTGATTCGTATGTATATTGCACTGCTGTGCAATATAGCTATATGTTCTGTTGGGAAAATTCAATAAATGAAGGAGGAAAATATACAAATTCACATTGATTTAACTGAAATTTTTAACCCATGGAATTCTACAGACATCTTCACTCCTATATATGCACAGTGGTAACTGTTCCAGTGGATTATAAAATACTAGCAGTTTGGGACGGCGTTGCCCATCATGTTATGCAGGAAATGTTTCTTTTTTTTTAAATAAATGTTATGATAGTGAATTATAGCGTAGGGTGTACGTGTCAGAAAGGTACACACAGTGATAGACAGAGACACATGCAACACACACATATACACACACATGCACTGACAACACAAACAGTGACACACAGCTGCAAATCAGAACATAAATACATACAGTGTGAGCAGTGTAAGTAACATACCTCCCAACATTTCATATGGCCAAAGAGGGACACTTGTGTTTTCGGTGGTGTTACTGGGGGCGTGGCTGGTGGTGTATTTTAGAGAATTTTTAACCCTTTGAGTGCCAGGGGGTAAGCAATGCATTGCATCCCCCCTGGCATTGAAATGGTTAAGTTACTCTTTCTGTAAGTGAATGATTTAGAAGAAGATGAAAGTATTTTTTTTACACAGACTAATTTAACAGATATATACAGAAGTTTATTCCCACATTACTGTGGGTTTTATTGATGTGGAGCAATCTGATACACTGGTATATACACCACACAATGTGATCTCCTAAATAGAGGAGCAGAGGGATTTGGGTGTCAAACAGGGACTGTCCCTCCTATACTGTATAGTGCCAGTCCTTATACACAGACACATGCAGACTGTATACTATACAGCAGAGGTTCTCAGCCCATGCCCTCAGTGGCCACTAACAGGCCAGGACTTAGGAATTTCCCTGCTAGAACACAAGTGTGTTGATCAGAGGCTCAGTCATATTGATTAACTCACCTGTGCTCTTAAAAGGAAATTCTAAAATCCTGGCCTGTTAATAGCCACTGAGGGCACAGATTGAGAACCACTGCTATACAGTGCCAGACCATTGTAGAGAATTTTTAACCCTTTGAGTGCCAGGGGGTAAGCAATGCATTGCATCTCCTCTGGCACTGAAATGGTTAAGTTACTCTTTCTGTAAGTGAATGATTTAGAAGAAGATGAAAGTATTTTTTTACACAGACTAATTTAACAGATATATACAGAAGTTTATACCCACATTACCGTGGGTTTTACTGATGTGGAGCAATCTGATACACTTGTACATTAGGCTGACCAGACCTCACCTTTAACCAGTGACACATATGAAAAATGCATACTGCAGGGCTGCTTTGATTTTGGTGCACTCCTGAAATATGCTTATTTCCTATGTGTCCCCGGTTAAAGGTGAGGTCTGGTCAGCCTACTGTATATACACCACACCGTGTGATCTCCTAAATAGAGGAGCAGAGGGATTTGGGTGTCAAACAGGGACTGTCCCTCCTATACTGTATAGTGCCAGTCCTTATACACAGACTGTATACTATACAATGCCAGACCATATATAAATATTTTGTCATACATGCTATACAGTGAGCTATGTACAGCATGGAGATGATTGCAGGAACTGGCACCTCTGCTTACAGACAGACTGACAAACAACCTGCTCTCTTTCTCTCTCTTTGTGCAATATATAAATACAGTCACATCCATGTCTCTGCCATTTACCAGCTCAGCTGAAGCCTTGCTCTGCACTGCCTGATCACCTCTCTGCCGTTGTTTCCACTTTCTCAGCAAGCCAGTATCCTCCTGCTGATTGTTTAGAAATCAGCTCACTTGTAGTAATTAGCAGAGCTGTGTAGGCTCAAAGACAGGGAATGAAGAAGCTGCATAATACAGATTGGACCATGGCCTTCCAGCTGTAGCTTGAACATTGTTCCCATCATCCTCAGCGTGCGTGTGTGTATGTGTCTGCTAGTGTGTGTGTGGGAGGGCATGTGCATGTGTCTGTGGTGTAGGAGTGTGTGGCAGCCATTTTTTTTTTCAGCCTTAGATAGTGGTGGGCGGGCTGGATAGTGGGGGCAGGCCAAAAATCACACTCCCACAGAATCACCCAACGGCAGCAGTAATCCTTTTTACTGCCGCCCCTGGGTGTGTTTTGCCAGGCACAAAGTCTTCTTTTATATATATAGACACTTCGGGGTCTGTAAACGAATGAAAATCCCAACAAATACAGTGTAATTACACAAGCAGTAACGGAGGCTTCACTCACCAGTACCGGCACAGGAACGACTTAAAAGGATAGTAATAGTTTGTTTTACCTTTATTTTATTGTGTAGGCATTAAAAAACCATGAAAAACGAAGTCTTAACTTATTCACAGCCAAAGTTTCCCCTACTACCCCTTTTATCTAGTGTAAGCCATCTCTTCTCAGATGTGGAATCCAGTCCATAGACCAGACAGATAACAGAAGGGGATAATCTTCTTCCTATGAGAACAATGAAAGCCCTGCCCCCCTTGACAAATTTTTCAGGTTTTTCCCTTATCTTAATTGAAGATTGTCTCTCTCTGCAATCTACCTGGGCACCTCCCTTCTGATCTGAGGTGAGCAGTGTTACATCAGTAAAAGGGGTGGGAGGAGGACATTTTGTCATTGAATTACTCTTGAACTACAACTCAGACAGAATTGAAATAACACTCTCCAAAGTCCAAATAATATGATGATTAATTAGAGCTGCTTTTATTATGAAACATTACTATCACTTTAACCCCTTAGGGACCCTTGACGTACCAGGACCGTCAAGGGTAAACTTTCTTGAAAGACCCTTGACGGTCCTGGTACGTCACGTACATTTTACTTACAGCGCTCTTCCGGGAGCGCTGTAAGTAAAAATGGGGCATGAAATAGACCGCTCCAAGATCGGAGCGATCTATTTCAAGCCCCATAATGACGCGCCGATACACGTGACAGGTCACGTGTACCGGCCCGTCAACGTGCCCCTATGCGGACGTTATGGGACGGAAATGTCCCATAATGTCCGGTCCTTAAGGGGTTAAACATATATGAATGTGGAAGCAGTAACTGGATACAGAGCAGGTGCAACGTAAATCAAGAGTCCAACTTCAAATTTCCAATATTCAGCATGCATAAACGGCAACACGGCTCCTTCCAGCGGTTAAAAATCTTCACATTTATTTAACCCCTTAAGGACCCATGACGGTCCTGGACCGTCATGGGTTGTTATACCCTTAAGGACCCATGACGAACCTGGACAGTCATGGATTTCCAGGCTCCCTACATGGCTGCATGCCTTTCGGGGAGTCCGGAATAGGATTCTTTAACCCTTTGAGTGCCAGAGGGGTACGGAATGCATTGCAAAGCAATGCATTCCGTACCCCTCTGGCACTCAAAGGTTTAAAAAAAATTCTCAGTGGTCCTTAAGTGACCGCCACGTGTGTGCGTGGCTGGTCCTTAAGGGGTTAAACAAGAAATAAAAACTATCTCAGCCAATACAAAGGGTCATAAAACGTCAACACATGTACCACCTAACGTGTTTCGGACCAAAGGTCCTTACTCATAGATATGATTGCTAAGTGAACAGGTGGGTCTTTAAACTCCAGACTCCTCCCCTATCCACCTGAGTTAAATGCAAATACAAACATATAAAATATCTTATATATACAAATACACTTGTAAATGTGAAAAAAGAATATAAAAACAACAAAGTGTTGAAAGCCATTCACCAAAGATGTTACATTTGAACAATGTTTCACAATGCATTGAAGATCTTTCTAGCATTCAAGGGGTTTAAATCCCTATTTAACTGAATGGGAATTATCAATGACCCTTATGATGTAGTTGGCTTGCTCCTCAATCACAGCATTTTTTTATTTTTATATATATTTTATTATCAGATCACTCCATACATATACAAAGAAAAAGGATTCATGTAAGATCTTTCAAGCACACCAAAAGTATGTAGACATTTATAACAATAAAAGGAACATATGCATATTAATAGGGCGTACAGAGTCGACCTGAGGTTTTTATGATTATTTCAACCTTCAATAACCCGAACTCCTAAAATCTAACCTAACTGAACTTGTACTATACCCCTCAACCCCAATTCCACTCTCCCCCGAGGCCGCAGCACCCGCCCCCCCTCGCTCACCAGCCAGTGATTTCACAGAATCCCGTTATGTACAGGATTCATACACAATGGTACGCATCAAATATACGTCACAACCATCTACACAGCAAGCAGGTATGATCTTAGTCGACCATCTCCAGTAAGTTGCACATCATCAGATGCCACAGTAATATCTGCTCTAGTTGTCCACCAGGTCAGCATCGTCCCCAGATCTTGTCAAACTTAGTCGGAGTACCTCGGTGCAAGTAAACCAATTTATAATGTGGAATACACTGTAAAACCAGGTTTATCCATGCTCTACAATTGGGAACTCTATTTGACATCCAGTTCAAGGCCACCACCTTTCTCGCCATCACCAAGAGCTCACTCAATAGATATCTGTCAATAGACAATAAACAAATCTTTGGAGTCACAGGAATCACAGCATTTTTTAGTGATGAATGAGGTCTTCAAGCGGAACTATCTCCTGTTTTAAAGTTTATGTCATCTAATTACCCATCTGGTGACAAGCTGCTCAGTAGTGCTAGTTGCTAGAATAATTACCTGGTTAAATAGAACGAGACCCTGCTCCGGGGCTGACAGGCAGTAGAGCGTGCAGGCATCTTGCCATAGTGACGTGTCCACTCCTGCGCTGTCAGTCTGCTCTAGGAGGCGATGCTAGGAGCTGTTCAGCTCCAAAAGGGACTGAGAGTGCAGGAGCGAAGACGTTACTATGACAAGATGCCTGCACACTCTACTGCCTGTCAACCCGGGAGCAGGGTCTAGTTCTATTTAACCAGGTAATTATTCTGTCGACTAGCACTACTGGGCAGCTAGTCGCCAGATGGGGAATTAGATGACATAAACTTTAAAACAGGTGGTAGTTCTGCTTTAAGTGTTTTATTTTTGAAGACTTGTTACACTCAAGGCCAGATTTCTCATTAGGCAAAGTAGACAACTGCTTCGAGCACCAGGATTTGCCCAGGAGAACATGATTTAGACTCTGTATTATCGTATCTCCGGGGCAGAGGCTGATTCTTTGGATGTGGGGAGGTTCTACTGAAACTCTGCCTACTTTTTTGCTGTTTCCCAATCTGTTCCTCCCACTCCCTGCCCACTTCTCCTCCTTCCCCAGCCTTTTCCTCCTACTTTCTCCTTCTTAAGCTCCACCCACACTTACAATAAAGACCATCCCCTTTTGATGCAAATTGCATAATTTATCACTCCAACTCTCCAATTCTTTGGATTACACCATTCTTGTTTTATCATAGTAGGTATTCATTTGTGTACTATCAGGGGCGGACTGGCCTGGGGGGCAGGGGGGCAATTGCCCCCCGGGCCTGTCATAGCCTGGACTGGAGGGCCGCTGCCTCCAGGACCAGTCTGCTTTGAATGCTAGAGTAGTTACAACATATTGCTTTGCAATACGTTGGAAATAACTCTAGCATGCAAAAGGTTAATGTATGGAATTTTCCCTCCTCACGAACAATCGAATCCCTAAGTTTTTCTCTATCTTCAAACGATGCTGACTGTCCTCTGCCTCTACACATTCCATTCTATGCGTCTCAATGATAAATGTGTCACTTCCGGTGAGAACAGAGGGAACGACTTACTTATCAGTGAGACGCACGAGGAGACAGACACTCTCCTGTAGGAGATAGTGACAGAGGCCCCCGGAGAGCAAAAAAAAGAAACTGCAGAGGCCAAAGGTGCTTAATTTTTGCATTGGGGAGGACAGAGGATTATGTTTTGTGCTGGCAGTAATGCTTTAAATCTGCTCCATGACCGTGATAGACAAAGCCATAAAAAAAGACTTAAATCACTGGTGCCGACACAAAACAGTATTTAAAGATACAAACGTCCATTTATAATACCCTAGTGCATTTAAAAACAGAAAAAAAATTTATTTGGCACTAGCATTGGGGTTTGGGGAGATGCCTGGAGTGCAGGCTGTTAGACTGTTCCAGGACTTGCCCAGTTCAGATAAGCACATGCGGTTCTGCATTTCAGCAATATAATTTTTTTATTTTAACTACAGCTGAAGAGAACATATTCAATGTGATTGACTGGATTATAAGCAAAATTGCTTATACCCCCCACCCCAGGAGATCTCTCTACAGGTTTTAATTTGTAGATCAATAGGTGTGTGTGTGTGAATGGCTCTGTGTGTGTCTGTATGTATGTTTGTATGTGTGCGTGTATATGGTTCTGTGTGGGTCTATGTGGATGTGTGTATATGACTGTGTGTGTATATATGGCTCTGTGTGGGTTTTTATGTGTGTGTGTGTGTGTGTATGGCTCTGTGTGGGTCTTTATGTGTGTGTGTGTGTGTGTGTGTGTGTGTGTGTGTGTATATATATGGTTCTGTGTAGGTCTTTTTCTGTGTGCGTGTGTGTGTATATGGCTCTGTGTGGGTCTGTATGCGTCTGTGTATGTGAGCTCTTATGCATGTATGTGAGCTTCTGTGCGTGTATGTGAGCTTCTGTGCGTGTGCATGTGAAAGACTACATGAACAATTCTGGGGAAAATTGTCAGCACAATAGGAAACATCAGTTAACCCCTTGAGAGCCAGAGAGGTATCCAATACATTACATAGGCATGCATTGGATACCTCTCTGGCACTCAAAGGGTTAATTCTACAAATTCCCTTTTGGTTAAATAGTGTTTTAACCCACTGAATGGTGAAGTACATTGCATATCTCGCTACTATTCAATAGGTTAAAATAACCAGTTTAACTTTTTTTAATGGTAATTTGTCTTTGTCCCCTCTGATGGAGTAGGTCTTTGCTTGTGGCATGTATACATGTGTGATGGTTACCTGGACATAGGATAATAATGTTGAACAATACAGAATTATGATAATTATGACAAATGGCTTAAATGCTGATAGTCTGTTAATCCAGGGAACTATCTGACTGCCTTTTGGAGTCAGGAAGGATTCTCTTACCCATTTTGGGGCTTTATTGGAAATGGCTTTAATGGGGGACGGTTGCCTTCCTCTGGATCAACAGGGGTGATTAGGCATGGACAGGACTTGATGGATGCATGTCTTTCATCAATTATGTTACGAAGTGTTAAGCATGTATATAGCTGTTTAATGACACTAAGGGGACAGTAGTGGGTACGATCAAATAGTGGAGTGAGACATTGAAGAGACTGGGGGCCCATCCAGCTATTCTTGTCTTTGGTCCCATAATTTCTGATGGCATCCCTACCCTCTCAGCTCTATCCTCCTTTTTTCTCAGCTCCATTTTTTCTCTTTCAGCCTCATCCTCCCATCCACGCTCTCAGCCTCATCCTCCCATCCTGTCTCTCAGCTTCATCCTCCCATCCTGTCTCTCAGCTTCATCCTCCCATCCTGTCTCTCAGCCTCTTCCTCCCATCCTGTCTCTCAGCCTCTTCCTCCCATCCACTCTCTCAGCCTCATCTTCCCATCCACTCTCTCAGCCTCATCTTCCCATCCACTCTCTCAGCCTCATTCTCCCAACTCCATCCTCCCATCCTCTCTCTCAGCTTCATCTTCCCACCATCTCTCTCAGCTTCATCCACCCATCCACTCTTAGCTTCATCCTCCCATTTTCTTTCTCAGCTTCATCCTCCCAATTCTCTATGCTTCATCTTCCAATCCTCTCTTAGCTTCACCCTCCCATCACCTCTCTGCTTCATCCTACTATGCTCTTCTTCAGCTTCATCTAATCTTCTCTCTCTCTCTCTCATCTTCATCTTTCCATTGTCTCTCTCTCTCAGCTTCATCCACTCATCCTCTCTCTCCTAAATACAGCCACTTCCAGATTCTTTGCGGCTATAAAGGTAAGTGGGGATATTATGCTGCCCACCACACACATACATTTCTGATCTGCTGCTTGCCAAATGATAACCTCCAAAAGAAAAAGGAAACACGGACAGGAGACCAGAAACAATAAACAGGGTACTTTTTTTTTTTTTTTTTACAAATACATGTTTGTGTATATGCACAGCACAATGTATAATAAAAGAACTTACTCTCTTTGAGTGCTCCACCGGTTGGTTGAAGCACAACCGATATGTAGCCACAGGGTTTAAGCCTGCCCCTGTACAGATACTCTGGGATCAGCAGCAATGATCCTTTGTGCAACAGCTAAGTATTCTCTTATTGGGAACAAAAGGAGAGATCAGCAGTATGGTAAAGTGACCAGTGCTTTGTTAAAGAAAAAGTTATGTTAAAAGTAAAAACAAGTGTTGAACCAATGCATTTCTGGATGATCCTTTCATCAGGATGTTTGGACTTTGTGCTGATTCTGATTCCCTTTTTTTTCCAATAAGAGAATACTTAGCTGTTGAACAGAGGATCATTGCAGCTGATCCCAGAGTACCTGTACAGGGGCAGGCTTAACCCCTGTGGCTACATGCTGGTTGTGCTTCAACCAACCGTTGAAGCACTCAATATGAGTGCTTTCTTTTATTATACATTGTGCTGTTTACTCTTAATAGATGAGTGTGTGATATATGCATATACACACACATATATAAATGTATTTGTAAAAAGAAAGTGCCTCCTTTGTTGCTTTTTTTCTCCCACATTTCCTAATCTGTCCTCTCTCTCCACTTCACCCACCTGACCTCATCCTCTCAGCTACTTCTACTCATCCCCTCTTTATTTCCTCTGTCCATTCCGTATCCCCATCTTTTCACTACTATCCTACATTCATTCCCATTTTGTCCATCCATCCTTGCTTTTCACCATCCCTCCAACACACAGCCAAGTTTCCAAAACTGAATGTTGACAGGTGCTCACCAGTAGCCAACAGTGTGTCCTTCCATAGAGGGAAATGTTGGCTATGTAACCTTTAACAATATTTGAGGTTATTCTGTGACGCACCAAGTGCTAGCTCTGTTGTGTTTTGTGTTTCACATTATGAATTACAAGCTCTGTTTCATCATATATATTATAGAATTATAAGCTCCGTGGTCTCACTAGCGTAGTTCAATTTCTAATTTAAGCTATGTGGTATTACTAGTGTAGCTCCGCTTCATATGTAAGCTTTTGTGGTATCACTAGTGTAGTTCAATTTCAATTGCAGGCTCTTTGGTATCCCCACTAGTTTAGCATCATTTCCATTATATGGTCTGTGGTATCCCTAGCCTTACTTCACATTCTTAATGCCGGTTATAAAATTAACAAAAGGGGGTGAGCTGGCACAGAGGGCTGGAGCAATAGTATAAATGGGCCACTTGATTGTACTTGCCCCCCAGGCCAAAAGTTGCCAGCCCTCCCCTGTGTACTATAAATGTCTTATATGCTAGATACTTTCATCAACCATAGCTTGTGGCTTGTAAGTTTCTTTAATGTGCTCAGATGTAATGATTCTTGTATTCTCTTGATAAGCATATCAATACAGTTTGCTTGATAATATGAGCATTGTGTCTCTCCTTATAGAGAAGCTGCCATCCTCTGAGGTTACCTACAGGGTACAATAAAGCAGAAAGTAACAGACTGTCTGCAAGCCCAAAGACCTACATATAAACAGTTCAAAAGAAACATTAAACAAAGAAAGGGCACCACAATACTTACAATCTAAATATTCGTTCACAGGCAAGGAGAAACTCTGCCTGCCATACAGTACAGTTTAGGACTTTTTGGGTCTCCCATTCCCTGGATTTTACGATTTCCCTGCATGAGCCCAGGTAAGTAATTAGTGGATTTTCCGTTAAAGCCTAAAAAAACCCTCTAATGGTAGGGGGCAGGGCTCAAAACTTCCACTCGGCACTAGCCAATGGCGAGTGAAAATTTAGCCCTGGTGAGTAGAAATTCAGCCCTGGTGGGTATGTTATGGCTTGTAGTGGCGACTAACTTTTCAGGTCTGGCTAGTAGCAAAAGACTTCAAATTTTATGCCCTGGTAGGGGGTATACAGTATGGCAACTGATAAACCCTGATCTATGGCACATAATTTTCTGTGTGTATAAATGCAAGACACACACACACACACACGATTATACATACATACACACATGCACATGATTATACATACACACACACAATTATACATAAACACACACACACACACACGCACACAAACACATATGTGTGTGTGTATTTGCATGTTTCATGATGTTCCAGAAGGTTAATCACATTAAAACCAATGGCCTTAACCTGCCCTTAGTCTGCATTGGATTTGGTTTATTTTCTATCTTCCAGGAAATTTGAGGGAAAGGAAAAACTTGTCTGTTTTCTGTAAAAAGTGTAATAGGGGGAAATTCCCTAGTGGAAACCCAGCATTGTGTGAAGATGTGTGTATAAAATTAATATTCTGACAAGTTACTATGGGTGTGTAAAAGTACGAGTCAGAGATTCTTAACCCTTTGAACACTGGAACGGCATCAAGTGCATTGGGCTGCAATTAACTAGATACCTCTCTGGCACTCAGTGGGTTAAATAGGAACTAGCCAGCCACAGAATTTAGCAGGCTCTATAGTAAAGGTATCCTACACAGGGTGCAATCCCAACTAACTTGTGAATTTCACAGAGAGGAAACATCCTAAAGGACATCATATCCTGTCAAAATGGCAGTCCAGCCTCTAAATGCCAGACAATTCCACTCTGAACAATAGAAACAACCAATCCCACATTTCCCACATTTCCCACATTTCCCTCATTTCTGCCTCAATGGGCCTCAATAATGAGGAGCAGCTGATCTCTTTAGGCACTGTGAGCAAGGGGTCCACATCTGGAGTCCCCTTTTTCCCTTAGGGTGACCAGCACAAAGGATAATTTGAATATGCAAAAGCACAGGTCAAAGACATTCAACTAGCCTGCCATAGAATTTAGCAGGTGTCCTGCCCAGAAAGCAACCTTTTTTTAGTTCACAAATGCAATACACAGAGAGAACATTTCCTAAAGTACAACATACTGATCCTGCCAGCATGAAAGTTCAGCCACAAGCACCAGCCAAGTCCTCTCTGAACAAGAGAAGCAGCCAACTACAGATGTGCATTTCAGCCTTGTTGGGTATCATCAGTGAGGTGCAGCTTATCTCTCTAGCCACAGTGAGCAAGGGTTCCATGCTTGGATTCCCCTGTTGGCCTTATGGGACCAAACCCAAGGATAATTTGCATATGCAGAAGTACAGGTCAGTGACATTCAGCTAGGAAAGGGCCTGCCACAGAATTTTGCAGGCACTAAAGGAATGGTATCCTCCCCATGATATAGTCTCTTTAGCTCACTAGCTTCTTATACAGAGAGGACCAGAACTAGTAGGCTTCAGAATATTTTGTTTCTTTGTGTATGACACTTGTGAGCAATCCCAATGAACTGGTTGCATACTCTTGCAGGTTCATAAGCCCATTTGAACGTTTCTCTGACTGATACTTTTGCACGTGTAAATTGCTCTTGGTGTTGGCCACATTAACAGTAATGGGAGAATTCAGACGTTGCCCTGTTGCTCACAGGTGCCCAGAAAGAACAGCTGCACATCACCAACAAAGCCCAATAAGGCTGAAATATACAGGTGGGGTTGGACGCTTCTCTCGTTCAGAGAGGAATTGATCAGCATTTCATTGCTGGACTGTCATCTTGCCAGAACCTGTATGATGTGTTTCAGAATCGTTCCTCTCTATCATGGCACTTGTGAGCTAATAGAGATTGTACCTTGGGGAAAGGACCCTAGTCCTAATGAGCTGGTTGCATACCCTTGCAGGCTTATAAGCCCAGTTGAGCATCTTTCTGACCAGGGCCTGACTGAGAATAAAAACCAGCCCTGGAAAAAATTGCTTACCAGCCCTATAGCATTGAGTCATTATACCAACCCCATCGCATAATGGCATTTTTTTCTCACAACTGAAATTATAATGTACAAGTTGCATCCTCAGATTGTTTTTCTCTTTATAAAGAATTATTATTTATTAAAAACAGAAAAAATATCACCCCTTTTATATTTCTCAAGTCTGAAAACCCTGCTTTTTTTTCAACAACATACAGTACCAGTACATGTATTGATCCCCTTGCCTTTCTCCCCATCTTGATCTCCCCTTTTTGCCTGTTTCCCCCCTCTTGCCTAATAAGTTGCCTGTGACCTCATCTCTCTGTGACTGTCTGGCGTCTGCTGCTGTGTCTTTCTCTCTGCTCCGGCCTCCCGCTCAGGTTCAGCTCTCCGCAGCACTGCTTAAGTTGGGTCAGGGTGCGGCTGGCCTACCCAGTGAGCAGACGCAGTGCTCTTCGCGTTGAGCCTGATGTCACTCTAGGCCTGGCAGCCTGCCCCCACTCACTCCACCCGTTATGGAAAGCTCGTGGCTGCGCAGTCTTGTCACATTGTGGCCGCAGATAAATTTAATTGGCACATCATGGTTTATAACTAGCACTGCAGATCCAGCCAGCCCCTAGTGCAGGCGGCCTACTGGGAATTTTCCCGGTATCGTGCTAAGCCAGTCCGGCCCTGTTTCTGACCAATACTTTTGCACAAGCTACAATGGGTGTCACCAATTATACTTTATCCAGGACCCAACATGGATTTAAAACAGCACTGGAGACCACCCTGGCACATAAGGGGTTAAATAATATCCACTTTCAGCAATAATCTACATTTAGATGTTTGCTGTACGTGACAGTCCAGTTTTATACATTCCTAACCCTAATATAGCCTCCGTCTGCCATCTCTAATGTAAAGGTATCATCTATTTCTTTGTCTCATTAAACTGAGAATTAATGAATACATAAATACTTAAAAAAAAATATGCAAAAATTTAAACATTCTTGGCAGGTGTCTCCAACAGAAGACTGAATGCATAATGTAGCAATAGCTAGCCCAGTATTTTAGTGCAAATCATTGCCTCTTACAGAGTACACAATAACACCATAACTCTTCCTTTCTCTGCATGATGCTAATGACTGTGCTTTTCTATTCAAATGATTCCACATCAAGAAGTTTAAAAATATTCAACTGTCAAACTGATTTTTTTCCCTCAATAACATGAAATGTATTGCTGTGAATGAATGTACATTAAGTCTCTTGATAAAGGACAGTGTAGATCCATCTGGATGCAAGGGGTTTAATTCTGAGGGTGTCAAGTCCAAATCAAATGCACCATAGGGGGGTAAATAAAACAAGTTTTAAACTCTTGAGAGGTCTCTTTGGAATTCTATTGTTCCTTATGATGCATTTGTTGTGCCCCAGCGCTGCCCCACTTTTCTTTATATATCTGCCACAATGCCCAGATAAGCTTCCCTGACATAGCCCTCGTCCCCACCCAAAGAGCGACCCCTGTGAGCTCATATGTGAAATTTCTGGCTCAAAGAACGCATAAACTGTATAATAACCATTAGAATTGCTCAGGTACTTTTTAGACTCTACCTAGTCATCGATTTCTAGATCAAAGTCTCCAAACAACTTGTTCATAGTCTGGGATGAGGGCTGCTGCATGGGTGAGGAGGGAGGTCTGGCTGGGTGGGCAGGTAGGGTTCTGACTACTGGGTGGTTGCAATAAGTGTAGAGGAAGGGTTCACTGGGACCTGAGTATAAGTAACCATTAGAACTGGTCAGGTACTCTATACCTGGCCATCAATTTCTCTATCAAAGTCTCCAAACAACTGGTCCATAGTCTGAGATGAGGGCCGCTGCATGGGTGAGGAGGGAGGTCTGGCTGGGTGGGCAGGCAGGGGTCTGACTACTGGGTGGTTGCAACAAGTGTAGAGGAAGGGGTTCACTGGGACCTGAGTAGAAGTAACCATTAGAATTGGTCAGGTACTCTTTAGACTCTACCTGGTCATCAATTTCTAGATCAATGTCTCCAAACATCTGGTCCATAGTCTGGGGTGAGGGCTTCTGCATGGATGAGGAGAGAGGTCTGGCTGGGTGGGCAGGCAGGGGTCTGACTGCTGGGTGGCAGCAACAAGTGTAGAGGAAGGGGTCACTGGGACCTGAGTAGAAGTAGCAGGATTAGAAGCTGTGGTCACTGGCAACTAGCTGATCTCAATATTATATGTACCAGAAATGTGGGTCACTTGGTCAGTGAAACTGGAAGCAGGGAGTCTTGGAAACTGGATGGCATCACCAGCAGGAGTATGAAATATTGAGATCACTCACTTGGACCTGTGGGGCAGCAGCCACAGTGAAAGAAGGGGTGATTGGCAACAGGATGGTATCGGTGGCACAATACATAGCAAATATTATTTTATTTCCCAAAGGCATAGTATAAATGGAGCATGAGGGTACCTGTGTTGGTGGGGTGTGGGGAAAGAATCAGTTGATCAGGGGATGATTTTTAGGGGGTTGTTTACTGGGATTGGGGAGCAGTTAATACAAAATAAATCCTAAATAAAATTAAAAAACCCCATAAGACATGGTATAAAAGGGGTCTGAGGAGGGTGCCTGTGTTGGTAGGTGGAGTCTGGGAATGAATCAGTTGAATAGGGAATTTGTTTTGGGGGGTTCTTGACTGGTATTGGGGGGGGGGTAGTTAATAAAAATAATAAAATAAGAAATTTGTATGTAAAGTGATAGAGACAGGAACCCCCTGACATAAGCTGCCACTGGGGTGGACTGATATTTGACTTGAGAGAGTATTTTGTAGAGGATGATTTGTTAGAGGCACAAGCCCTAAGGAAACATTGATTTGTAGGACTTATGCTTGTTAGAAAAAAAAACCCAAAATTTTTATTTTTTTGTAGGACTATGTTTTTTTTTTTTTAATTTATTTATTTTTTCCTTCAAAGCACAAGCCCTGAGAAAAAAAATAAAAACGCCCAACTGGCCTAGTGCCAGGATGTCATGTTGGCCAGTGGTTGGGTTGTCACCCAGTCGGTATTTTACCGACAGGCCGGTAAAAAATTGGCTTCTGTCCAATGTTAAGTCTATGGAGAGAATGCCATGGCCGGTATTTTTTTTACGTAAAGGTGGCAACCCTAGCCAGTGGCCATTGGCCATATGTCCTCCTGAGTCCATAACTGCGGAATTTGCAACTGCTGTTCTTGCTGCTGCTGCTGAGTTGTTTAAGCAGCAGGATGATTAGGCAGCTGAAAGGGAATGGGATCAACAACAGCAGTAACATGGGTGATGGATGATGAAGGTTTCACTTGCCACAACTATCTCCAGTGATGTGTCTGAGACTTTAGGAGCACAATAAGTAGCCCCCAGTCTATGTGGAGAAAAGAAGAAGTTGGCCAGTAATTCTTCTCCACCTGCCCCTCCTCCAAAATCATGGGTGTGTTGTTATTAGAATATAATTTTTTACCTTGAGAGCAGGAACTGTTGGTCTCATCAGCAACTGCAATGTGCACAGTGTGTGTGTGTGTGTGGTAAATAACATCTGGAGGCACAACTGTATCCAATCACCATGACACCAGAACCCAAGTACTGCCACTGTCACTATACCCCTTGTCCAGAACCCACTAAGGACACATGACAACTTGCTGACAGTTTAATAGTAATGATGAATCCTCCTTGCCATCATCTTAGCATATTCTGCGGGATGGAATCTCCTCATATGCCACTTGATGACCTGGTGTTGATTCTCCTCCATCACACTGGCATGTGTGGTCAGTGCACCACACAGTGTGTGCAATGGATAGAGACTGGCACATTGTAAGCGCTAGCGCTTACCTTTGTTCTGAGGAGAGCCGGCCGCTTCGGTGCTTGGGTAGGCGGCCGGTACCCTCTGCTTGTAGCCTCGCAGCCATGCTGTGTCCTGGGTCTTCAGGAGAGCCGGACGTCCTGGTACTTGCCTGGGCGGACGGTCTCTTCTCTTATGCCCCTTGCGGCTCCTGCCACGTCTGGTAGCTGCCTCTTCTGGTCAGCAGAGTCGGGCGCCTTCTGTCTCTTGTAGCTCCTGCTGCATCTGTTGGGCTCCCTCTACTGGTCGGCAGCATCGAGTGCGCACCACTGGGATTCCCGCTAGTGACGTTGCCTCCCGACTCTTAAAGGGACAGGCCATTTAGTGCTCCACCTCCTAGGGGTGGGGGAAATAGTATTTAAACTGCCTGGACACTACACCAGTTGCCCTTCCGTGGTGTTCCAGTGATGTCCTATTTAGTTTGTGTCCGTGTATGATCCTTGGCTAGTCTATCTGTCTCTCTGGTGTCCAGTGTTGTGGCTTGTCTGACTACCCGCTTGGTATTGGCCCTTTGGCTCTGGCTGACTACCCTCTCTGGCATTGACCCCTGGCTTGTCTGACTATCCACTTGGTATTGACAATCGGCTCTGGCTGACTACCCGCTCTGCTATTGACCCCTGGCTTGTCTGACTATCCGCTTGGTATGGACCATCGGCTCTGGCTGACTACCCGCTCTGGTATTGACCCTTGGCTTGTTTGCTATACCGCCTGATACTGACTATAGGCCTAAGTCAGTCTGATATTCCTTGTTGTGACCTTTACGCTTACTGTTCTGGGTCCTAGCCCCAGTCACCAAACTGGTACTTTCCTGGGTTTCAGCCCCAGTTATTACGTTGAGATCTCTCCTGGGTCCCAGCCCCAGCAGGTGCTATTGCACAGTCTCCAGTAGAGAAATCTACTCAGAAGCAGTCTCCTATTGCTGGTAGGAACTGCTGGCTTCTTGTGTTACACTCTACCCTATCCAATATCTATGGTGTTACATTGAATATCTACATTGCTCAATAAAGGTGGTGTTTCAAAATCTGTACTGACTCTTGTCCATTCCTTGTTATCCGTGACACACATCTTAACATCAACAGAGTGGTTATCATTTGGCGGGGGAAGTAACAATGAACGAGGTGGACTGGCAGAAGATGTAGTTGTTACCTTAGAGGAAGAAGGTGATGGTGATGGTAAACTAGTTGCTTCGCTCGTCATGGAAGTTCCAGTGTCTGTCTGGGTTTCTCTATTCTTTCTCCTCTTCGATCTCCGCCTTGCCTCTTGTTGACTTTCTGTAGAGTCAGGGGGTACAGTAACAGCTGTACTTGATTTCTGTGATGGGTGTTTGGCTTTAACCCTTTGAGTGCCAGAGGGCCACGCTATGCATTGCGTACCCCTCTGGCACGCAAAGGGTTAACATGTTTGACATAAATGTCATGGTGTCTATGTTTCCTGTGTGATATCAGGGAGGTTATGCCAAGATGTGTTCCCTCCTTTCCCCTTCTCACTGACTTGTCACAAATTGTGCACAGTGCCTTTGATAATGACTGCACTGTGTCTGCCCCTAGAGAAAAATAGTCCCACACCCATGTCTTCAGTGGGGAGGGACAGGTGGAGAAGAATGACCTCTTTCTTCTTGCCCTCCACATTCCCCTTCACTGCAGATGATGTTTCTGCTGGTGCTGTTACTGCCTCAAAATCAGCACTGCAACTAGGACCAGGGTATTTCTGGTGCTGGCAAGTGGAACCTGTCCTAGATCCGCATCACTTGTTGACCCCATTCCCACTGTGTCCATGATGATCTCTGGCTAGCCTGCTGCTCAGCATCTGCCCTTGCATCTCAGCAGCAGCAGAAATTAGAGCAGTTGCAAATTATGCAAATTCTAAAAGATAATGTCTAGTGGTGGTTGTGGTGATGATGCCCATCCTCATCCCTGCTTCCTATTCCTTCTCAGTTTCTGATAAAAAGGCCATCAATGTCTCTTCCACCCCAGCTTCTCTACCATCATCATCACCATCACCACTAGTCCCGCTCCCTATGTCCTGATGCTGCTGCTCTATAGCAGACATCTCACTGCTGTTTGGAGGAGGTCACAAGAAATGTGACAGAGGGTCCCCTAATGTCACCCTTGGCATTTCCTTTTGACCTAAAGAAGAAGGCAGACTGGCAGCAGTAGCAGCAGGCACAGGCAGCTGATCTGTGCTCCTGCTGGGGGTGGTGTTATTCATTCTGAGTCTGCTCTCCCCCAACACCAGTCCTGGCCTCTTCAGGATTATGTTCAACTTGGACACTGTAGTGAAGAGAAGGGGAAGATGACTCCCAGAGCCAGAGGAATGGTGTGGGCTCCCTTGAACAATAGTATGGATGCCCTTAAATGCATCCCCTACCACTTCCCTAACACTAGTCTCAACAGCTGCTTCCCCTTCACTGTTACTACTACTAACACTAACACCAACCACATCAATTTCAGCCCGAGTCTTCCTCCTCACAGTCATTAGTAATATGATGATTACACCCTCCTTAACTCCTAACGCTAACAAGATGCTGGACCTTCTTAGTAGTAGTACTAGCACTGGCGGTACTGCTTGGGGATGGGAAGTGTGACTTAGGGTCCCCTGCTGTCATAATTGGCATCATCTTCTCCTCCACCCCCACTGAGTACTACAAGACACACTAGCAGCTTCAGCACTGGTGGCAGCAGCTTCAACACTGGCAGCAGGTACAGCGCTGATTTAACAGGGGAAGCATGTCTGACAGCAGGCACAGTATTGGTGGCAGCAGGTTCAGCACTGGTGGCACTGGCAACAGGGGCAGCACATCTGACAGCAGGCACAGCACTAGTGGCAGCAGGGGCAGCAATGGTGGCAGCAGAGGCAGCACGTTTAGCAGCAGACACAGGCAGATGACCTGTCCTGCTGTCACTAGTACTACCCTTTTCTCCTTCCCTTCCCATTCCCTTTTCTACCTCCCTTCCCATTAAATTCTCCAAGGTCCCTTGGGGTGATTTAGAGGGACTGGCCAGCATTGGTTCAGTACTGCTAGTCACTTCCTCCTCCTCCTCAGACTCAGTGGACACATAAGGCTCCTTCCAGTTCCTCCTTGTATTACTTTTCACCCTGCTCATAGTGATAGCAGTAACTATAAGCCTCTCCTGCCTCACTTTTTCCAAAAGATCACAGCAGAACAGCACAGCACGTCTACCACGCCCTGTAGCTGTTTCTATTGTGTTTGATTTCCGCAAATATGTCACGTTTTTATAGAGAAAAGGTGAAAACAATATAAATCAATGGGTGAAAACTTTTTAGCAATTGAAAAAATTGTGAAAAATTTTGGACAATGGAAGAAGAAGGCGAAAACTTTAATCACTAGTTTTAAAGTTGAAAAAATGGACAACAACGGGGTTTTCACTGAATTTCTCAGGGAACACGGTGAGAGATTTCGCCCACCCCTAGTTAAAATGAACCCCATTTAGGGAATTTGTATTTCTTCCCTCTAGTACAGAATTATGCATATACTCCATAGTACATCAGCCTCATCTACTTCTGTTTGACTCTGTTTATAGTGATGAGCGAGCACCCCAATGCTCGGGTGTTCGGGTGCTCTGACCAAGCGCCCCCGGAGGCTCGAGTGCTCGGCCGAGCACCCGAGCCCCATTGAAGTCAATGGGAGGACTCGAGCATTACACCAGGCACCCCCTGCTCTGATGAGGGGAGGGTGCCTGGTCCATAGGAAAAGGGCAGAAAATGATGGAAACACCACAGAAATGGTTCAGGGACAGCATAGGGAGGATGTCTGGATGCATCTCGGACTCCAACGTCGCTGCTGGGAACGATGTTTCGCCTGTAGTACGCCATTTTTACAGACTGACCGTAAAACACACAAAAAGGAAGATAAAAACGACTTTAGGCGAAAAATTGTTACCAAACAGTATTTGCTGTATATTTACTTGTATATCATCTGCAAATTCTGCAAAAAATTTCATCGATTTTTCGGAACTGGGGCCATGATTAAGAGGGAAACGTGCGCAGAGGCAAATTCTCCCAAAAATGTCCTTGATTTTTCTGAACTGAGGCCATGATTAAGAGGGAAAAGTGCGCAGAGGCAAATTCTCCCAAAAATTTCCTTGATTTTTCTGAACTGAGGCCATGATTAAGAGGGAAACGTGCGCAAAGGCAAATTCTCCCAAAAATTTCCTCGATTTTTCTGAACTGGGGCCATGATTAAGAGGGAAACGTGCGCTGAGCCGACCATCTAAAACATTATGGGTGAGGGTCTGCTGCGGAGCTGACCATCCTAAACATTATATGCGAAGGCCCGCTAGTGAGCTGACGCTATAAAACATTATATGAGAGGGCCCGCTAGAGAGCTGACCCAATAAAACATTATATGAGAAGGCCCGCTGGTGAGCTGACCTATACAAAAATTGTCAAACAGCGCCCGCTGGTGAGCTGGCCCTATATAAAAATTATATCACAGGGCCCGCTGGTGAGCTGGCCCTATATAAAAATTATATCACAGGGTATATGGAAGAGAGTCAACCATATACCCGTTTTTTGGGTGGAAGGGGTGAATGGGAATACAGAGTATTCCCATCATTGTAAATAACATATATAAAGTGAGTTTATGTTCCCCCGGGGCTTTCCTCCAGTGGAGTGGAGAAGTCAGGGGAAATCCAGGCCTTGTTCATTTTTATAAGTGTCAACCTATCAGCATTTTCGGTGGAAAGGCGGATACGCTTATCTGTTATGATGCCACCAGCAGCACTAAATACCCGCTCAGACAGAACGCTGGCGGCAGGGCAGGCCAGCACCTCCAAGGCGTAGAGTGCCAGTTCATACCACGTGTCCAGCTTGGACACCCAGTAGTTGTAAGGCACAGAGGGATCATTGAGGATGCTGACACGGTCTGCTACGTACTCCTTCACCATCTTCCAAAACTTTTCCCTCCTTGTGACACTAGGCTGCGCATCAGGGTGAGGGTGCTGGCGGGGTGTCATGAAGGTGTCCCACGCCTTGGAGAGTGTTGCCCTGCCTTTGTCGGAACTGCTGTGTGCTCCCCTTTTCTCCCTTTCTCGGTTGGCCAAGGTAGCACGTACTCTGCCGCCAGTGTTGTCAGATGTAAAATTTTGGAGCAATTTTTCGACAAGAACCTTCTGGTATTGCACCATTTTGCTTGTCCTCTCCACCGGAGGAATGAGAGATGAGAAATTCTCTTTGTAGCGGGGGTCCAGAAGGGTGAACACCCAGTAATCCGTGTTGTCTAAAATGCGTATAACGCGTGGGTCACGGGAAAGGCAGCCTAACATAAAGTCAGCCATGTGTGCCAGAGTACCAACAGGCAAGATTTCGCTGTCCTCACCAGGAGGATGACTCTCAATCTCCTCATCCTCTTCCTCCTCTTCTGCCCACCCACGCTGAAGAGATGGAACTAAAGTTCCATGGCTACCCTCTGTAGCGGAGGCAACCGTGTCTTCCTCCTCCTCCTCAGCCTCCTCCAATTGTCGCTGAGAAGACGAAGTGAGGGTGCTCTGGCTATCACCTTGTGTAAGCTCTTCCTCCCGCATTTCCACTTCTTCCACATGCAAAGCGTCGGTTTTAATTGTGAGCAGCGAGCGTTTCAGTAGACACAGAAGTGGGATGGTTACACTGATAATAGCGTTATCGCCGCTCACCATCTGTGTCGATTCCTCAAAATTGCGTAAAACCTCGCAGAGGTCTGACATCCATTCCCACTCCTCACTTCTGATTACAGGAAGTTGAACGGAGAGGCGACGACCGTGTAACAGCTGGTACTCCACTACTGCCCTCTGCTGCTCACAAAGCCGGGCCAACATGTGGAAGGTGGAGTTCCAGCGCGTGCTCACGTCACACATCAGCCGGTGAGCTGGCAATTGTAAGCGCTGCTGCAGCTTCAACAGGCCGGCTGAAGCTGTTGATGACTTACGGAAATGTGCACACACGCGGCGCACCTTCGTCAAGAGATCATGCAAATTGGGGTAGGTTTTTAGAAATCGCTGAACCACTAAATTAAATACATGCGCTAGGCATGGTACGTGTGTGAGCTTGCCGAGCTCCAAAGCCGCCACCAAGTTACGCCCATTATCACACACAACCATGCCTGGTTGCAGGTTGAGTGGCGAGAGCCATTGCTCGGTCTGGTGACTAATCCCCTGCAACAGCTCTGAGGCAGTGTGCTGTTTGTCCCCAAGGCAGATCAGCTTCAGCACGGCCTGTTGACGCTTCCCCACTGCAGTGCTACACTGCTTCCAGCTACCGGCTGATGGGTGAGTGGCGCTGTGCGCAGAGAATTCGGAGGTGGAAACGGAGGAGGAGGAGCCAATAACGTAGGTGCTGGCGGAAACCCTGATGGAGGTAGGGCCCGCAATCCTCGGCGTGGGTAGCACCTGTGCCATCCCAGGGTCCGAGTCGCTCCCAGCCTCCACGACATTCACCCAGTGTGCGTCAGGGAAATGTAGCGTCCCTGGCCACAAGCACTTGTCCATGTGTCAGTCGTTAAGTGGACCTTCCCAGTAACTGCGTTGGTCAGGGCACGGGTGATGTTACGGGACACATGGTGGTGTAAGGCGGGGACGGTACACCGAGAAAAGTAGTGGCGGCTGGGGACTGCGTACCGAGGGACAGCTGCTGCCATCAGGCTGCGGAAGGACTCAGTGTCCACAAGCCTAAATGGCAGCATTTCGATGGCCAGTAATTTTGAAAGGTGTGAGGTTAGTGCTATGGCCTGTGGGTGGGTGGCTGGGTATTTTCGCTTGCGCTCAAATGCCTGGGGTAACGACATTTGGACGCTGTGCTGGGACAGGGAAGTGGATGTGGTCGCTGATGGTGCTTCAGATGGTACAGGTGCAGGGCGGGAGGTATGCGGGCCTGCGCCTTCGACAGGCGATTGGCCGGCACCGAAAACAGGGGAAGAGGAGGCA
Source organism: Rhinophrynus dorsalis (assembly GCA_037306005.1). Classification (NCBI taxonomy): domain Eukaryota; kingdom Metazoa; phylum Chordata; class Amphibia; order Anura; family Rhinophrynidae; genus Rhinophrynus; species Rhinophrynus dorsalis. Next base: position 24,867,203 of record CM074719.1, read on the forward strand.
GTGGTGTGGCCTGCAGACACAGATTGGCGATCCGGGCGTTCCTCCCACTTATTACGGTGCTTGGATGCCATGTGTCGGATCATGCTGGTGGTGGTGAGGTTTCTAGTGTTCATGCCTCGGCTCATTCTGGTGTGGCACAGGTTGCAAACTACAATTCTTTTGTCGTCCGCACTTTCCTTAAAAAAACGCCATACCGCGGAACACCTACCCCTTGGCAAGGGAGATTTACGCAAGGGGGTGCTTCGTGGAACATTTGCGGGCCGGTTTGGTGCGGTCCGCCTTCTTTCTGTAGCCACACCACTGCCTCTTCCAGCCTGTTGCGGTGCTGCAGATGGCTCACCCTCAGGACTGCTGTCATCGCTCGGCTCTACACCTTCCCAGGTGGGGTCAGTCACCTCATCGTCCACCAAGTCCTCCTCCACTTCCTCACTCTGATCATCCTCCTCATGTCTTGATCCCACCACATACTCAGTCATTGACAACTGTATATCATCCTCCTCATCAAGGTCTTGAGACAGTAATAGTGGTTGATTTAATGGCAACTGTGTCTCATCATCATCATCATCCACTTCCTTTGACCTTAAATGCCGTTCACCTCTGTCATCTTCTTGTGATTGGGTACCCTCTAGAGGTTGTGAATCAGGGCACAAGATGTCATGTTCCTCTGCAAGCGTGCTTGGAGAGAGGTTCAAATTAAGGATTGGTGATGAGACGAGCTCCTCACTATATCCCAGTGTGGGATCACTTCTTTGACCAGATCCTCTATGGTGGGAGGAAAGATGATCAGGGTGAGGATTATGTTGACCAGACTCTTGGCTACTGAGAGTGGACTTGGTGGAAGACAGGGTGGTGCTTAACCGACTGGAAGCAGTATCAGCTGACATCCAACCGACCACCTGTTCGCAGTGGTCGGACCTCGAGAGTGATGTCCTGCGACGCCCTGTAAACTGAGACATGAAGCTAGGTATGGTGGATGTCTTTCTGTCTTCTGCTCTGGCACCAGGCACAGTTTCTACGCGTCCTGACCCGCGCCCTGAACTATCAGGATCACGTCCACTTCCCCGTCCCTTTTTACCCGCCTTCTTCATATTACACGGAATATGTGCTGCAAATCTGCAACTTTGCACAGTAAACAGAATGTTCTTCTTAACTGCGGCTACGCACAGTGAATGGAATATGTGACTTTGATATTTTACAGTTTGAACACTTAACAGAATGTTCTCCTAATATGCAACTTTGCACACTAAACAGAATGTTCTTCTTAACTGCGGCTCGGCACAGTGAATGGAATATGTGACTTTGATATTTTACAGTTTGCACAGTTAACAGAATGTTCTCCTAATATGCAACTTTGCACACTAAACAGAATGTGCTTCTTAACTGCGGCTACGCACAGTGAATGGAATATGTGACTTTGATATTTTACAGTTTGAACACTTAACAGAATGTTCTCCTAATATGCAACTTTGCACAGTAAACAGAATGTTCTTCTTAACTGCGGCTCGGCACAGTGAATGGAATATGTGACTTTGATATTTTACAGTTTGCACAGTTAACAGAATGTTCTCCTAATATGCAACTTTGCACGCTAAACAGAATGTGCTTCTTAACTGCGGCTACGCACAGTGAATGGAATATGTGACTTTGATATTTTACAGTTTGCACAGTTAACAGAATGTTCTCCTAATATGCAACTTTGCACACTAAACAGAATGTGCTTCTTAACTGCGGCTACGCACAGTGAATGGAATATGTGACTTTGATATTTTACAGATTGAACACTTAACAGAATGTTCTCCTAATATGCAACTTTGCACACTAAACAGAATGTGCTTCTTAACTGCGGCTACGCACAGTGAATGGAATATGTGACTTTGATATTTTACAGTTTGCACAGTTAACAGAATGTTCTCCTAATACGCAACTTTGCACACTAAACAGAATGTGCTTCTTAACTGCGGCTACGCACAGTGAATGGAATATGTGACTTTGATATTTTACAGTTTGCACAGTTAACAGAATGTTCTCCTAATACGCAACTTTGCACACTAAACAGAATGTGCTTCTTAACTGCGGCTACGCACAGTGAATGGAATATGTGACTTTGATATTTTACAGTTTGAACACTTAACAGAATGTTCTCCTAATCTGCAACTTTGCACACTGAACAGAATGTGCTCTAATCTGCAACTTTGCACACTAAAAAGAATGTGCTGCTAATCTGCAACTTTGCACACTGAACAGAATGTGCTCTAATCTGCAACTTTGCACACTAAACAGAATGTGCTGCTAATCTGCGGCTAGGCACAGTGAACAGAATATGTGAAGTTTTTTTTTTTATATCTCTGCCCCCCCAAACGAAATAAACTGCTGCCCCCACACACAGTAGTCCTAAAAAGGACTTTTGGGTCTTTTTTTTTACAAATTCGCTTTTCTTCTCCCTACACTGACTTTCCCTTCCTATCCTCATCTCTCCCTGGCTAAGACTGAGCCGAACTCGCTGGTCAGGTGCTATACCGCACCCGATCACGGGTTCTGGCCAGCCAATCAGTGTAATGCCAGCAGCCAACATGGCTGCTGGCATTACACTGATGTCAGAGCCTACCTGCACGTTTATTGGCTGCGCAGCAGCCGCGAAACGTGCGGGGAGGAGACCCGAACATGGCGGGCGAGCACATGCGGTACTCGTACGAGTACCGCCATGTGCCGAGCAGAGCGATGCTCGAGCCGAACCGAGCTTCGGCCGAGCATGCTCGCTCATCACTATCTGTTTATACCTCAGTCTGAGTAAATCTCAGTCTGTGGTTATGCTAATAACTAGGAATGGGTGAAAAGTCACATTTTTGTGGCCATTATTGTGGAAAAAATACAATATCCTAGTTTTTCAGTAGAAATCCCAACACCCATACATCCAATTTGCACCTTTTACTGCTACCAATGAAATTCACACTCTTATGATTTCTATGGTGGTGAGAATCCTCACTATAATACAACTACTGATGCTGCTGAGTGTTAAAGTAAATCAACAGTTGAAAGGGAAAGTTATTAGTAGACTGAGTCCTACAGAAACATAATGAAAAAATTGATAGCAAGTTGAAGCCTGTGAACAAATTCCACCTTTCTTGTGTCTTTTTATATTGAATGTCCTCCAATATTGCTTTCAGCATTGTAAGCTTAGACTTTTTAAAGTTTAATGTTTTGTCCTTAATGGGTTTCTCAAAATAAATTTCAAAGGATACCATATTGTGATCACTGTTGTCCAAATGCTCCCCTGATTGTATATTGTTTACTATTTCAGAATTGTTTGAGGCCGCTAGGTCCAGAAAAGCCCTACTGCTAGTTGGTTCCTCTAGTAGTTGAGGCGTGAAATTGTCATTAAGTATACTTAGAACATTTTTCCCTTTGTTGCGCTGAAGGTCTTATTTCTCCAGTCAATTTCAGGCTATTTAAAATCTCCCATTATGATTGTATTTTCTATTTCAGAAGCATTTTCTATTTGCAATAGCAATTGGGCTCTTTCAAACTCCCCAATATCAGGTGGCTTGTAGTCAGCCAGAGCCACAGGTTTGCACCAGAAATGATGTCTAAGCCAAATCAGAATGCACAAGGAGAATGGTCAGGCAGAGCCACAGGTCAACCCCAGAATGGATGGACAGACAGGCCGAGTCATACACAGTTCAGGTAGTCAGCCAGAGCCACAGGTCTGCACCAGATTGGGTGTCCACTACACAATGGGAGCAGGCAAAAGAGTAGTCAGACAGAGCCACAGGTCAGCACCAGAATGGATGGTCAAACTAGCCAGATCATACACAGAGCCAAAGGAAAACAGAATTGTATTGTACAACAACACAAGGGCAACTGAGTTAGCTCTCAGTCTGCCCTTTAAACCCCTCCTCAGGAAGTAGGTAGGAGGAGCAGCTCAGAGGGAGGAAATAGGTAGGCGGAGACTACAGGAAGCAAACACATTAAATAGAGGCCTGCTGCATGCTTGAAGCCTCGCTCCTGCAGATGACGCATCTAGCTTTGATCGTCCAACCATGCATCATTCCGGCGTCATCCGTACTTCATGTACGGCCGCTGATGGCGAAGCGTCATTTCGATCATCTCCTGAAGCTGCGGTGATTGAACCAAGGTAATCTGTAAAAATAGCGTGCTCCAGTATCTCAGTAACCGCTAGTGATACCTTAAATGCAATACCCCAAAAAAGACAATAACATAAAGAAACCTAACCCTAGATAGTCTTAAATGAGTGATGAAAATCAAACAGCCTTTAAGCAGTTGCTCATTCAGATATAAGGTAAATGACAGAATACCCTCTAATCCCAGACTATATGTAAATTACTTGGTATTCCATCACTTTACTACACATCCTGAATAACAAAGAACGAAGGATCAAATACTTCATTTATTTGCACATCCTTTCTCCGATAAGAATAACCAATATCAGCCTAGAAGATCGGACCCGCAAGTGATTACATCTGGAGAAACGCCGATACGAGACCTGCAAGACCAGGAATTGGAGCGACACGGCTGAACCTCCATTTGACGTGCTATTACACCAAGGGGGAATCCGGTGAGCAGAATGTAATAACCATTACATGCTGTTTCAAAAGTATATCTCTTGTAAGCGCTTTGCACATTGGGATCTGGGGGGGTTTTAGTGCTCAGCCAGGCACCTATACCTAGGCACCCTTATTCAATAATAGAATTTTATTTCTTACAACTGCTGCCCATTCTGATAACTCCCTCGTCATCCATCTATTATGCTACTATTTTTTTATGTATACACTTATTACTGACTGATCATCTTCAGCCTAGATCAAGTACTGATACTGATTTTATCTCATCCGCTATATGTGGATTTTTATTGTTTATACTAATAGCTACTATTAGTGCTAATTTTAATGTTTGATCAATACACTAAACTATATTGTATCATTGAATTCTTATCATCGATGTTGCTGACCTTGTTTAAATATAATAAACTCTGCACTTAGATCCCTTGTGCTCTGTCTCTCTTCTTTTTTAACTTTAAGTGATTAAGTTAACAGCTGCTGGTGCAGCACCACTACACCTCAGAATATGCTTGTCCCTCTTGTTCTTGCCGATGTAGGAGTGAGTACGTAAGTGCCACTGTATATCAAGTTGAACTTGTATCTGTCTGTCTTGTCTTGAATGTAATGTGTATTTATGTCTGTCTGGTAGTATCAGTCACTCTCGGTAGTGAGTCAGGATTCTGTAAGCCAGCTCAAGTAGGAAGGATAACCTGCCTGTCTGACTCTGTCACTTATCTGTCAAAAATATTTTGTTTTCTATTTATTTTTAAAGTTATAGTAATACTTCATTTTATCTTTATTTTATTTTGCAGGCATTAAAAAAACATGAAGAACGATATACGTTTTATCTCTCAAATCTTTATGATTTGAGAGATATTCACAAGCAAAGTTTTGGCTCCCGCCCCTTTTACCTAGTGTAAGCCATCTCTTCTCAGATGTGGAATGCAGTCCATGGACCAGACAGATAACAGCAGGGGACAATCATCTTCCTATGAGAACAATGAAAGCCCTGCCCCCCTTGACAAGATTTTCAGGTTTTTCCCTTATCTTAATTGAAGATTGTCCCTCTCTGCAGTCTACCTGGGCACCTCCCTTCTGATCTGGCTGAGCAGTGTTACATCAGTAAAAGGGGTGGGAGGGGAATACTTTGTCATTGAATTACTCTTGAACTACAACTCTGACAGAATTGAAATAATATTCTCCATGGTCCAAATAGTATGATAATTAGTTGGGGCTGCTTTTATTATGAAACATTGCTATCCCTTTAACACTGCTTCTCCCCTCAAACCCACATCCAGAGAGTGACTGACAGTGGTTACCACCAATACTCTTATCAAGCAACTACAACTCCCTCTTTGACTGTCTGCCTATTCGAAGTAGCATCAAACATTCAGCTGATTTGTCTCACAGACTGACAACATGTGGTAAACTGACACTCCCCTTTGTACTTTAGCAAGAATGGAATACATAAATAAATTATTATAATTAGTTTCAATGTAGTGTATAAAAATCATTAGACTTGTGCACTGGCAAAATTTTCAGTAAAATTCGAATTCAGACAAATTTTTATTTTTCTAATTTGGATGATCCTAATTTCGGACCGGGCCTATTCGATTCGGACAAAATTCTGATCCATTCCGAATGATTCGGCCGAATTTAACATGCGTTAAATTATAGCAGTGCGCCTCCGTGCACGCTGCTATCATTCTTTGCAGACAGGGTGTGCATTTAGAAAAAGATCCATCCCAAAAACGGACATTGTCGTACATTGAAAGTCTGTGCATGTCACCTCTACTCTAGCATGGGATGCCAGTCACAATGCAAACGTCGAACATCGAGAACCCATGCCTGTCATTCAATTTAGCATGTTTGAACATCGAAACCCCATGCCTGTCCGTCAATATAGCATATGTTTGAACATCGAAACCCCATGCCTGTCATTCAATTTAGCATATGCTCGAACATCGAAAACCCATGCCTGTCACATCCGACTCAACATAAGTGGTCGACTCGAACATGGACAAACTACATGTCACATTCTATGTTAGTACATGGGTAAAGATTAAGGTTTCATTTTCTGGTACCAGCCTCCTACCCTACTGTCCCTCTTTAGTACCCAAATTCCTCTCTCTCGTTTTCCTATTCTGATTTCCCCTCATATCAGATAACTCTATGTGTATATACATTGTAGTGTTTCATACTACATCAAGAATAAACATCAATGATTGTAATGTGATAGATGTAATGTGTTAAAAAGAAAAATTGAGACATTCTGTTGTGAACAAACTGCAACACAGGAGAGAAATAAAAAAATGCTTGACATCTATACTGAAGAGGGGTCCACAGCATTGTCTTAGTATAGCAATATCACCGTTTTCCGTGAGTGTGCAATACAGGGCTCTACGGTAATTGCTGGGCATTTCCCAACGTCATAATCAGGGGATGATGGGAGTTGTATTCTAACTACTGTTAGGAAACACATAAGCGATGCACATTCATCTCCCACCTAGAAATTATTTACACACGAGGCAACTCCCCCAAGTAATACCTAGCCCCTTTCCAAGTGAAAGGACTTCCAGAAAGGCTTCAGATCTCTTAGTGACTCACCTGTTATTGCCAGTCAGCGGGACCCGGAGAGTAGGAGGGGGTGATGCTATGGCTGCAGATTAAGTCTGGCACGGTGCTCTTAGTTGGTCACTCGTCACAATGTTGAAGCTCAGCCCGGCCAGCACCTTCTGGGTGGAGACACCTCACAGCAATCCTGTTCAGGACACATCATGCACTGTTGTGCACTCATACTAGGGATCCCAAATGTTTAGACTCATTTCGTACAGGGGGCACCCTCCTGTATTTGTAAAACCTCTCTAGCAAATCTGGGACGGTAGACCTATTTACTCAAGTCTTGACTTTAGGTGGGCGATAAACAATACAAAATAGGCATAATGTTTCACTATCACATAATTCACGTCACTGAAGCAGCCAGCAGGCATCGCCACTGAGTGAGCATAGGGCTGCCCGGCTGCTGACAGTCACACTGATGGGACACCCTGCAACACAGAAATGGCGGAAGAGCACAAAATAAACATGCTATGGGATGGCAAATTGCTGCCCCTGTCAAAGTGCCGCCTGGGTCCATGGACCCACTGGGACCCATGTAAGGTCCGGCCCTGTATTTGAACAAATACCTAATATTTTTTTATATTTGGCACAGGAACAAATATTACTTGCTCTTGCAGTGGCAATAACTGGAACTAATGCTGGCTGCCTACCTATGCCTAGCCTAATGCTACCTGCCTGCCTACACAACAACTGTACACTCTCTAATCTCTTCTCTCTCTGAGCTCCAACAACCCAATGAGGAAATGCAGGCTGTCTGTCTGTGTGACTGTGTCATTAGTCCAACCCCCATCATGAAACGAAGAAGGCTATTCGAATATAGACAAAAGAGGGAAGTAATGCATGAAATGGAGAATGGAATTGGACTAGAGACATGGAGGGAAAATTATGGAGGGAAAGTAATTGAGCGCGCACAGGAAGTACAAAAAAGTCCTGGTCAAAAGTAGTCAAAACTTTTGGAAATGTGTCGATTGCCGAAACTTCCGAAGGTTTCGACGAATTTCGGACCTGGGCTGTTCGGAGTCGAATAATTTTTTCTGAATGACCCTTGAGTTTCGGATTGGCCGAATGTCTCCGAATGACCCCATTTTCGACGAAATCCGAATGTCTCCGAATGAATTCGCATGTCTAAAAATCATACACAAAATCAGTTATATATAAAAAAATGTACTGTAATATATGTTAATTAAATCATTACACAGCCCAAAAAGGTTGTACAAAATAAAGATGTAGCCAGACTTAGCTTTCATTGTCTATGCTGTTATTTTCTGATCAGCAACTTCCATTGACTTCAATGGCATAATTTTAATTAACCACACAATGTGTAGAAAGTTCACATAAATCACCAAGTTAAAGGGATAGTAATACTTCATTTTATCTTTATTTTATTTTGTAGGCAATAAAAACCATGAAGAACGATATAAGTATTATCTCTCAAACCTTTATGGTTTGAGAGATATTCACAAGCAAAGTTTCCCCTCCCACCCCTTTTACCTAGTGTAAGCCATCTCTTCTCAGATGTGGAATGCAGTCCATAGACCAGACAGATAACAGGGGACAATCTTCTTCCTATGAGAACAATGAAATCCCTGCCCCCCTTGACAGGTTTTTCAGGTTTTTCCCTTATCTTAATTGAAGATTGTCCCTCTCTGCAGTCTACCTGGGCACCTCCCTTCTGATCTGGCTGAGCAGTGTTACATCAGTAAAAGGGGTGGGAGGGGGATACTTTGTCATTGAATGACTCTTGAACTATAACTCTGACGGAATTGAAATAACACTTTCCAAAGTCCAAATACTATGATGATTAATTAGAGATGCTATTATTATAAAACATTACTACCCCTTTAAGTTTGGCTACATCTGTGTGTTTTTCCTGGAATAAAATTTGATTACCCCTTTAAGTAAGATCATGAAAATTAATGTTGCACTTCACAAAGTTTACTTTTAATTCTACTAAATACAAAAAGTGAAAAACTTGACTTTTTACAAGACACTGGTCAGGCTGTTTAATGTCAAGGATTACATCTGTCAGAAGGTCCTCTGAGTAGATGCTCTAATAAGCATATTGTTATTTTAACGACTCTCCCATCCATCAGAGGCTATGAATTGCGAGTTTGAGGATATGTTCTAATAAGCAGAATGTTCCCATATCTGTCAATGTTCCAAAGAAATTGACTTTCGACATTCAATGACAAACGCTTACACGCAGCACCTTCTAGCTTTGCCTTGTAACCAGATGGATTACATCAATCACCCTTTCAGGCAGGGAAATATTAATGGATAAGAATAGACGGCTTTGCCACATGTTCCTTCAGATTTGATGGGGAGAAAAACATCTTTATACAACGGATATTTATTTGCACTATCTTTCAGTGACAATTCCAGATGAAATTAATGTCTTTATGGCGTCAGTTTTATTTTGACCATTTTCTCTTTCTTGCAGTACCCGGTTAGATAAATGTCACTTTTCACTAAGGTTTATCTTCCGCTATCTCATCCTCTCTCAGATAATTCTTAGGAAAATAAATGTCCTTATACAATGTGCTTAATCTTCCCTTTGCCTTTGTGACAATCATTTTGTGAATCAAATGTCCAAATCAAGAGGGGTTTATGTCCCTTTTTATCCCATAAAAGATATTTTTGTAATATTTTCAGTATCATTAAACCCTTTCGATGTGATGGAGATCACAACACACAAAGGGTTAATGCTTTAAGTGCCAGAAAATTTACGTTAACTAATCTGATACTGATATACTAAGAACTGTGGTAATTCTGTGACAAACTAACTGCACCATAAGGGTCCATTGAAATTAATATTTTAACCCCTTGAATTCTAGAGATGATGGACACCCTTTGAGTACCAGTGGGATTAAAGGAATGGTAATGATTCACAATAAAATCATTTCCAATTAATCATCATGGTATTTGGGCCTTGGAGAGTGTTATTTCAATACTATCAGTGTTGTGATTCAAGAGTAATTGGATGATAAATCCTGCCCATTTTACTGATGTAACACTGCTCACCTCAGAGCAGCAAGACTGTCCAGATGGATCGCAGAGAGGGACAATCTTCAGTGGTCATGAGGGAAAACCTGAAAAACCTGTCAAGGGGGCAGGGTTTTCCTTATACTCACAGTAAGAAGATTGTCCCTTTCTGTGATCTGTCTGGTTCGAGGACCAGATTCCACATCTGAGGAGAGGTGGCTTACAGTAGGTAAAAGGGGCGGGAGGGGGAGACTTTATCATTCAATTACTCTTGAACTACAACTCTGACAGTATTGAAATAGCACTCTCCATGACCCAAATACTAAGAAGATTAATTGGACCTGATTTTATTGTGAAACTTTACTATCCCTTTAATATATTGTAACGCAAGGTCAAAAGAAAACTAATATGTTCTAATAATAACCCCACTTTACTTTCTAGGGGCAGAAAATCCTGATGGTTATGAATCTTGCATGTAGCACTTCTGGGGGGAGATGCACTTAGGTGTGATGATCTCCAGTGATATCACTTCTTCAGGTCCCATGTTATTCTATGGGACCTATGCACTAAGATTTTACTCTGGGAGAGATTTTACAAGTGGGAGAGATCTTAGTGCATAGACTGCATGTAATTATCTCCTCTTTATCACCTACTTATCACACCTTAGTGCATAACCCCCCTGGACTCCAAATCCATCCAAGTGGAGGAACAATTATGGTGGCCTCCCTTTACATGACTTCCAGGATTGATTGAAGAAATTACCTCTTGAACTAAAGAGAAAGGGCAAAATTCACAAAGGACATTAGGATTTTCTGGAGAGAGTTAGGTAAGGTTAGGAGCAGTTAGTGTCCCTTTAAACCATGGGTTTTAATTACTGCACTAATATCCCTTTTGGTAGCAAGAGTTGGGTTTGTAAAGCCAAAACTTAAAGCCTTATGTTCCAAAGAAACTGCAGCAATTCTGGGGCAAATTCAGTGGCGTAATAATAGGGGTCGCACCTGTGACCGGGCCCATCACTCCAGGGGCCCGGCCTCCCCCTGCGACCCCCCGCCCGGCTCCTGCAACATGCTGAGGTCTGTGCTTTTTTGGCATAGACATCTAGCAGCTGAGCGCCCTCTTCGGCGCCTTAGTAATGCAGAAAGCTTGGTGATGACATCATCTCCCAGCGCTCTGCATCACGGAAGAGAAGACCGCGTGGGAGCTCCGGCAGTATAGCAGTTTGTGCAGAAGGAGTCACAGACCTCTCCTGGACCACCAGGGAGGTAAGAAATGGACAGGCTAATGTGGAGGGAATGTGTAGATGGGGGGCAATATGGAGAGGATGGAGGGCAATATGGAGATGATGGGGGCAATGTGGAGATTGGGATAATTGTGGAGGTGTCCAGTGGAGAAGGCCAGTGGGTGAGGGCAATGTGATTGGGGGGCCCATGGCAACTTTTGCACCAAGGCCCTGTGGCTTCTAGTTATGCCTCAATGTCCAAAAAAGAGGATATGTTTATGTAATCTCAACATCATTCAACAAAACTTCCTGTCTGGGTCATTGTTAAAGGGATAGTAATACTTCGTTTTAACTTTATTTTATTTTGTAGGCATTAAAAAAACATGAAGAATGATATAAGTCTTATCTCTCAAACCTTCATGGTTTATGAGATATTCACAAGCAAAGTTCCCCTCCCGCCCCTTTTACCTAGTGTAAGCCATCTCTTCTCAGATGTGGAATCCAGTCCATAGACCAGACAGATAACAGCAGGGGACAGTCTTCTTCCTATGAGAACAATGAAAGCCCTGCCCCCCTTGACAAGCTTTTCAGGTTTTTCCCTTATCTTAATTGAAGATTGTCCCTCTCTGCAGTCTACCTGGGCATCTCCCTTCTGATCTGGTTGAACAGGGAAGGGATACTTTGTTTGTGAATATCTCTTAAACCATAAAGGTTTCAGAGATAAGACTTATATCATTCTTCATGTTTTTTCAATGCCTACAAAATAAAATAAAGTTAAAACGAAGTATTACTATCCCTTTAAGGTAAGACTGGTGGAGTGTATTACAACAAGGTAGAACTGTTGGAGATCTCTCTCATTTCCATTTGTACCCTCTCTCTCTCTCTCTCCCCCCCCTCTTCTATTTTCTCCCTGTTCCGTGCCCCCCCTCTTTCTCTCGTCTCTCCTGCTCTCTCCCTCCTCTGCTCTTTAACTCTTCACCTGTCCCTCTCTTCCGTTGAAATCTTTTTCATATCGATTTGGATGAAACCAACATTTTCTGAAATCCCCAAATAGATCAGCTTAATGAACAATGGACATTTGTATTTCTTTGGCTAGTAAAATATTTTAATAGTGTGGACCACTCTGTGTGGATCAGTAATAACACAGGGGGCATCCATAAAGTTGAAACATTTATAGGAGAACTCATTCTCAATAGTCTGACCCAATGCATGACAGAAGGTTACTCAATGCATTGCTCAGCAATGCATTGCCTACCCCTCTGGCACTCAAGGGGTTAAGCACCAATACCGTGGAATTAGAATAGTCATTTAGGATCCAAGAGGTTAACTTTGGTGTGCTTTACGGTATTAGTTCGCCAATCTCCTGCTTAAAGGAACGGTAACGTCCACTAAAATTGTTTCTTGTTTTTTAGATTAAAAAAAAAATTATGTGGCACAAATCCCATCTCTCAAACCTTTACGGTTTGAGAGATAATCGTTCCCCCTCTCCTGATGTCAGCTGTAAAGCTGACAGAAGGAGATCCGTGTCAGCTGACTAGAGGAAGCTCTTCAGCAGAGCCGCAATAGCGATATTGGAAATGAATGAGTTCATTGTAACGGTCTACAAAGTGGGCTTGCAAACCAGGGACACGTTGTAGACCATTCCAATGAAGTAATTATTTTTTCAATATCGCTATTTCGGCTCTGCTGCAGAGCTGCTGGCTGGTCCCAGGACCGGGATCTCTTACAGTCAGTATAGCGCTGACATCAGGAGAAGGGGAGGGAGGGGGGAACTTTCACTGCGATTATCTCTCAAACTGTAAAGGTTTGAGAGATGGGATTTGTGCAACATAATATATTTTTTTTCAATCTACAAAACAAGAAAAAAAATTGAGTGGACATTAGTATCCCTTTAAAAGAAAAAAAGCCCGAAATTGCATCTCTTCTTCCACACATAATGTTAGCTAATAAGTCAGGTCCTTGGGTCTCAAGCAATGTTTGGGAAATAATTTTACTGAATGGCTTAGTGGTTTTATTATAAAATAGTGGCGGTATATTCAGGATTTTACGGCTTTTCCACTGTTCACTAACCACTAATTGAAATAATTTTCCAGTAGGGCACTTCTGTTATTGTTTAAAATATACTTGTAAAACTATATAGCAACCCTTTAATTACCAGAGGGATGTGCATCTACAGTGTATTGTCCTTCCTTCTCACTTCCAAATTATCAATTACATTTTAACCCAATGAGCGCCCCAGGGGTGCACGCCTCTCTGGCACTCAAAGAGTTAAAGGGATCATTTATATTTATGTCAGGAAATAATTATTTACCTGCTGAAATTTTGTAGACTTTGAAAAAGCATACTTTTTTCACTAGAAACACCATCTTCTTTATTTAGCACTTGGAGAAGTTATGAAAGCTGACATTTTAAAGGCAGCCATTTTGTCCTTGCGGCTACCTCATGTGAGGATGCTGTGCGCATGGTTTGCTGTGACAAGTGAATGCTTCATGTGTACTAAAAAAAATACATCATCCCTTTCTGCTAAAGGGGTTTGCAGCTAGAATGTGTTGCCCACTATCTAGCTCCCAAAGGATTACATTAATCCTTTGGTGGCCAGAAAGAGGCATCCAACACATTGCCTTGCAATTTTTTGGTCACCCCCTGCCACTCAAAGAGTTAAAGGGGAACTATCACCCCAAATAACCCCCCCCCCCCGATAATTAGCCACCTAGTGATAAGCTTACCAAAAGTAGCATTATCCAGACTAATTACCGCGTTACTGAGAAATCCTACTTGTGCCGAGACTGACGGCCAGGCAACAGCGCAGACATCTTTGCTTACAGACATCTGTGCTCCTGCACTGTCAGTCCCGGTCTCCTCTAGGAGGTGCTGCATGGTACCTTTAGGTACCAGATGGGGCTGACGGCGCAGGTGTGCCGATGCCTCTAAAGTGCTGTTGCCTGTCCATCAGTCTTGGCACAAGTAGGATTTTTGACTAATGTGGTAATTATTCTGGATAACAGTACTATCGATAAGCTTGTCGCTAGATGGCTAATTATGAGGGGGGGCTTTATTTGGAGTGATAGTTCCCCTTTAAAAGGAAATATTCCCTTAGACTACAAAATTATTTTTTTTTACTAAATTTTATAAGTTTGGAAAAACAGGTATTTTTTTTTTAATCCAGAAACTCCATCTTCTTCACTTTTTGTCCTGCATGCTATGCCCAACAAATGTTTTATGTTAATTGTAAAACTATGTAGTAACCTTCTGCTTTCCATAGAGGTCAATCAGGATCAATAAAGGATTTATCACAATGAGTTCCAGAAGACAGTGGTGTTACTATAAGAGCTAAAGTGTTTGCAGTTGACACAAGGCCCAGAATGCGTGCACTCTCCTGTGATGTCTTATAATCAAGCCAGTTTCCTATTTTGGCTGGCGTCTGTGACATCATCACATAATGCCACTGCCAACCAGTAAAATAAGAATTATGTCGGCGAGGCCCTTCACTTTTGTTTGGAAATAAGAGATGAAATATAGGGGGGTGCGGTGTTAGTGAGGGATCTATAAGTTAGCACCAGAATTTTGAATTTAATTCTGTATGCTAATGGGAGCCAGTGTAGGGATTGGCAGAGGGGTTTGGTGTCAGAGAAGCGATGAGTGAGGTAGATTAATCTTGCAGCAGAGTTCATTATGGACTGTAGTGGTGTTAGGCAGGTGAGAGGAAGGACAATTAGTAATGGGTTACAGTAGTCAAGAAGGGACCATATAAATATTATGGCAGCCTGTCCTTTTAGTAAAGCACTGAATGCATTGCAGGTCAAACATAACAAACTCGTTTGGGTTTTTTCTGCTATTGAGTTGGAATTTTGACCAGTATCGTACATATATATGATCATTAGGCAATCACTTGGTTAACCCTTTGAGTGCCTGTTGCATACCCCTCTGGCATTCAAAAGGTTAACCCCTTAAGGATCAAGGTCCTGGGAAGTAACCCGCACTGATCCTTGCCAGTGCACCGGTAAACGTGACTTGTTGCATGTACTGGCACGCCGCTTAGAGGGTCTGAGTGAGGCAGCTCCGGTCTTGGATCTGTCAATTTCAGACTCCACCTTTACTTACAATGCTCCCACAGGAGCGCTGTAAGTAAAAAGTACATGACGTGCTATGACTGTCACCGGTCAATAAGGCAAAAACATGTGGCGATACGTCTACTTTATTCTCCAATCGGTGTCCCTTTCTAGGTTGCCTCTCTTGACACGGACCTCCAATGAGTTATTCAATTTCCTCTGCTGGTTGCCACCTGACCACATATCTGCCCTAACCCACCACCACTCTCCTCCTGTATTAAAGGGTTAATAAACCCCACCAAAAACTGTGAGCGAATTGATAGGAATAATAAAAAAACATGTAACGCCCTCATTCCCATCTCTCAAACCGTTATGGTTTGAGAGATGTAAGAAAATAAAGACCTCTGTCCCCTCCCATTTCTGCCTGACGAGCTGTAAAGCTGTCAGAGGCAGAATCCGGTCACCTGACTGTAGGCGGCTCTTCAGGAGTGCTGACATCGGGATATCTAACTATAATTACTTCATTGGTATGGTCTACAACGTGTGCCTGGCTTGCAAGCACATGTTGTAGACCATTCCAATGAAGTAATCATAGTTAGATATCTAGATGACAGCGCTCCTGAAGAGCCGCCGCCTGGTCCCGGAAGCAGGATCTCATGACGTCTGTTATACAGAGGACACATGAGAAGGGGGTGGGAGAGGAGGTCTTTATTTTCTTACATCTCTCAAACCATAACGGTTTGAGAGATGGGAATAAGGGCATTACATGTTTTTTTATTAGTCCTATCAATTCGCCAGCAGTTTTTTGGGGGGTTTACTGTTCCTTTAAACTCTGTTCGTATGCTTCCAGCATGTTTGCTAGATTGCTGTTCCTTAAAGGGATAGTAATACTTCGTTTTATCTTTATTTTATTTTGTAGGCATTAAAAAAACATGAAGAACGATATAAGTCTTATCTCTCAAACCTTTATGGTTTAAGAGATATTCACAAGCAAAGTATCCCCCCCCTTGTTCAGTCAGATCAGAAGGGAGGTGCCCAGGTAGACTGCAGAGAGGGACAAACTTCAATTAAGATAAGGGAAAAAGCTGAAAAACTTGTCAAGGGGGGAAGGGCTTTCATTGTTCTCATAGGAAGAAGATTGTCCCCTGCTGTTATCTGTCTGGTCTATGGACTGCATTCCACATCTGAGAAGAGATGGCTTACACTAGGCAAAAGGGGCGGGAGGGGTAAACTTTGCTTGTGAATATCTCTTAAACCATAAAGCTTTGAGAGATAAGACTTATATCATTCTTCATGTTTTTTTAATGCCTACAAAATAAAATAAAGTTAAAACAAAGTATTACTATCCCTTTAACTCTGTGAATTACAGTCTGGAATGTTTATGCTCTTCAGATTTCATTGTTTCTGTACTCCCTAACTTTGCTGTATGTATATTAACTTTTCAATAAAGTATTAAAAAAAAAAAAAAAAAATTCCAATCTGATTTAACAGCTATTTTTATTTATCCTCTGTTGCTCTCTGTGCTGTTGGTTTACTCCAGAATAACTCCAGTTTGCTTTTATAAATATAGGCCATTATTTTTTAATAAACAATAACAATAAAAAAAAATGTGGTGGTCATAGCATGTCATGTGGTCTTTAAGGGGTTAAACACTTACACAGCCTGACTTCTGACTTCATATCAGATATGTGGAAGGAAAATACACAGTAGAGTATAGAAAAAGTATCCTTAATGATGATTATTAACATGAGGAAGGTAACAAATTACATTGACTGCCTGAACGTGCCGTGACTGATACGGATCAGGGCTCTCTGAATTTGGACCGGAGTCCTCTCTGCGCACCTTCGTGGGACCTTGGCGTAACAATAATGGTCGCAGGGGTTGCACCTGTGACTGGGGCCGTCACTCCAGGGGCCCGGCCGCCCCCTGCAAACCCATCGCCACTCGCTTGTGCCCGCAGCAGCTCAGCTGATCTCCCGGCGCTCTAGTAATGCAGAGCGCTGGGAGATGATGTCATCTCCCAGAGCTCTACATAACTGAGAACCACGCGGGAGCAGGTGATGGAGGTGGGAGATGGACATGGGGTATCGTGAAGATGGGGGGGGGTGCCGGGTCCATGGCAATTTCTGCATCAGGGCCCGGTGGCTTCTAGTTACGCCACTGGTCTGTACTGCGCATGACGGCTTCTGACAAACATCCTAGTGAACTATTATATAGGATTTCTCCTATTCTTACCACTGGCAGTAGCAAGATTATAAAGTAAACTTACAGTTCCCAGGAAACAGGTGATGTGAGCTCCAGAGAAGCAGCTGATTATTCCTATTGGCTACTGTGATGTCACCCCCCCCCGAACAACCAATAGGAATGAGGCCAATACTGCTGGCATTATAAACGTACAACCTTCAGTTTGCGGGTCCCTCGCTGGACTTATCCTAATCAGCGCTGGTGCTGTGAACTTGAGAAAGGCAATTGATGATTCCTGTTGGCTGCTTTGATGTCACTCCCAGCCCCACAGCCAATAGGAATGAGGATGACAGTTCCAATACACAGAGTAACCCCTCTGCCATTCAAAGTATCTATGCCCGACTTCGGTCACTTGAAGAAAGTATAATGTATGTGATGAACAAAATACATAAAGTAACACTTTCAGTGCCAGAATGGTATGCAATGCATAGCATTGCAATGTGTTGCATACTTCTCTGGTGTTCAAAGGGTTAATTCAAGGTTTTGTACAGAATGTAACTATAAAGAGGTTGATACACTAAGAGAAACTGGGGTAATTCTAGAGAAAATCAATGCACCATAGGAGACCGATAAAACTATTTTTTTCAGATGATCCAAAGCATTACATTGCAATGCATTGGCTACCTCTCTGGCACGCAAAGGATTAAATGAGAAGTTGCGTACCCCATTGACACTCAAAGGGTTAACTCCTTTCAAGCTAGAGATGTCTCCAACACATTGCAAAGCAATGCATTTAAAGCAGCAGTAAACTTTTTTTATGAAAAAATATATATTGTAGGGATTTTCCTATTGAGTAAAATAAGGGTGTGACGGCCCTCCCGCGGCAGGTACCCGCCCCTGTAGCCTCAGAGGACCACAGGACAGACCTGGGCCGTTTGCCACTGGATCTAGCTGCACCACCCAGAGGAGGAGCGGTCAACCGGATTGGAAGACCTCCAGGTGCAGCCAGCCCAATGGAGAGCAGTGACCTGGGTAGGGACTCGCACTTTTACCCACTGGAACAGGTCACCGTGGAGCAGGTATCGTCCCCTCTGCTGCGAAGTCTCTGCTGGGCAGACACTAACCCCTCTGCCTTGTCCTGGGGAATGGGTTCAGGTCCCACTGCGACAACGACGCCTCCTCCTGGCAGGAACTCACCCCTCTGCCCAGGTAAAACGACACCGCCTTTAACAAGGAGCTTTTGGCTACATGGGCCTGGTGTCATCAATCCCTAACACACACACACACACACACACACACAAGGTCCCAGAATGCAACACTGACATATTTGCATACTCACATGTGACACAACAATGCTGCAATGTAGGTCACCAACCAATAGATGGCAGTGCATAGTACAGTGCTGCAACGCAAGTTTCAACCAATAGATGGCAGTGCATAGTACAATGCTGCAGTGCCAGGTTCAACCAATAGATGGCGAGGTTGAGTTCAAAGGACTTGAAACAGGAAAAGTCCATAGCAGATGTATCGCTGGAATGTCCATGTAATCCCACAGTCCTCATATATCACAGGGACATGAAAGTCTATCCTCCTGTTTCTTCACAAAGGGAACTCCCACTGCCGAGAGATTTATACTTCCAGAGTTATTATAGTTTAAACCCATGTTTTTTTACATTAGCAGTGCCCTCTAGTGGTCAAATTCTAATTAGATTTCCTGTTAGATTCTAATGGAGAGGAAAGTCAGAAAAGTCAGAGACATACAGTTCTCCATAGAATGTGATAGAAACTGCTGAGTCACTTCCTGTCAGTTAGAACTATCAGGAAGTAAACACAGTAAATTCACTTCCTGGTTATTTGAACTGCTATAAATTTTGAATAAAACATCTGACAGCGATGGGAGTGGCCTTGTTTTATTCAACAGGAAATGCTCTATAAAATATGTGTTTTCATAAAAAAAGTTTACTGCTACTTTAAGGTTGCTATAGCATTCAAGGTGTTAAAATTACCATATAAATGAACTGGAATTTGTACCCTGTGGAGTGGGTTCGACATAACGGTAGGGATTTTTTTATGGCAATGTGATGTAAACACTTTGCTCTAGTGACAATAACACACCTCCATTTGCTGTAAGAATTAGATATGTAAGGGGAGAGGGCAGGTACACTGGTCATTAGCATATGTGTATTGATGTAAAACACTCCAGTGTGTTGTAATCATATGACTGCAGTGCAGTTAATAATCAGGCTAATGTCAAATTACTTAAAGGGTTAGTAATGCCCATATTTAAGTTTGTTCAATATTGTAGATGTTAAAAAAATATAAGTATATGGAGAAAGTCCCATCTCCCAAACCTTTACGGTTTGAGAGATATTCGCCGCTAAAATTCCCTCCTCCCTCATGTCAGCTGTAAAGCTGACAGAAGGAAATTCATGTCAGCCGACTCGAGGTGGCTCTTCAGCAGAGCCCAAATAGCGATATTTAACCCCTTAACGACCTGCGGCGCATCGCGGTCACTTAAGGACCGCGGAGCATTTTTTTTTTTTAATTTACGGTTCCAGACTCCCCAAACGGCGTGCAGCCGCGGGCGGAGCCCGGAATTCCATAATGGTCATAGTACGTCATGGGTTGTTAACTCAGATCAACCCATGACATACTATGACCGTCAAGGGTCGTTAAAGGGTTAAAAATAACAACTTTGTTGCAGCGGTTTGTAAAGTCTGCTTGCCAACCAGGCACACTTTGTAGACCATTCCAATTAAGTAATTAATTTTAAATGTTCCTATTTTGGCTCTGATGAAGAGCTGCCAGCTAGTCCCAGGACTGGGATTTCCTGCTGTCAGTGACATCAGGAGAAAGGGAGGAAGGGGGGAACTTTACAGGCAAATATCTCTCAAACATAGGACTTTCTCTGTGTACTTTATTTTTTTAACATCTACAATATTGAATAAACTTAAATATGGGCATTACTGACCCATTAATCATAGCGTGTTACTTCCATAGCTGTCTAGTGTTGAAGGGAAAGGTTTGCCAAATTTTTAATTATCTAGACAAAGATATTTAAAGAACTATAATTGTGTTTGAATCCAACTGTGTTGCAATTTTTTTTTCTTAGTCTTAGCACAAAATCCTAATGTTGGGGAAAAAGCTATATCCTATAATCTTTTTCTAATAAGTGTACTGTACCTTTAAAAGTAGTGCATATGCATGAATACTTTTGCTCCATAGAAAAATAGGAGTTTTAAATTAGTTGCAATATAGAGATAGTTTGCAAGGTCAGTTTGGTAAGTTTTTTCCTCAGAACAATAGAGCTTTCTTCCATAGCCCCTTCAAGGACAGACAGCTGGAAGGACTAGATAGCACTGCTGAAGACTGCTGGAAGGCTGCTGATTGGGCAATAACAGGGGGGTGGGTTACCAATGGCTTATAGTTAGTGTATAATTAAAGGGGTCCCCTATTGTGTAAGGAGAGAGCTCTCATACAAAATTACCTGTACGTTGTATGTACATCACTTACATGTTATTGCTGTTTTGCTGTATTATTTTAAATAATAACCAATCTATAATTTGGAACAACTGTGTCACTGTTGCATTATTTATAACCTTTTTGAATTTCCCTTACACTATGTTCTGTGGGACTTAACCTTTTAGACAAATTAATTTTTGTCCTCCCACACCATGCTTTTGCTTATAGGATCTGTAATATTTTCTATATGAAAACCTATATGTTATAGAGTTTTTCCTGCTGAGTAAAAGGGAAGCACTCCCACGGGTGTCAGTTATTTTATTCAAAGGTTATAACAGTTGAAATTGTCAGAAAGTGATTTACAGAGTGATTACTTCCTGAAAATTCTAACTGACTCAACAGTTTCTATCACATTCTATGGAGACATGATTGTCAGTGACCCATCTCTCATAGCAAATGCAGCAGAATAAATAATTGGAATCAGGTCACTAGAGGGCACTGTTAATGTAAAAAACAAAGTGATTAAGCTGTAAGAACAGTGGGAGTACCACTGTATTACTCAATAGCAAAAACCCTACAATATATACTATTTAATTTCAAAACAAAAGTTTAAGGATTCTTTAAGCACCACTTTATGCCTCTCCTGTCCCTGTTACTCGCTAACCCATCCAGCTGTCTCTGTATGGTAATATTTCTCTGTTGTGTGTGGGATTACCATCACACCTGGTGAGTCTCTGCATTTACCCTGGAGACTCTAGTTTTGACAGGGCATTACCATGTTTCTGAAGACAAAGTCTGATTTTCCGGATGTGGGGAGTTTCCTCTGAAACTCTCCCCACTTCTGCTCCTTCCCACCCCTTTTAAGCCCCACACACTCATGAGTAAGCCCTGCCCCTTTTTTGCACAATTTGTGTCAATTATATCCCCCAGCAGCACCGGAGGAGTCCCTGAGAATGTTCCCAGGCATGATTACTATACACAGACCGGAAGATTGCTCGTTATTTGGTAGATAAAGTGAAGGTGGAGTTGTATTGTTATCGGGTTATGGGGGCGGGGGGAGCCTTGTGTGGCTTCCATACTAGGTAAAAGGTGATACCGTGTTACCAGTCTCTTGCTTCCATACTAGGTAAAAGGTGGTACAGTGTTACCAGTGTTCTGCTTCCATACTAGGTAAAAGGTGATACCGTGTTACCAGTCTCTTGCTTCCATACTAGGTAAAAGGTGGTACAGTGTTACCAGTGTCCTGCTTCCATAATAGGTAAAAGGTGGTACCGTGTTACCAGTGTCCTGCTTTCATACTAGGTAAAAGGTGGTACTGTGTTACCAGTCTCCTGCTTCCATACTAAGTAAAAGGTGTTAACGTGTTACCAGTCTCCTGCTTCCATACAAGGTAAAAAGTGGTACAGCATTACCAGTTTCCTGCTTCCATACTAGGTTAAAGGTGATACCGTGTTACCAGTCTCCTGCTTTCATACTAGGTAAAATGTGGTACCGTGTTACCAGTCTCCTGCTTCCATACTAGGTAAAAGGTTGTACCATGATACCAGTCTCCTGCTTCCATACTAGGTAAAAGAGGGGTACCGTGTTACCAGTCTCCTGCTTCCATACTAGGTAAAAGAGGGGTACCGTGTTACCAGTCTCCTGCTTCCATACTACGTAAAAGGTGGTACCGTGTTACCAGTCTCCTGCTTCCATACCAGGTAAAAGGTGGTACCGTGTTACCAGTCTCCTGCTTCCATACTAGGTAAAAAGTGGTACAGCGTTTACCAGTTTCCTGCTTCCATACTAGGTGAAAGGTGGTACCATGTTACCAGTCTGCTGCTTCCATACTAGGTAAAAGTTAGTACCGTATTACCAGTCTCCTGCTTCCATACTAGGCTGTACATAAGCGAAGAGGGGGAGAGGCAGTGAGTTAATAGGACATATAAATCTAAACACAAAAATAGGAATCTTGTAACAATTTAAACTTAAAACATGTACAATGTGTTTTGCATAATGATTAATTAGAGTTCAGTACCACACAGTCTCCTATTGATGTTTTCCCTTTAAAGGGATAGTATTACTTCAAAATTACTATCTCTCATATTGTAGCCCTTAATAAACTGAGTTAAATGACACCAGCGGCATCTCTCAAACCTTTATGGTTTAAGAGATAGCCGCTTTCAAAGTTTCCTCTCCCCTGCTGTCAGCGTTCTGCTGCCAGCAGAAGAATCCGGACTCTGAATCAAGAGGAGGCTCTTCAGCAGAGCCGATATCTCGTTATGGAAGGAAAAATTATTCATTGAAACAGTCTTCTATGTGTGCTTGGTAACCAAGCACACATAGAAGATTGTTTCAATTAATCATTTTTCCTTCCATAACGAGATATCGGCTCTGTTTAAGAGCCTCCGCCTGTCCCGGGACCGGATTCTCTTAAACCATAAACATTTGAGAGATGCCGCTGGTGTCATTTAACTCAGTTTATTAAGGGCTACAATATGAGGGATAATAATTTTGAAGTAATACTATCCCTTTAACCTTTTGAGTGCCATGGGGTGTTGCAACGTGTTGGACACCCCTTTGTCACTCAAAGGGTTAGACTTTGCCCTTTCAGTCTCATGCGAGGTATATATTAGACAGCTATGAAAACATATGAAATATACTTGAAGATGGAAATTTTTGAAACATGGCAAACATTTAAAAAACTCTGCTATAGTCACCTGTGAAATACACTTTATTTGCAATCTTTCAAATGTATTTCGATGGAAAACTGTGGAATACACTGATTGCTCCTATATGCACATGTTATATGTGAGGTGGTGTCCTTGAATAACCCCTTAAAGGGATAGTAATAATTTGTTTTATCTTTAATTTATTTTGTAGGCATTAAAAAAATGAAGAATTATATAAATCTTATCTCTCAAACCTTTATGATTTGAGAGATATTCACAAGCAAAGTTTCCCCTACCGCCCCTTTTACCTAGTGTAAGCCATCTCTTCTCAGATGTGGAATGCAGTCCATAGACCAGACAGATAACAGAAGGGGACAATCTTCTTCCTATGAGAACAATGAAAGCCCTGACCCCCTTAACAAGTTTTTCAGGTTTTTCCCTTATCTTAATTGAAGATTGTCCCTCTCTGCAATCTACCTGGGCACCTCCTTCTGCTCTGGCTGAACAGTGTTACATCAGTAAAAGGGGTGGAAGGGAGATACTTTGTCATTGAATTACTCTTGAACTACAACTCTGACAGAACTGAAATAACACTCTCCAAAGTCCAAATAGTATAATGAGCAGGGCCTTCATTGTTCTCATAGGAAGAAGATTGTCCCCTGCTGTTATCTGTCTGGTCTTACAACCAGATTCCACATCTGAGAAGAGATGGCTTACACTAGGTGAAAGGGGCGGGAGGGGAAACTTTGCTTGTGAATATCTCTCAAACCATAAAGGTCTGAGAGATAAGACTTATATCGTTCTTCATGTTTTTTTAATGCCTACAAAATAAAATAAAGATAAAATGAAGTATTCCTATCCATTTAAATGACATTTATTACTACACAGACTAATGAATTTGACTTCTTCCTTTGGCTGACCCTGCACGTATACCGGAGCACCTGGACAGGGGTCAAGTTAACCCTTTGAGTGTCAGATGGAATGTGTTGCGTACTCCTTTGGAACACAAAAGGTTAAACCCCTGTGGCTATTTACCAGTTGCTGTGCGTACATCCTTTATTGTACAGATTACGATTTTGGGATTTCATTTAGTTGCTGAGAAGCTCTTTATTTTTCTTCGATTTGCGGAGTACGTATTGTGGAGCTGCAGCAGTGAATGATATCTGTATGGCAGACTGTTTAATATCCCCCACAAGCACTGACAGCACTATAACGGATATTATAAGTGGAAACATCTTTTGAATTTCCTGAACTTATTAACCCTATGTGCTCCTCCCTTTTCTTGCCTCTTGTTCTCACTGACTAGTGTGTGTTTCAGTGAAGCAGACTGAAGCTTTATAAATGCTGTTTTGTTCTAACGAAATTGCGAGCTTTGTAACCCGCAGTGTTTTACAATCACAGTTACGCAGCTAACGCTACAATAACTAACTCTATAACTTAATGTTTTGTTTATCATCACTTTACACATGGATTACACTTCTTATTTTGATAAGTTCAGGGTTTTATGTAACCTTAATTCAGAAAATCCACAACTAGAATTGGTACGGGGCACTGTGCAAATGAGGTTGCCTCTTTAAATTCCAGATGCATACACACTCACTGTAAGCTTCTAGCTTCCCTGCTGACAATGTTACAAAATACATAACCATAAGGAATACGATGAAAGGTATCTTTAGCAACAAGATTCCATATGTCTGACAACAAGGCACAGCCTGCAATTTAACATCTCAGGTGCTCAGAGGTCTCCACTGCAAATCAATGTGTCTGTCATTCACAGGTTAACAGGGAACCGTGCCTACAGGAATAAGTAGTTCTTAAGTTGTTAAAGCTTTTGAAACTGAGAGATATCTTGGAATGTCACTAACATTCAATGGGTTAAAGGGATAGTAACACTTAATATTTAGAAACATTTATATTGTAAGGTTTATCCTCTTGATGAGTACAACAAGGGTACTTCCACTGCTAAGAGGTGTTTTATTAAAAAGTTATAGCAGCTGAAACATGAATTTTTTTCATTATGGGTAGAAAAAGTCAGAGATGCTCAACTAGACTCATGAGCTTGCAAGGGAATGCAAAATCTCACTGGGACTGTGTCCTCGCGCCCAGCAATCTCTTTTAGCTCACAAATTCCATACACAGAGAAGAAATATTCTGAAACATATCACACAGGTCCTGCCTCATGAGCCTAGTTGAGCATGTCTGACTCCTTCTATCTAGCAGTATCATTATGGCCTGAAATTGTACAGTGGCGCTGTTGCTACATCATCTTATGGAATGCGCTCCTATGGAATGCTGTGAATAATGTGTGCCCTGTAATGGGCATATATAATAATCCTTAGTAAATCTGAGTGAAATAAGTGAGAATTAGTCCGCGTGTAAGCTTACCAACCACGCCAAGGTATCTCACTTTATGGTAAGTCCTACTCTAATACACCTACAAATACTATCTAAATTAAAAATCCCTGATGAAAGATGTTATTTTGAAACGCATTGGAGGGGACCCTTTAAATTATATTTTGATGTTTTTATTATTATTTGTGGGTCCCAGTGTAGTGCAATTAAAAACAGCAGACATACAATAAAATAAAAAAGGTGTAGCTGCAAGAATTACCTGTTGCAGGGCCCATGTGGGCCTGCATTAATGAAGTGATTACATAGAGAACTATGTTCCATTTATATCCTTCCTCAGGTCATGTGAGGAATGGATGATACCAAACAGACAGGGGGTATATACACTGGAACAGGCCAAAAAGCCTTGTTCTTAACTCCTTACCGCCCGAGGACGTACATGTACGTCCCGAGCGGATGTCCCTTGTGGACAGAGGACGTACATGTACGTCCCGGAAATCTGGGTCCCCTCGCGGCTGCACGCCATTTGGGGAATGTTGGTGTTTGAATACCTGGGTCTGTGGGTATATGAGGGTGTGCATATCTGGCTGTGTGCATCAGTGTGTATGTGTGTCTGTGTATATACACACACACTATCCTATATAATAATTTGCTAGGATGTTTGTTAGAAGCCGTCATGCACAGCAGAGACTGCCTGAACGCACAGAATGCTGGGAGCACAGAATGCTGTGAGTACGGAATGCTGGGAGCACGGAATGCTGGGAGCACGGAATGCTGGGAGTTCTGTTCAGGGAGCATTCTGTGCTTTTGGGCAGTCTCTACAGTGCATGACTGCGTCGGTGGAAGGACGCAGAGCAGGACAGGTCTCTTAACCCTTTGAGTGCCAGAGGGGTACGCAACACAAGACTTTTACACTAGTTTAACATAATGAATTATAGGGCTGGCGTACATTTTTTTCCCTGGGCTGCTTTGTATTTCCAGTCCGGACCTGTTTTTGGGTGTCAGCTTTGTCGCCTGTCTGAAAGAGCCGTTAGAACATGTAAGTTTTCGAGGTTTCGGTGACTACATTGGACAGGTATATATGTTATATATACCTTTGTTTCTTCTATTTTCATAGTTTGTATTTTTGCTACATGACTTTTGAAATTGTAATTTCTTACATGTCAGTAAAGCTTTTTAAATAAAATAAAAAGAACATGTAAGTTTTCAGTTTATGTTGAGAGTGCACAGTGGTGTTTGTGTTCCCTAAACCCTTGAGTAAGCCTGCAACCTACTGATAGTGCTTGAATGTGAGATAGCTCGGTGGTAAATGCCCTGACTACAGAGCCTGCTCAAACCTCAAGGTTACAGGTTCAAATCCCAGCAGGGTCAACTCAGCCCTTCATCCTTCTGAGGTCAATAAATGAGTACCATTGATTGGGTAATAATAACATCTATTACTCAGCTGCTGATTTGGTTAATTCCGAGAGCGTGCTCTGATAGCGCTTTGAGTCCCACTGGGGAAAAGGTGCTATATAAATACTAGTTATTATTATAAATGTTGCATGCTCTTATTCGTGCAACATTTCAAAAGGATACCCCCCTTGAGGACCAGTGAAATGTGTATATAAGTGTGAAAGAAAGAAGTAAGGAACACAAGCAACACCTCTCAAGATAATTTAGCCCAAAACATTATTTTACTGAGTGTTCAGACAGTGAAGTTTCATCTTAATTTTTCTGTGTGTTCTAATCTGTCTCCTCCCTACCCATTAATAATGACCTCTAAATACTCCCAGGGCAGTGCCTGGATGGCCCCTTTTCCATTATTGCTGATTTCAATCTCCTGCCTCTGAACGCAGGTCAGTACTGTGAAGATAATTAAGTGACAATTCTGGAAACATTGTCCTTTTGTGTCAACCTGACGAATACTCCTAAAAGGGGGGGAAGGATGCAAAATTAAAAAGGTGATTTCTGGCTTTAGGGTGACATAATGAACAAAAAATGATTAGGAGAGACTGATCATCTCATTAAAATTCATCAGGGACATTTTGATAAATTACAAACCTACAGGGAGGAAATAAGGACTGTAGAAGATTATTACATTTTACATGCATTTAGTACTACCATAAATGATTAACCCAAAAGTGTTTCGTTTGAGTCATACCTCAAAGTTTTTCACATAATTTTTGGTTTTCATTTCATTCCTAGAGTTAGTTTGTTTTTCTGTGATTTTTTTTGGCTAACAATTGTTTACGAAGTATTTCAGATGATGAAAATAAACTCACCTGTAAAAGTGAGTTTCAAACTGGAGCTAAAATAACAACTTAGTTCATTTTGAAAGATCTTTCAAAATCAGCTATATTTATGTCATTCTTTTCTTATTTAATACAATCTTTTATTAGATTTTTAGCTTTATATATTTACCCGTTTTGGGAAACTAAGGCAGTCCTGGATGGCAAAGTGTCCACATACTAACATTCCCCACTGCTCTTCCTCCTAATTCCTACTGTCTGCCAGCCAAATACTAACATTCCCCACTGCTCTCCCTCCTAATTCCTACTGTCTGCCAGCCACATACTAACATTCCCCACTGCTCTCCCTCCTAATTCCTACTGCCTGCCAGCCAAATAGTAACATTTCCCACTGCTCTCCCTCCTAATTCCTACTGCCTGCCAGCCAAATATTAACATTCCCCACTGCTCTCCCTCCTAATTCCTACTGCCTGCCAGCCAAATAGTAACATTCCCCACTGCTCTCCCTCCTAACTCCTACTGCCTGCCAGCCAAATAGTAACATTTCCCACTGCTCTCCCTCCTAATTCCTACTGCCTGCCAGCCAAATATTAACATTCCCCACTGCTCTCCCTCCTAATTCCTACTGCCTGCCAGCCAAATAGTAACATTCCCCACTGCTCTCCCTCCTAATTCCTACTGCCTGCCAGCCAAATAGTAACATTCCCCACTGCTCTCCCTCCTAACTCCTACTGCCTGCCAGCCAAATACTAACATTACACACTGCTCTCCCTCCCCATGCCAGCCACATACTAACATTCCCCACTGCTCTCCCTCCTAATTCCTACTGTCTGCCTGCCAAATACTAACATTACACACTGCTCTCCCTCCTAATTCCTACTGCCTGCCAGCCACATACTAACATTCCCCACTGCTCTCCCTCCTAATTCCTACTGCCTGCCAGCCAAATAGTAACATTTCCCACTGCTCTCCCTCCTAACTCATACTGCCTGTCAGCCAAATACTAACATTACACACTGCTCTCCCTCCCCATGCCAGCCAAATACTAACATTCCCCACTGCTCTCCCTCCTAATTCCTACTGTCTGCCTGCCAAATAGTAACATTCCCCACTGCTCTCCCTCCTAATTCCTACTGTCTGCCAGCCAAATAGTAACATTCCACACTGCTCTCCCTCCTAATTCCTACTGTCTGCCAGCCAAATAGTAACATTCCACACTGCTCTCCCTCCTAATTCCTACTAGTCCTCTCCTAGGACCCTACTAGTTCTTGCTGCACACTATGCACACACTACCTGGCTAACCCTTGTCCTGCCACTCCCTGCTGACAAAACACTAACATTTCATAATGCTATCCCTTCCTTCTTCCTCTATCTGCCAGCTACAAAAGTATTCCATATTGCTCTACCTCTCACATTTCACTCCCTGGCAGCTAGATAATAACATTCCACACTGATTTACCTCCCAGTTCTTACAGCCAAGTACTCATATTCCATGCTGCTCGCCCTCGCATCTACCACTCCCCGGTATCAGATGTTCTATACCACCTTCTCTTCCACCTTCCGCACTCAGCCAACCAGATACTAACATTTCACACTGCTTTCCCTGCCATCTGTCACTTTCTGCCAGCCAGATGCTAACATTTCACATACAGTGAGGGAAAAAATTATTTGATCCCCTGCTGATTTTGTACGTTTGTCCAATGACAAAGAAATGATCAGTCTA
This sequence comes from Rhinophrynus dorsalis, assembly GCA_037306005.1. Classification (NCBI taxonomy): domain Eukaryota; kingdom Metazoa; phylum Chordata; class Amphibia; order Anura; family Rhinophrynidae; genus Rhinophrynus; species Rhinophrynus dorsalis. Next base: position 24,897,228 of record CM074719.1, read on the forward strand.
TAATTTCAGTGGTAGGTTTATTTGAACAGTAAGAGACAGACTAACAACAAAAAAATCCTGAAAAACGCATTTCAAAAAAGTTATAAATTGATTTACATTTTACTGAGTGAAATAAGTATTTGACCCCCTATCAATCAGCAAGATTTATGGCTCCTTGGTGTCTTTTATACAGGTAACAAGCTGAGATTAGGAGCACTTCTTAAAGGGAGTGCTTCTAATCTCAGCTTGTTACCTGTATAAAAGACAGCTGTCCACAGAAGCAATCAATCAATCAATCAGATTCCAAACTCTCCACCATGGCCAAGACCAAAGAGTTGTCCAAGGATGTCAGGGACAAGATTGTAGACCTACACAAGGCTGGAATGGGTTACAAGACCATCGCCATGTAGCTTGGTGAGAAGGTGACAACAGTTGTTGCAATTATTCGCAAATGGAAGAAACACAAAACAACTGTCAGTCTCCCTCGGTCTGGGGCTCCATGCAAGATCTCACCTCGTGGAGTTTCAATGATCATGAGAACAATGAGGAATCAGCCCAGAACTACACAGGAGGATCTTGTCAATGATCTCAAGGCAACTGGGTCACCAAGAAAACAATTTGTAACATACTACGCCGTGAAGGACTGAAATCCTGCAGATCCCGCAAGGTCCCCCTGCTCAAGAAAGCACATGTACAGGCCCGTCTGAAGTTTGCCAGTGAACATCTGAATGATTCAGAGGAGAACTGGGTGAAAGTGTTGTGGTCAGATGAGACCAAAATCAAGCTCTTTGGCATCAACTCAACTCGCCGTGTTTGGAAGAGGAGGAATGCTGCCTATGACCCCAAGAACACCATCCCCACCGTCAAACATGGAGGTGGAAACATTTTGCTTTGGGGGTGTTTTTCTGGTAAGTGGACAGGACAACTTTACCACATCAAAGGGACGATAGACGGGGCCATGTACCGTCAAATCTTTGGTGAGAACCTCCTTCCCTCAGCCAGGGCAATGAGAATGGGTTATGGATGGGTATTCCAGCATGACAATGACCCAAAACACACGGCCAAGGCAACAAAGGAGTGGCTCAAGAAGAAGCACATTAAGGTCCTGGAGCGACCTAGCCAGTCTCCAGATCTTAATCCCATAGAAAATCTGTGGAGGGAGCTGAAGATTCGAGTTGCCAAACTTCAGCCTCAAAACCTTAATGACTTGGAGAGGATCTGCAAAGAGGAGTGGGACAAAATTCCTCCTGAGATGTGTGCAAACCTGGTGGCCAACTACAAGAAACGTCTGACCTCTGTGATTGCCAACAAGGGTTTTGCCACCAAGTAATGTTTTGCAAAGGGGTCAAATACTTATTTCACTCAGTAAAATGCAAATCAATTTGTAACTGTTTTGAAATGTGTTTTTCAGGATTTTTTTATTGTTATTCTGTCTCTCACTGTTCAAATAAACCTACCATTAAAATTATAGACTGATCATTTCTTTGTCAATGGACAAAAGTTCCAAATCAGCAGGGGATCAGATAATTTTTTTCCCTCACTGTAGCTCTCCCTTCCCCTTGCCACTTTTTAAAAGCTAGATTCTGACATTCCGCATGTCTCCCTCCCTTGCCTCTCCCTACCATCAAGATACTAACATTCCACACTGCTTCCACCTCCAGCCAACCAGATACCAGCAGTGCACACTTCCTGATTATCTCACTTGCATAAACTGTCAACTGTCAATCATTAAAATCCTGTCCAGATGGATGATCCCACAGAGGTGAGAAATGACATGTGATAGGTCCGCTTTAAACAATATGCTATATTCTCATTGACAAATGAGTAGTGGTTCTCTCTGATTTACTGCTGCAGCATTTTAACCCATTGCTTTACAATGCATTGCACACCCCCTGACACTGAAACAATTAAAGAAAGCAAATCTAAAGTTTAAATAAATTAAACACTCACCAAAATATAAAAGGAATGTCTGTCTGTTAACAAAAGCAATGTCTTGCACACCCCTCCCATCCTTAAAGGGTTAGGAGAGAAAAGCAGAGTGTTCGCTGTATATTTTGACAGCTGTCTCCCAGTCTCGATTTCCCATTAGATGGAGATTAATTTCTAAATTCAGCTAATCACAGAATGGAAGGTTTTGATTGGCTAAGCTTTTATAAATAACTAGTTACAAAGCCCATATACACAGGCTGATCCGGAGCGGGGAGCTCAGTATGGCTCACAGCCTGCTGTCTGTGCTCCCAGCTTCGGGGCAGCAGCGGAGGCGTTGGGTGACAGTTTGTCACCCAGCAGCCTCTCTTGCTGCTCCAGAGCCAGGAGCACAGACAGGCTGTGAGCCTTCCGGAGCTCTCCGTTCTGCGAGTCCCCACTGCGCATGTGCGGTTGCACACACAGTGAGTTATGCATGCTAAGACTTTATGTTATAGGATAGGGCATGTTTGAAATTAGAATTTGCAGCAGTGTTTATAGCTACGCCTGCAGAATCATTCCTCATTCAGTGTGCCTGGGGCATTGACCCCCATATAGTTAATTACATTTTTCATTAGTTTCTCTTGTTTTCTTTTTTTTTTTTTTTTTTGGTGGGGAGGCGAAGAGGTACAATGGCAATAAGCTGATTTTAGTTTAGTTTCTTTTAAAATGCTGAATGACAACCTCTATGGCTTTTTGTTATCTGGTTACCACCAGGAATATGAGGTATACAGCCAAGTGAAGGTCAGGCTGCAACTAGCGAAAATAAAGGGAGATTAGAATGGAAACAGGATGGCAAAAGAGGGTGGAATGTGCAGTTTCAGTCAAAGGATTTGCTGTGAACAGGCAGATAGAGTGTGTGTTCTGAAGTGGAAATCTCCACCGGTCTGTCCAGCTCAGCTTCAGTGGCCGAGCTACTCTATCTTCCAATACCACTTGTCTACTCACTATGAATGTTTTTATCGTTTCGTGTATCTGCACCCACTGATGAATTCAGAATCAAACCAAATTGGATACAGCTGTCTAACTGGCTGATGGCTTTAAGGAGCAAATAAGCCCTCAGTATGACAACATCTCTGACCCTAAGCTGTTAAAGGGGAAAAGTACCCAAAAATAAGTGGCTCTTAAAGGGATAGTAATACTTTGTTATAACTTTATTTTATTTTGTTGGCATTAAAAAAACATGAAGAATGATATAAGTCTTATCTCTCAAACCTTTATGGTTTAAGAGATATTCACAAGCAAAGTTTCCCCTCCCGCCCCTTTTACCTAGTGTAAGTCATCTCTTCTCAGATGTGGAATTCAGTCCATAGACCAGACAGATAACAGCAGGGGACAATCTTCTTCCTATGAGAACAATGAAAGCCCTGCCCCCCTTGACAAGTTTTTCAGGTTTTTCCCTTATCTTAATTGAAGATTGTCCCTCTCTGCAGTCTACCTGGGCACCTCCCTTCTGATCTGGCTGAACAGTGTTACATTAATAAAAGGGGAGGGAGGGGGATACTTTGTTATTGAATTACTCTTGAACTACAACTCTGACAGAATTGAAATAACACTCTCTAAAGTCCAAATACTATGATTATTAATTAGAGCTGCTTTTATTATGAAACATTACTATCCCTTTAAAGGAGCAGTAAAACGAAAAAAAATACATATATTCCTGTTGAGTAAAAAAATGGTACTCCCATTGCTGAAACACATATTTTCAGTTATTACAGTTTAAACTCTATTTTTTTTACATTGATAGTGTCCTCTAGTTGACAGATTCCACTTAGTTATTCTGTTTCAATCTCATGGAGAGGTGACAAACAGTTTTCCATAGAATGTGCCACCAGCTGCTGAGTCACTTCCTGTCAATTAGAAAATTCAGGAAGTAAACACTCAGTAGTTTACTTCTAGATAACTTTAGTATGATATTTGAATAAACCAACTGACATAGGCGGAATTACCCTTGTTTTATTCAACAGGAAAAACCCTACAACATATAGGTTTCATAAAAATGTTTACTGCTCCTCTAATTTGTTCATCAGATAGACTTACCTAAGTGGGTGTCCTTCAAAGAGCAGTTATTTACTGTTTTGGTTATATCAGTTTTCTGTTTTGTTCTATTGCTATTTGCTTCAGTTTCAGTATGATAGTAACGAAAGTCCCTTACGATACATTCAGGACTATTGCAGCTCATTGTTTGCTGTAAGAAGAGTGACCTAGAGGCAGACGTCAATGGAGTTGACTACTGTATGTATTGGAAACTGCAGATAAAATAGAACACATGCATAGATTGATATACCTGACTGTTGTATGAAGGTCACCTACCTACCTAAGAAAGTCAATGTTTTAACCCTTTGAGTGCCAGTGAGGTATGGCTACCTCTATAGCACTCAAAGGGTTGAGCAAATTTAGAGTGCCTTTTTTCCTTGGGTGTAGCTCCCCTTTAAAAGCATAACAATGTATTTCATGTGGCATGCACACATTAACTGGTTATAGTTTAACCCTTTGGGTTTCAGAGAGATTTGAGACTTACTGCATTGCTATGTTTCAGATTTGCAACGTATGAAATTATTTAGTGTAATTCTCCCCTATGATGACTCAGACAAGACTATCTCAATACAGGACAAATACACAGCTTTGTCAATCCATTTATAGAGATCAACAGGCCAAAAAAATACACACAGAAGGAAAGCTTCACAACTGAATGTGCATATTTACAAGTGACGCACGTAATGTATGGTACTTACATCAAATGATCCCACCCGTCTGTTGGTGATCAGAACCAGTGTGAACGCCAGTGGGGAAAAGTTGCTGGTCCTCCCCGCAAATGGACCTATCAGAGCTGATGGCACTGGCAAAAAGGACTGGATACAAATCATAGGCGTGCGCACGGGGTGTGCTGGGTGTGCCTAGGCACACCCTAATCGCAGGGCTGGATTAAAGTAGGGGCTGAGGGAGCTGCAGCTCCAGGCCCAAAAATTAAAATAGGCCCAGTCCGCCCGGCATAAAAAGCTGCCCACTCGGACGCCCCCACCCGCGAGAACAATCGCTCCGGCTGCCGGCATCTAAGTGCCATTGTCAGTGTCTGTCACTGACATTACGCTTCCCTTCTTTGAGTCTATTGAGACTCAATGTGTAGGGAAGCTACTTGATAACTGAGCATGCGTACGCAACCCTCAGGTCTGCGTACCATGCGCATAATAATGACAACACCATTGGGGGGCGGGCACCAATAACCATACTTGTTGCGCGCTCTGCTCGCCAGATCACCGCATTATGCACTTCCTGTCTTGAATCGTCTCTTTGCTAGCAGCTTATGTTGGTGTCCTGTATCTGATGTGGGCAGTGTGTGGAGGACAGAGGTAGGCAGTGTGTGGAGATGGACACTGTGGGCAGTGTATGTGGAGGTGGGCAATGTGTAGAGGTGGGCAGTGGACACAGAGTGTGGTGGCGGGCAGTGGGCACAGAGTGTGGAGGTGGACAATGGGCAAAGCCACAGAGTGTGGTGGTGGACAATGGGCACAGAGTGTGGAGGGGGTCAATGGGCACAGAATATGGAGGGGGTCAGGACGGAGACGGGTGGACAGCATGTGGAGGGCCACAGGGTGGACAGGGTGTGGAGGGGGGACATTGGGTACAATGTGGAGTTGGGCAGGGTGTTGGAAGTGGACAGAACGTGGAGATGGTCAATGAGGCCAGTGTGTGGAGGTGGTGGGCACTATGGAGGAGGACAGGGTGGACAGTGTGTGGAGAAGGACAGGGTGTGGAGGTTGGCAATGTGTGGCAGTGGACATATGGAGATGGACAGGGTGGACAGTTTGTGGAGGTGGACAGGGTGGGCAGTCTTTTTACTGTTTTCTGTCTGTAAAATGCAGTTTGAAACAGTGGCATTAAAATTAATGTGCAACCGTTCTCCCTCCCATAAAAGCATTCTAAATTTCAATATATGCCACAGTGGAGAGTTTTAAGCTCATAAGGGTAAATTTGGCAACATCTGTTGGTCACATTACATAACTAATTTGCTATTATATTTGTTTGTTGTGTGCCCATTTCGTTCCCAGTCCAGATTAATACATTTATTAATTTATTTAGCACACATATATAAAAAAAAAAAAAAAAAAAAAAAAATAAAAAAATATATATATATATATATATATATATATATATATATATACACACACACATGTGTGTTTGTGCTTTTGGGTGCACACCATAATGCAATTGGCTGTGCACACCTATGATACAAATGGACAAATGAAGAATAAAAACTACTTTATTTTGAGCAAAATAAAAATACCATATAATATGTTATCCTAGCATGTTTTGTGGCCTGCTGGCCACTTCTTCAGAGGAATCTACAGGTCCACCATTAACAAGGGAAGTTAAATACATATCATGATTTGATAGACCATAAGATTGGTCAAAGAAAATACAAAGTATCCAATCCTAAGTGATTTCAAACACCCCTATTGGACTAAACACACGTCACTCAGACAGACAGCCAATCAACGCTCCTAATAGCACAAATGGACTGACATCATTGTGCGAGGTATGCTCTTTATGGCCATTGATAGAGATCACTTTGTCTCCACTTCCCCATACACTTCTATCCTTTTGACCCAGAGGGCAGTATGCTCAAAAGACAAGTGGAGGAGTTCTGGCACAAACCATTTTCACTATAGGGGAGAACTAAAAAAAAAATTCAAAAAACTCGATTTGATTTAAATAGGGAATTTAACCCTTTGAATGCTTGAGATGTCCCCAACGCATTGCAAAGCAATGCGTTGGAGATCTTTCTAGCATTCAAAGGGTTAACATCCCCATTTAATGAGATGAGCGAGTTTTTAGTTCTACACTATAGGGCAAATGGCTTGCCCCAGAACTTCTCCACTTTTCTTTTGAACGTACGGCCCTTTGAGTGGTAGAGGTTTGTTATTATTATTATTCTTCATCTATATTGCGCCAATTAATTCTGCAGTGCTGTACAATAGGGAACAGACATAGAGAGGTATTAAATAGCACAAATCAAATGGGCAGAACAGAAGGATCAGAGGGCCCCCTGCTGGTGAGAGCTTACAGTCTAGAGTAAGGTAGGTTTGACACAGAAGGAGTAAGTGCTATTAGGTGTAAGTGCCTCCTGCCACATGAACTGCTGGTCAGTGGGTGGGAAAGAGAAGTGCTGTTCAGTGCAGTGGTCCAGGGAAGGGTTGGTTCTTGGTGATAATGTTTATGGAGTCAGTTGATAGGCTTCCCTGAAGAGGTGAGTTTTCAGGGAGCGTCTGAAGATCTGAAGGCTGGGGGAGAGTCTGATGGGGCGGGGGAGGGAATTCCAGAGCTCAAGTGCAGCACGGGAGAAGTCCTGTAGGCAGGAGTGGGAGAAGTCCTGTAGGCATGAGTGGGAGAAGTCCTGTAGGCAGGAGTGGGAGGAGTCCTGTAGACTGGAGTGGGAGAAGTCCTGTAGGCAGAAGTGGGAGAAGTCCTGTAGGCTGGAGTGGGAGGAGTCCTGTAGGTGGGAGTGGAAGAAGTCCTGTAGGCAGGAGTGGGAGAAGGCCTGTAGGCTGGAGTGGGAGGAGTCCTGTAGGCAGGAGTGGAAGAAGTCCTGTAGGCAGGAGTGGAAGAAGTCCTGTAGGCGGGAGTGGGAGGATGTAATAAGAGGCGTGGAGAGCAGAAGGTCATGTGCAGAGTGAAGATGGCGAGCGGGAGTGTATTTGGAAATGAGAGATGAAATATAAGGGGGTGCAGTGTTAGTGAGGGATCTATATGTTAGGACCAGAAATTTGAATTGAATTCTGTGTACTAATGGGAGCCAGTGTAGGGATTGGCAGAGCAAAACACATCAGACATCTGACACTCTTGGAAAAACTACCATTGCTGCAACAAATGCAAAGCATTAGGACCAGAAAACAACGTTTGCAGCCTGTTGAATACTAAAGACAGAAAAAGGTTAGGGTTTCTAACCACTAGGATGCGTCATATTTCTTCAACATATTGTTAAGCAATGGGCTGAAAATAGCTTTAGCAACCAAAGAGCTAAGCAGTTTGCAGCAAATTGAGGGCCCAAATTCTAATTTGTACCAGGAACCCTTATACACTTAGATCAACCACTGCTGGCACTCTAATGGTTAATTGAGATACAGTCTTCTTGTTAACATTTTTTGTCCGCTCCAAAAGATTTAAGACTTCTGCACCTAGCGGAATTTCTCCCTGTGTTAGAGAAGATATATAGCCTGAAATTGATAGATTATGATATAAACTATTCTAGTCTTGATCCCTCTTTAAACCTTCTCATTGATATTGTTAGTTTGTCTGCAAAGCACATGAATTATAGTATTCCAAAACATGTCACACTTTTTTATTTTTATCACATGAGACACTGGAGGAAAAAAAGCAATGGCTTTCAAACAAACCCATTAGTGCAAGACTAAGGCAGCCACATCTCCATTTTAATGCTTAACGCTTATGAAAATGTTATTCTGCAGGACTACAAGTTATCTAAAGTATTCTGCCTGCTTCATTTTGAAACACTTGTTAGTTGTGTCATGTCTGCCTCCACAGATATGATTTTCAGGATTGGCTAAAGATGTTATCTCTTGAATCAAGGGAAATCTTCATAAGGGCCATTAGAATGTAATGATCATAATAAATGTAGTGGGTAGTAATATAAGGATCCAGGGCATGATAAAGCTTCAGGAGGGCCCTAGGTAGGATCCCGATTTGGTGGCCCCTTGCCAGCTTGCCCCCCCCTCATTTCTTTGCCCCACCCCAGTCAGTTACCCCAGTTATGTATTGCAAACCCCATTTCCTGTGGCCCCCTCCTACCGATATACCTTTGCTGGCACAGGAGAGGGCCTCATCCCTGGTGGTCCTGCAGCATGGAGGGTAAAAGAATAGGTCTGTGCCTTCTTTGGCACAGACCTCTGTTAGCAACTCCTGCTCTCAGCACCGTCCTCTCTCCAGTAATGCAGAGCGCCGGGAGATGATGTCATATTCCGGCACTCTGGATTACTAGAGTACTGGGGACATCGAGGAAGATGCATTTAAAGGTCTGTGATGAAGGAGGCACAGACCTCAGCTTGCCAGAGGGGAGATCAGTGTGATCTTCCCACCAACCAAGCTTTTCATTGTGGGGGCCAGTTCAGCTTTGAGGGCCCCCCAACTTGACTGGGCCCTAGGCAGGCACCTAGGGTGCCTTGCCCATGATCCGGCTATGTTACGATCTGTTAGCTTTCCTTTAATTAGCATATACTTTACTTAAGCTGCTTGTCCTATTTCCTGCATTATGTTCTTTGTTTGAACCATCCTAAGTGAATCAACCTTTTTATTGCTTTGAAGAAGACTTTTCTGTTGTACAAAAGAGTGTCACTTCAGCATAAATTACGCTTATAACCACTGTGTACATTACTACAATATATGAGTGGGGAAACATCATTTGCATTCTTCATTGTGATTACAATGTGATAGCTCATTTAAAAACAATCAACCTTCAACTTATTTTGAGTAGCATCAGCAAAACGATGGCATTGCTAACGCATGGTTTTGACCTCCATCGAGCTGGACAAATATATCCACATTACAGTATAACATGGCATCTAGTGGTGTGTGATGTTATCTTTTGAACAAAACTCAAGGAAAAAATGTGTGAGGGTCATTAGGATTTTATGGTCATAGTAAGGTAAGAGAGGTTTTTTTTAGGGATGTTTTTCCTCCATGGGAATTTTTGTGAAAAACCAGCAATTTGCAACTTTTCCTGTGAAAATTCTTACTAGTTGAAAAAAGCTAAAATGTTCACCTTTTCTCTAACCCCCTGATATTTTCTATGGGAACTTTGCAGTTTATACTGTGGTGGTTAGACTCAATAGTGCATTTATGTGGCTAGCATTGCAGTGGTAAAACAGGAGAAAGATTTGTTGCAATATCACATCATTTGGCTTTGATTAGTCCCAGACACTGTAAATTACAACTATGTTGGCCAGTTCGGTGTTGTTGAGGTTGTTTGACAGTAATAGAAATCAAGGCCTAAATTATAACCTGGAATATGATTGCGTGATGCACTAACCTATGAGGGAGTATATGAGGTGGCACTATAGTGACCTGGTAATGTGCTGGGTAATAAAATAGACATACAAAAAACAAAAAAGAAAATAAAGAACTACCTATTAGCACCAACACCTTCTCTTAATACCAAAGATGAGTATGTAGGCAGGGTTTATCATAATGAAAAGAGCAAAAAGAGATAAAAGCCAACTTTTATTATATACATGATAAAATCAGTGAATAAAAACAAATAAGCGAATTTAATGAGAAAGTATGTCCACAGACTAAATCTGTTATCAGTATTACACTAGATATATGCAGGAACTAATAAGGTAATCAAACTTTACTGAAAATAAACAGCCCCCCCTGGCATCACCTAGTATAATTGGCAGAAACCCCCTAATACTTATTCCTAAGCATCAGTTTTAATTGTGAGACTGCAATAAAAATGTGCATGTATGCTCCACAGTTATCTCATAATAGAGTGTCTTTGGGAAGAACAGACACCTCTATTATCTATGCTAGCTTATTAAAGGAGTTTTGTTACTTGGCAGGATTCTTTAAAGGGATAGTAATACTTCGTTTTAACTTTATTTTATTTTGTAGGCATTAAAAAAACATGAAGAATGATATAAGTCTTATCTCTCAAACCTTTATGGTTTAAGAGATATTCACAAGCAAAGTTTCCCCCTCCCGCCCCTTTTACTGATGTAACACTTTTCAGCCAGGGCAGAAGAGAGACTGCAGAGAAGGACAATCTTCAATTAAGATAACAGAAAAACCTGAAAAGCTTGTCAAGGGGGGCAGGGATTTCATTGTTTTCATAGGAATAAAAGTGTCCCCTTCTGTTATCTGTCCAGTCTATGGACTGTATTCCACATCTGAGAAGAGATTGTTTACAGTAGGTAAAAGGGGCGGGAGGGGGAAACTTTGCTTGTGAATATCTCATAAACCATAAAGGTTTGAGAGATAAGACTTATATCATTCTTCATGTTTTTTTAATGCCTACAAAATAAAATAAAGTTAAAACGAAGTATTACTATCCCTTTAAAGGGATAGTAATGTCCAACAAAAAGTATGTCTAGTTTGTTTTAGTTTAGTTTTTTAAATAGTATGCCCTTAGTTTGATAGTTATTTGTAGTCTCAAAATCTTTAAAATCGTCCTAGACGTCTTCCCCTCCCGCCCCTTTCCATCAAGTTACCTGTAAACTGCTTGGAGCTCAGTTGGTGTCGACCGACACGACGGATCTCAGCAAAGGATAAAATTCAGTAGCTGGCCACCCCCTCTGTATTGCCGCGAAGCCAGTGCGTAGCCTTTTTTTTTTTTTTTCTTTGAGCGATTCACCCCCTCCCATCGGGTAATTCAGGTGGCACACGCTTAGTGGAGAGAGAATTCACGGGCACACGCTGGATCTTTGGATGTTTAAAGATGGCTGCTGGGCTTCCATTGCCAGTAAACTTTAAAGGTAGAAAACTAAAAAATGACTGGACGATTTCTGGAATGAATGCTACCAATACACTTTATTGTACATGGAGATTCAGATACAGCATTTTTATATATGGATATTACTAACACTTTAAGTAAAATCGCTAGCACCTTGACGTCTGTCTCTGATAGTGTTCGATCACAGATACCTCCAGTATCTATGCTAAATACTATCCAACTGACTAAATATTTTCAGCTAGCACCTAGAGGTATGTCTGATATTAGTGCCGTTCAATCGGCCCGGAACCCATTCATTGCAACTGATTGTATTAAGACGCTATTTTCATTGCTCAAACGAGGTAAAGACTTATATCGTTCTTCATGTTTTTTTAATGCCTACAAAATAAAATAAAGATAAAACAAAATATTACTATCCCTTTAAAGGAATCTGTTGTATGGGAGGTCCCAATTACATCATGAGACTCCTCCACTGCCTTAATGCCATGGGTAAATGGATAATATTGAATACAGTATTGGCAGGCTACAGGATTATTGTACTTGTAATTATTAATAGTGTTGAGCGAGCACCCCGATGCTCGGGTGCTCGGGTGCTCTGACCGAGCACCCCCTGAGGCTCGAGTGCTCGGCCGAGCACCCGAGCCCCATTGAATTGAATGGGGCGACACGAGCATTACACCAGGCACCCCCTGCTCTGATGAGGGGAGGGTGCCTGGTCAATGCCCCCCTTCATCTCCGCAATGTCCCCCTTCATCTCCGCAATGTCCCCCTTCATCTCCGCTATGCCCCCTTCATCTTCGCTATGCCCCTCTTCCACAATGTCCCCCTTCATCTCCGCTATGCCCGTCTTCCACAATGTCCCCCTTCATCTCCGCTATGCCCCTCTTCCACAATGTCCCCCTTCATCTCCGCTATGCCCGTCTTCCACAATGTCCCCCTTCATCTCCGCTATGCCCCTCTTCCACACTGTCCCCCTTCATCTCCGCTATGCCCGTCTTCCACAATGTCCCCCTTCATCTCCGCTATGCCCCTCTTCCACAATGTCCCCCTTCATCTCCTCTATGCCCCTCTTCCACAATGTCCCCCTTCATCTCCGCTATGCCCCTCTTCCACAATGTCCCCCTTCATCTCCTCTATGCCCCTCTTCCACAATGTCCCCCTTCATCTCCGCTATGCCCGTCTTCCACAATGTCCCCCTTCATCTCCGCTATGCCCGTCTTCCACAATGTCCCCCTTCATCTCCGCTATGCCCCTCTTCCACAATGTCCCCCTTCATCTCCGCTATGCCCGTCTTCCACAATGTCCCCCTTCATCTCCGCTATGCCCCTCTTCCACAATGTCCCCCTTCATCTCCGCTATGCCCGTCTTCCACAATGTCCCCCTTCATCTCCGCTATGCCCGTCTTCCACAATGTCCCCCTTCATCTCCGCTATGCCCCTCTTCCACAATGTCCCCCTTCATCTCCGCTATGCCCCTCTTCCACAATGTCCCCCTTCATCTCCTCTATGCCCCTCTTCCACAATGTCCCCCTTCATCTCCGCTATGCCCGTCTTCCACAATGTCCCCCTTCATCTCCGCTATGCCCCTCTTCCACAATGTCCCCCTTCATCTCCGCTATGCCCGTCTTCCACAATGTCCCCCTTCATCTCCGCTATGCCCGTCTTCCACAATGTCCCCCTTCATCTCCGCTATGCCCCTCTTCCACAATGTCCCCCTTCATCTCCTCTATGCCCCTCTTCCACAATGTCCCCCTTCATCTCCGCAATGCCCCCTTCATCTCTGCAATGCCCCCTACCTCCAGTCCCTGGTGGTCCAGCGGAGCGTCTTCAGATCTGTGCCTCCTTCGGCACAGATCCCCGCCACCCGAACATGCCGGGCGAGCACATGGCGGTACTCGTACGAGTACCGCCATGTGCCGAGCAGAGCGATGCTCGAGCCGATCCGAGCATCGGCCGAGCATGCTCGCTCAACACTAATTATTAACATTTAGTATTTTTCAAAAGTTATCAAAGATAGTGTGAATGATAAAAAACAATACTAACATCTAAATACATAGACTCACTCAACATAACTAATAATCCAGATTGATACACAGTGTATCTACAGATGGCATAAAATACAAATGGAACTGAGTAAATATAATAGGATCAAGATATTACTAGACCTTCAGAAATGTAAAATATGTGTCAATCAGTAATACAAGTCCATTATCTTTTGCTGTATGTGACACTCAGGGTGCTCCGTTAAATCAGATTAATCCTTGAGATGCTGAAACATGTAGGTATAGCGGCTATTAATAGCCGTCACTTACTATCAGTTATGAGCGTAGTTATGTATAGAATTTATATCAGGAAAGAACCAGTGTGATTGCTATTGTAAGACCGAGTTATCAAAATGTATATTCCAGTCTAAGTGGATGTAATGCTGGCAGCATGCATTAATATTGTGGACCATAAGAAATGTATTATCAGTAGACCATTGTATCAGTAATGAAGTAATCATGAGATATAGACACACAAGAGCACTTTACATGGTTCATCACCTTTATCAACTGGCTATGCATTCTACCGGTAACAACCCAAGCATGGAGATCATGATGATCAATATTGCAGCCAATGGCATTTAATGGCTTAAAGCAACCTGCCATGTGATTGTATCATTTATATTAATGTTGCTAATTTTATACCGAACCGCAGTACCATATATCTATTTTTAACAGAAGCTAGCCCAGCTTTAGCTATATACCAGAATGTGAACGGGATAAAATTGTTCTGTAAGGTCAAACTGGAACTAACTGAGAGAGAAGGAGTACTGTAAGGAAAGAAGGCTGAGTTCATATGACATCATCAGTTTATTACATACTAGTGTAAAAGCCTGTGTACACGGCCCAAGGTCCAGATCATGTTAAGCCTTTAAGTGCCAGAGGGGTACATTGCATACCCCTCTGGCAATCAAGGCCGGTCCTGCTCTGCATCTGCCACCGACGCAGTCATGCACTGTAGAGACTGCCTTAAAGCACAGAATGCTCCCAGCACAGAACTCCCAGCATTCTGTGTGTTCGGAAAGTCTCTATTGCACATGACTGATTCTGACAAACATCCTAGCGAATTATTATATAGTATTGTGTCCATTACCTATCAGCTGAGCATAACTTATAGATGTTTGTTTTGTTATCTATGATGTTTATTTGATATCATCACTGAGTCCATTACAGTGCAGTTGGGCAGACCAGATATTGTTGGTTTTTGTGGTCTGTGATGGGGAAACTCATAAAGAAAAAAAGGTAACTGCCACTGCAAGGAGGAGAACTGCAGGTTAAAGGGATAGTAATGTATCACAAAATACCAGCTCCAATTAATCTTCATAGTATTTGGACCATGGAGAGTGTTATTTCAATACTTTCAGAGTTGTAGTTCAAGAGCAATTGAATGATAAAGTATCCCCTTCTCGCCCCTTTTACCTGGTGTAACACTGCTCTCCTCAGATGTGGAATCTGATCTCTTGACCAGACAGGTCACAGCAAGGGACAATCTTCTTACTGTGATCATAAGGAAAACCCTGCCCCCCTTGACAGGTTTATCAGGTTTTTCCTTATGCTCACTGAAGATTGTCCCTCTCTGTGATCCATCCGGACAGTCTTGCTGCTCTGAGGTGAGCAGTGTTACATCAGTAAAAGGGGCGGGAGGTGGATACTTTATCATTCAATTACTCTTGAGCTACAACTCTGACAGTATTGAAATAACACTCTCCAAGGCCCAAATACTATGAAGACCAATTGGAGCTGCTTTTATTGTGTAACATTACTATCCCTTTAAAACAAAGGCCTGAATTAAGGCAGGAGAATCCTACACAAGCAGTATTTGTCTATTTGACTTAAGTGACCAACAAAATATGTGAGTAGCCATTTGTCTGGTTTTATTATATTGAAATACCATCTGAAACATTTAAAAGCAGGGACATGTCTTCTATTTTTAGTCTTTTACATGTGATTGGCTGACCACCTTATAGGCTTGCACACCGCTGCTATCCACCACATGGAACACTAATGTAACTGAGCATGTAGTTTTCTAACCATGTCTCCTAAATACATTCCAGCCACCATGTAAGGTTTAGGAGGTCTTTTTGTATATGTAGGAATATGAGTTCATGTATATGCAGGAACAAGTATGTGTATATATATATATATATCTATATATATATATATATATATATATATATATATATATAAATGTTTTTGAATGCAGGTGACTATGTATTGTATATAGATAAACTCTACAGTGCTACATAGGATTGTGTTTTTTAATGTTGTGAAATGGAGGGGGGTTGTCATCAGATGTGAGTGTGCCTTTTGCATTTTAAAAATGTTGGTGGGTATGTCAATGGGTTAATATTCTTGCCTGCTGTAACCCCTGAAAGCCTAGAAGGGTGTTTTCAATGGTCTACCATTTAAAACGTTACAACTAACAAGGAAAACAGAATGGTTCAAAGCATGTGTTGTTATAAACCCCTTGAAATTATCCAGGGCTACCCAAACAGCTTGCACAGCTCCCCAGGGGGGTGAATCAACAATCCTACTCCACCTTGTTTTCACTCACCCTCCCCTCCAAAATAGCAGCTGTATCTTAGATGAAATTAGATGACTAGGAACTAACAAATGAACATGATATTCAGTAGACAGAGGACTCCCAGTTAAAATCTGGTTAAAAACATGTTTTATTCTCTTAGAAATATAAAGCCCTGGTATAAGACTGTATGGACAAACAGATTACCTCTGAACAGAAGGACAGTAACTCTAGGTTTCTGTCATTCATTGCGATGAGGATTTACTTGTCCATCTAATTGTATATTTCTACTAACAAAGAGATATTTGACTGTCTACTGATAGTCAAAGAACCACACATGAATATGACACACCAGCCTTGTTCCATTGGTAGTCAGGGTAATACACTATACTGCCTGACATCACAGTCTTGTTCCATTAGTAGAAGGAAAACAAACAAGAGGGCGCCCAGTAGTGCTTGTTATGCAAACATCATCAGTGTGTGTATATAAAGATAGTAAATTATACTCACAAAATCAATTGTTACTTGGAGACATATGCCCACAAATAACTCAACCTACTTGCAGAGATATATACCTGTATCTGCTCAGGTATCCCCGTCAAAGGAATCTCAACTCTGTGCTACAGTCATCAGTTAATGACAAATGTTAATGTACAAACAACACTTAAACTTAAAAGATGCTACAAAGAGTATCCAAACTGTATAAAGTGATATTAAAAAAATCTGATGGCTCAGTCTAACGTTTCATAGCTACCTTGCTATTTTTAAGTCAAAACATCTAAAACCTGTTCCATTAGTAGCCACAGAACCACTACGCCAGTGTTTCTCAACTCCTGTCCTCAGGACCCACTAACAGGCCAGGACTTAGGGATTTCTCTGTTAGAGCACACGTGTGGTGATCAGAGGCTCATTCACATTGATTAACTCACCTGCGCTCTAACAAGGAAATCATGTGATCAGAGGCTCATTCACACTGATTAACTCACCTGCGCTCTAACAAGGAAATCATGTGATCAGAGGCTCATTCACATTGATTAACTCACCTGTGCTCTAACAAGGAAATCACGTGATCAGAGGCTCATTCACATTGATTAACTCACCTGTGCTCTAACAAGGAAATCATGTGATCAGAGGCTCATTCACATTGATTAACTCACCTGTGCTCTAACAAGGAAATCATGTGATCAGAGGCTCATTCACATTGATTAACTCACCTGTGCTCTAACAAGGAAATCACGTGATCAGAGGCTCATTCACATTGATTAACTCACCTGTACTCTAACAAGGAAATCATGTGATCAGAGGCTCATTCACATTGATTAACTCACCTGTGCTCTAACAAGGAAATCATGTGATCAGAGGCTCAGTCACATCGATTAACTCACCTGTGCTCTAACAAGGAAATCATGTGATCAGAGGCTCATTTACATTGATTAACTCACCTGTGCTCTAACAAGGAAATCATGTGATCAGAGGCTCATTCACACTGATTAACTCACCTGCGCTCTAACAAGGAAATCATGTGATCAGAGGCTCATTCACATTGATTAACTCACCTGCGTTCTAACAAGGAAATCATGTGATCAGAGGCTCATTCACACTGATTAACTCACCTGCGCTCTAACAAGGAAATCATGTGATCAGAGGCTCATTCACATTGATTAACTCACCTGTGCTCTAACAAGGAAATCATCAAATCCTGGCCTGTTAGCGGGTCCTGAGGACAGGAGTTGAGAACCACTGCCCTACGCTGTCTGCTAGCACAAGGTCCACTCATTTACAAAGCTCAAAGTTATGCTCACCTGCACTCACATGGTTAAATGTTGTTCCACTCCATGATGCTGTGCATGGGGCAGGGAGACATTTACACCCATATGGAAAATAACTCTGCTGTTTCCTGGATCCTGACCAGAACTAAAATAAACAATGATTTAGAAGTGGGAACTGAAAATAATGTCTCAATCTTTGCTGATGACACTAAGCTATGTAAGGAAATACGTACAGATATGGATTTTTTTTTCTCTGCAGAAGGATTTAGATAAACTGAGTGAATGGGGAGAAAAGGGGCAGATGACATTTAATGTAGATAAACGTAAGGTTATTTATTTGGGCTGTAGAAACAACCATGCTACATCCTATATAATAATTTGCTAAGGATGTTTGTCAGAGTCCGTCATGAGCAGTAGAGTTGGCTGCGTGAGCTGCAGTCATGCGCAGTAGAGACTGCCTGTGCTGCCGATACGGAGCGAGGTGTTCTGAATTCAGACCGGAGTCCTTTCTGCGCACCTTCCTGGGACCATTCCAGGAAGGTGCGCAGAGAGGACCCCAGTCTGAATTCTAGTGCCCCACTCCGTATCAGCCGCGGTTCATGCAGTCTCTACTGAGCATGACTTCAGCGGTGGCACTGTGTGCCATGTAAACAGCCTTTTCAACTAATATACACTAAATGGATACAAATTGGGGAATCCTCACTACACAAAGATTTAGGAGTACTGATAGACTTCACAGCAGTGTGCAGTCACTCAGCTGCTACAAGAGCAAATAGAGTACTAGCCTGCATAAAAAGAGGTGTAGAAGCAAGGGATGCTAATATTATCCTACCTCTGTATAAATCCTTGGTTAGCCCTCATATAGAATATGGAGTACAATTTTGGTGCTAGTTCTTAAAAAAGACATTATTGAACTGGAAGAAGTGCAGATATGTGCAACAAAACTGATAAAGGGATTGGAGGATCTGAGTTATAAAGAGAGACTAGCCAAACTGGGTTTGTTTACATTAGAGAAGAGACATCTAAGAGATTATATGATTACCATTTACACATATGTTCAAGGTAACTACAAATAACTATCCAATGAATTATTTACTCATCCATTAAGATTAGAGGAAATGTGATTTTCACTAAAACAAAGACAGAGATTTTTTTACAGTAAGGGAGGTAAAGCTATGTAATTATTTGCCTCAGGTTGCTGTGCTTGCAGATACTATAACTTTCAAAAAGTAATGGATACCTATCTAGCACAGAACAATATTGATAATTATGACAGTTGGCTTCAGTGCAGATAGGATGTTGATCCAGGGAACTACCTGACTGCCATTTGGAGTCAGGAAGGAATTTTTTTTAACCACTTGGGGCTTAATTGAGTATGGTTCAATGCTTTTTTTTGCCTTCCTCTGGATCAACAGGGATGATTTGAAATGAGCTGGACTTGATGGACGTATGTCTTTTTTCACCCTTATCAACTATGTTACTATGTTAGACACACAGGCAGCAGTGCATATTAGTGACATGAAGTACATCAGGTAACACTAAAACCAGTGGATTATAACAAGGGCACATTATTATTCATGTGAGTGCCAGATCAGAGTGGGAAGGACACTGGAATGGTTCAGTGTACTATGGGCATGACAGAAGGGAAGGGCATCACACTGGAGGGGTGCGGTGTGTGGCATGGCACGAGAAAGTGGAATGGCAGGATCATGTGTTTAATTTTTTTATACAATTAGAGCAACTCATTATCTGCTCAGGACCATTACAAAAGGACTGCAGACAAACATCTCCTTTCAGCTTCATCTTTCATCCCTGTGGATAAAATCTGACTTTCTTTGAGCAACATTAAACAGATAGTAATGTTTCATAATAAAAGCAGCTCTAATTAATCATCATAGTATTTGGGCCAAGGAGAGCGTTATATCAATACTGTCAGAGTTGTAGTACAAGAGTAATTGAATGATAAAGTATCCCCCTCCCACCCCTTTTACTGATGTAACACTGCTCAGCCAGATCAGAAGGGAGGTGCCCAGGTAGACTGCAGAGAGGGACAATCTTCAATTAAGATAAGGGAAAAACCTGAAAAACTTGTCAAGGGGGGCAGGGCTTTCATTGTTCTCATAGGAAGAAGATTGTCCCCTGCTGTTATCTGTCTGGTCTATGGACTGGATTCCACATCTGAGAAGAGATTGCTTACACTAGGTAAAAGGGGCGGGAGGGGAAACTTTGCTTGTGAATATCTCTCAAACCGTAAAGGTTTGAGAGATAAGACTTATATCGTTCTTCATTTTTTTTAATGCCTACAAAATAAAATAAAGATGAAACAAAGTATTACTATCCCTTTAAAGGGATAGTAATACTTAAAATGTAAAAAAAATGTTGTAGGGTTTAACCCCCTGAGTAAAAAAAGAGTACTCCCACTGCTGAAAGGTGTTTCATTCAAAAGTTATTAATTTTCAAAGTTGAATTTTTTAGGTGCAATATCACAGTGGCCTGAAATTGTACAGTGGCACTGTTGCTACACCATCCTATGGAGATTTATGGTCCCGGGACCAGAGCTGTCCATAGTATTGTGTAGCAACAGCGCCACTGTACAATTTCAGGCCACTGTGATATTGCACCTAAAAAATTCAACTTTGAAAATTAATAACTTTTGAATGAAACACCTTTCAGCAGTGGGAGTACTCTTGTTTTACTCAGGGGGATAAACCCTACAACATATTTTTTTACATTTTAAGTATTACTATCCCTTTAAGCTGTGCCAAGTTGTTGCCTGGCTGGTGGATGATGGGAGATATAGTACACAACAGCTGGTGGTCCATCAATTGACTACCAGTTATTTACTTTATCATCAAAGGCAAGCAAAAGGAAACCGCTGTTACTTTTTCTCCAACAGTACATTACACTATACAAGATTTAAAGGTGCCAACAAAAACATTTTTCTCATGATAGTTTTCCTTTAATACAAGGCATTTATTTTGTTTTATTTTGTAGTTTTCCTACAAAACATGGGTTACTGACTACCGATTTCTGCACAGTAAAGAATGTGAAGGAAAATTATGGCAAACCATTCAAAAATCTTTTCGTGTTTCCAAAGCAATAAAAGTTAGCAAAGGTCTTTCTTATGTATGCCCTATGGGATGACATTTTGAATCTCTGTATTAGTACAATAATATTTTTTTATGGAGTCTAATAAAAAAGCTGCCATAATATTTGTTTATAGAGCTGCTTTGTAACTGAGCATACATACTGTACGGAAAACTCTCTTTACTTTCTTGGATATGAGTTCATCAGCTTCCACTGCTCGTACAGACGGGGTTAAAAAATGTATTAGACGCTTGAGATGAGGAAACTGGCTCACCAGAGTTAACCCCTTAGTGACGGCCGCGTGCAGACGCGGCCGTCACTTAACGTCCGTCTAACTTTTTTTTTTTTTTTTCTAAAAGAATCCGGCGTCCCCGAACGGCGTGCAGCCGCGCGGGGAGCCGGATTTCCGGGACGTACATGTACGTCCTCTGTCACTAAGTGACAGCCACACAGGACGTACATGTACGTCCTGTGTCGCGAAGGGGTTAAGGTTTAATTGCCAAAGGGGTGTAAAATACATTTTTTTTTGCACTAAAAGAGTTAATCCATGAGATGCTTAAGACATCTTCAAAGCTTTCCTTCACAGTACATTAGAGATGCCTTTAGCATTCAATGGGTTAATGAAAGCAAGTTCATAGAGCCTCACTGTGGCTGTTTCCCTAGTTTAAATTATTCAGTTTAACCCCTTAAAGTGATAGTAATGTTTCACAAAAACAGCAGCTCCATTTCATCTTCATAGTATTTGAGCCATGGAGAATGTTATTTCATTACTGTGAGCATTGTAGTTCAAGAGTAATTGAATGAGAAAGTTTCCCCTCCCGCCCCTTTTACCTAGTGTAAGCCACCTCCCCTCAGATGTGGAATCCAGTCCATAGACCAGACAGATAACAGAAGGGGACAATCTTCTTCCTATGAGAACAATGAAAGCCCTGCCCCTCTTCACAGGTTTTTCAGCTTTTTCCCTTATCTTAATTGAAGATTGTCCCTCTCTGCAATCTACCTGGACACTCCCTGCTGCTCTAAGCTGAGCAGTGTTACACTAGGTAAAAGGGGTGGGAGGGGGATATTTTATCATTCAGTTGCTCTTGAACTACAACTGTGACAGAATTGAAATAACACTCTCCAAGGGCCAAATACTACAAAAATTAATTAGAGCTGCTTTTATTATGAAACATTACTATCACCTTAAGGACCGCGTGACCTGCTATGACCTTCCCACAGTTTTTGCCTTATTACTGGCACATCCCGTACTTTTTACATACAGCGCTCATGTGTCAGAACTGTAAGTGAAAATGAGGTCTGAAATTGACCGGTCCAAGAGTGGAGAGGTTTCTCTCAGACCCCTAAGCGGCATGGCGGTACACACAACAGGTCAGGTGTACCGGCGTGTCAACAAGGATCAAAGTGGTCTTTAAGAGAAGGTAACTTCCCAGGACCCTGAAAGGGCTTAACAGTGTGGCACATTCTTTATGGCAAAAATATTGGTTATATGGCATTTCTTGCTTCGTAAAACAAGGGTGGTCCCATGGCTGGGAAGTTATGCTTTCAAAAGTTAGTATAGCTCAAACTTTAATTTTGAAACTTTAATTGTTAGCAGCAGAACTCATTACCACACTCTGTCAGACTGTCCTCCCCTATATCTGGGACTCACTGCCATGTTCCATCTTTGGAAGTCACTATCACATCCTATCAGACTCTGCTCTAAATCTGAAACTTACTACCACACAACACCAGAGTCTCTGAAACTCACTGCCACTCTCTATCAGACTTTCTCCCAGTCTTCGGAACTCGCTACCACTCTCTATCAGCCTTTCCCTATCTCTGGAACTCACTAGTGATGAGCGAGCATGCTCGGCCGAAGCTCGGTTCGGCTCGAGCATCGCTCTGCTCGGCACATGGCGGTACTCGTACGAGTACCGCATGTGCTCGCCCGCCATGTTCGGGTCTCCTCCCCGCACGTTTCGCAGCTGCTGCGCAGCCAATAAACGTGCGGGGAGGCTCTGACATCAGTGTAATGCCAGCAGCCATGTTGGCTGCTGGCATTACACTGATTGGCTGGCCAGAACCCGTGATCGGGTGCTGTATAGCACCCGACGCGCGAGTTCGGCTCATTCTTAGCCAGGGAGAGATGCACTTAGGCAGGGAAAGTCAGTGTAGGGAGAATAAAATTGTTGAAACTCTTTCAAGACCCAAAAGTCCTTTTTAGGACTGTTGTGTGTGGGGGCAGCATTTATATTTTGTTTGGGGGGGCACAATTTCCTTTTTTTGTGGGGGGGGATATTTATAAGGTGACATATAATACTAGATGCACAGGAAGTCAGTGTAGGGAGAATAAAATTGTTGAAACTCTTTCAAGACCCAAAAGTCCTTTTTAGGACTGTTGTGTGTGGGGGCAGCATTTATATTTTGTTTGGGGGGGCACAATTTCCTTTTTTTTGTGGGGGGGGATATTTATAAAGTGACATATAATACTAGATGCACAGGAAGTCAGTGTAGGGAGAATAAAATTTTTGAAACTCTTTCAAGACCCAAAAGTCCTTTTTAGGTCTGTTGTGTGTGGGGGCAGCATTTAATTTTTTTTGGGGGTGGCAGAATTTCATTTTTTTTGGGGGGGGGACATGTTCTAAGGTGACATTGTACTAGGTGCACAGGGACAAATATTTCACAGTGCAGTGACAAGCTGACATATTCTGTTAGGTGCACAGGGCCAATGATTTTACAACGCAGCGACAAAAAGGGCCATTTTAAACGTGTGCCTAGCCATAGATTATTGTCACATTCTGTTTAGTGTGCAAATTCACAAATTAACGTCACATATTCCGTTCACTGTGCCTAGCCGCAGATTAGCGTCACATTCTGTTTCGTGTGCCTAGCCGCAGATTAACGTCACATATTGTTTAGTGTGCCTAGCCGCAGATTAGCGTCACATATTGTTTAGTGTGCCTAGCCGCAGATTAGCGTCACATTCTGTTTCGTGTGCCTAGCCGCAGATTACCGGCATATATTCCGTTTAATATGAAGAAGGCGGGTAAAAAGGGACGGGGAAGTGGACGTGATCCTGATAGTTCAAGTAAATATACAGCAAATACTGTTTGGTAACAATTTTTCGCCTAAAATCGTTTTTATCTTCCTTTTTGTGTGTTTTACGGTCAGTCTGTAAAAATGGCGTACTACGGGCGAAACATCATTCCCAGCAGCGACGTTGGAGTCCAAGATGCATCCAGACATCCTCCCTATGCTGTCCCTGAACCATTTCTGTGGTGTTTCATCATTATCTGACCTTTTCCTATGAACCAGGCACCCTCCCCTCATCAGAGCAGGGGGTGCCTGGTGTAATGCTCGAGTCCTCCCATTGACTTCAATGGGGCTCGGGTGCTCGGCCGAGCACTCGAGCCTCCGGGGGCGCTCGGCCAGAGCACCCGAACACCCGAGCATCGGGGTGCTCGATCATCACTAGAACTCACTACTATGTTCCATCCAACTCTTCCGACCTCTAAAACTCACTACAATGCTCCTTCAGACTATCCACTATCTCTGGAACTCACTACTAGTCTCCGGTCTCCCCTATATCTACATCTAACTCCATGCACCATCAGACTTAAACCTTTCTCTTTAACTCACTACAACTCTCAGTCAGACTTTCCTTTATCTCTGGAACCAACTACAACACTCATTTAGATTCTGCCCGATTTTTGGAGTCAATATTAGCTATGGGCAAACCTTTTCGCCTCAAACTGAAATTGTTGAAAAATGGCACTTTCTGCTTGGTGAAAAATTTACAGCGAAAAGTTTTCCCACTTTTTTCTCATAGCTCATTGCATTGAAATCAATGGGAAGAAAATTTTTCTCCACCACACAAAAGTTTTCTCTGGTTTTCTAAAGTCATATACAAGGCTGTCAGGTTTCACAGCAGCCATTCTGTGTTTGTGAGAGGAGAAAGGAGCATGCTTTTGAACTAGAGAACATAGGCAAATAAAGGAGAGATGAAGCTTAGTTTAGGAAGTCATTTAGGTAGGACATTTGTGCTCTGTATTAGTGGATTCTGGGGACACAATGGGGGAGAAGAAGGGAGGAAGGAGGTTGACCCAAAATACCCCAACATTTGGTGTGACTGACTGGCAAGACACAGGTATCTGGGGTCCAAGTTGCTTGCTGATTTTGCTTTTATTGTCTCTGTGTTGGGGAAATCTGGGGAAAGAAGTTGTTGATTTTGTCTTTATGTTACTTTTTTTTTTTACAAACTGTGATGAGAGAGGGTGGACAACAAATAAAAATACAAAAGTAAAAAAATATATATACATAATTAAACAAATAAATATATTAGACAGCTGACTGGAAGCCTGATGTATGCTCTGTGACTAAAGCAGACTTGATAGACAGCAGATGACTTTGAGAATTTTGTGGAAGACCAAGTCAAGACATCACACTCCATCAACTGTGTACTATAGAGAGTAAAAACACACATAGTAGTTGAGTAATATCTAGCAAATGCCAAGCAGGAAAGGTGGAGCAGTGAGGGGATGTGGGAATAAAGTGTTAGTGCATTCGTTACTGCAGCATGTGCAATAAATGATGATGATACCTCTCCTCCCAGGGTGGATGCAGTTTCAAAGTCCCACCAATCACACCATGCCAGTCCCCCACCACCACTACCATGCACATCTGCCACATTGTAGGTTGTTCTTTAGTTTTTTTAAATCACTTGACATCATCATGAATATGTGCCAATGTCACTTAACCCCTTAAGGACCGTCTGCGCACGTACTTTGAGGTCCCTTAAGGACCACGGAGCATTTTTTTTTTGTGCGATCCAATTCCGGACTCCCCGAACGGCATGCAGCCCGGAATTCCATGACGGTCCAGGACCGTCATGGGTCCTTAAGGGTATAACAACCCATGATCGTCCAGGACCATCATGGGTCCTTAAGGTGTTAAGCAGTAAGTAAGTGTTATGGGCACAGGGCAAATGGACTCTGCATGGTAACACATTTTTCCAGGTATATGTTGCTGTAGGACTCACAACTTTGACTTCCAGCTACTTATTTCTCCACTACAGCCCTCAGAAGAAGTAATATTGTGCTGGGAAATGTTGCATCATATTAAACATAGGAGAAAAATATGTCGGAATAGGAAAAAATATATTCAAATAGGAGAAAAAATGTTTTGGAATAGTAGAAAAATGTGTTAGAATAGACAAAAAATTAGCTGGAATAGGCAAAAAGGAGGACAATTTCGCTTTGGAGAAAAAAAGAAAACTTTTGCAAAAAAAGCAAAAAGTCGTCCGTTTTTCACAAAAAGTCATGCAGGAAATTTTTCTCACTTTTTGCCCACCCCTAGTGATTACCATGCTCCGTCAGACTCTCCCCTATCTCTGGAACTCACCACGATGCTTCATCAGATTCTCTCCTATCTCTGGAACTCACCACGATGCTTCATCAGACTCTCTCCAATCTCTGAAACTCACCACAATGCTCCATCAGACTCTCCCCTATCTCTGGAACTCACCATGATGCTTCATCAGACTCTCCCCTATCTCTGGAACTCACCACGATGCTTCATCAGACTCTCCCCTATCTCTGGAACTCACCACGATGCTCCATCAGACTCTCCCCTATCTCTGGAACTCACCATGATGCTTCATCAGACTCTCCCCTATCTCTGGAACTCACCACGCTGCTCCATCAGACTCTCCCCTATCTCTGAATCTCGCTACCCCAGACTCTTCACTATATTTGAAATTCCTGTTTTCCATTAGACTCTGCCTTATATTTGGAACTCGCTACTATTATCGATACGACCCTTCCCTTGTTACTGAACTCAGTACCATGTTCCAACAAACTCTCCCATTTCTCTGCAATCTGACTTTTCCCCATCTATGAACCAGTCACTACTACACTTCATCAAATTCTTACCCCTCTCACCAATTTACTACTACTCTCTATCATACTCTCCCTTATCTCTGGAACACACTACCACACTATCAATCTCCCCTGGCTTCCATTCATTCAAATGCTCCCTCAAAATACTTTTAAACAAGCCTACAAATGTCCCAAAACTGCCACTGGCGCTTCCCTACCTGCTTTGGAAACCACCTTTGTTGTTGGCCCAGATCTGTCTTTTCCATCTTATTATATGAAATCTCACTTGTATGGCCTGGTGTTTTATTTGTGTTCCTTCTCTCTTTAGACTGGTAAAAGGCAACCTCAGACCCTCCAGCTGTTGTAGGCTAAATTTCTCATAATTTTCTGAGGATGATGAGGAATGTAGCCTACAACAGCTGGAAGGCCTTGTGTTGCTCATTCTTGCTCTTAACCCCTTAAGGACCGGCCGCGTGCACACGAGGCCCAGCACTTAAGGACCACAAACAATTATTTATTTATTTTTTGCATCCGGTTCTGGGCTCCACGAATGGCATGCAGCTGTGCAGGGAGCCCGGAATTCCATGACGGTCCTGACATGTCATGGGTCCTTAACTCAAAACAACCCATGACGTGCCATAAGCGTCAAGGGTCGTTAATGGGTTAAAGACTATAAGCTCTTGTGTACAGTGTCCTCTTCACCATTTGTATCAGCAAGGCTAATGTACCAAGGTAAGTGGCACAGTTCTGGCACTAACCTTTTGATTCTTTTGGATCAATGACGGTAAACAGGAATAGGAAAGGGGTTGCACTTGATGAACACAAGTCTTTTTTCACCCTAAATTACTATTTAACTATGTAACCAGTGCACCGTATGAAACAAATGAAAATTCCCCCAGTTCCTACTGCTTTAAATGTGATTATCAACCTGTTGAATGCTTGGGGGTGTCTAAGGAACCACTCTGGACCAGCCAACGTTACAGGGTGGAAGACTCAGAAATAGTGAACTTAAAAACTACTTTACAGAAAGTGTGACAGGCTCATGGAACAGCTACCCAGCAGAGGTAGAATAGACTAATACTATGAGAGAATTAATAAATGATTGTGATTAACAAAACTCTATTCAAAAAGTCATGTACTATTGTACATTTTTATTGATAAGAGAATAGATGGTTGGTTCAGGCCAGATGGATCTTATCTTCCATCAAAATCTATGTTTCTTTAATAATGGCTATAGGGTTGTATAGTAAAACGCATGCCAGCTACCATAGACATTCAATTTATCACCTAATCAATAGCTGTATAATAATGATGGGTGTTTGGGGCTGCTTTAAAGTAAACATGCACTTTCACCTGTAATGTAATCACTGCTGTAGGGAAGTATTGATTTCTCACAGTAATATAGTAGTACATGACTGGGAGGGTTTTTAGTTAGTAACTATTGTTACAACTGACTAGCTGGAAGGTATGCAATCAAATTATTATTAATGTATGCTACTTTGTATAGATTGCTTAACCCATTAACCCTTTGAGTGGCAGAGGGGTACTCAATGCATTGCAAAGCAATGAGTTGCATACTCCACTCATCTGTAAGGGGTAAAATGTGCTTTATCGATGATATCCTGGCTATATGGAGAGGGATATAAGTGAAATCGATTGTTTTGTTGAGCATTTAAATTCCAATCAATGGGATATTAAAGGGATAGTATTACTTCAAAATTACTATCCCTCATATTGTAGCCCTTAATAAACTGAGTTAAATGACACCAGCGGCATCTCTCAATCCTTTATGGTTTAAGAGATAGCCGCTTTCAAAGTTTCCTCTCCCCTGCTGTCAGCGTTCTGCTGCCAGCAGGGGAATCCGGTCCCGGGACAGGCGGAGGCTCTTAAACAGAGCCGATATCTCATTATGGAAGGAAAAATGATTCATTGAAACAGTCTTCTACATGTGCTTGCTTACCAAGCGCACGTAGAAGACTGTTTCAATTAATCATTTTTCCTTCCATAACGAGATATCGGCCCTGCTGAAGAGCCTCCGCTTGATTCAGAGATCGGATTCTCCTGCTGGCAGCAGAACGCTGACAGCAGGGGAGAGGAAACTTTGAAAGCGGCTATCTCTTAAACCATAAAGGTTTGAGAGTTGCCGCTGGTGTCATTTAACTCAGTTTATTAAGGGCTACAATATGATGTATAGTAATTTTGAAGTAATACTATTCCTTTAAGTTCACCAGTACCATTAATGATTATGGTATACAGTTTTTGAACCGGGCTATAAGGGTAGAAATAAAATATTCTTTAAAGATGTTGACACCAACAGTTATCTCAGCTATAAACGCTGTCATCACCGCAAATGTCTGAGAAACGTGCCATATGGGCAATTTTGTAGGATTGCTAGAAATTGCAATGAATTGAGGGATTTCGATATCCAAGCGGAGATTCCGATAAATTGTTTTACAGAGAAAGAATACCCAAAAAGTTTAGTCCAAGATGCATATAGTAGAGCACGAAAAAGAAAATTTGAGAGAAGGAAAGATAATTTTGATGGAGCTCTGAAAAATAATGACGTTCAAAATATAGCTAAAGAAAAGAAAGGTAGTGAAATGAAAAAAGAGAAGGAAAAAGATTCAGAAGAAAATCTGGAAAACTTTTCCTTGTTTATCACTAGATAAAATAATAATATAAGTGTGATCAATATGATTTTAAGAAGACACTGGAGAATCTTGAGGAAAGACATTGATGCCCACAATTCCCAAAAATCCTAGATTAATATATTGCAGAGCCCATACATTGAAAAACATCTTAGCCCCCACTAAGAAAAGGAAGGGTAAGAACCCATATAAAAAGATATGTCAAATACAGAATGCAGGAGAAATTGGATTAAGTACCCCCAAAGGTTCCTTTAAGTGTGGAAAATCTAGGTGCCATACTTATGAATATATTGTTATCACGGTCCCCCGTGCTCCTGGCTGCAGGCGGTGACATTCTGATTCTTCTGTTTCCATATCTCATTTCTGATTGGCCAGTATCTTGTCACCGCCCAGTGATAGCCTTTATAACCTCTGTCATGTCTATACTATGGTGCCCTTTCGTGGTGTACTAGTTCCTGACTTTTGCTCCGTTATTGCTGATCGTGTTTGACTTTCCTGAGTTTGCTGTACATCTGTTGCTACATTGCTGACTGTATCTGGCTGAGAACCCGCTCCGTTGCTGACCTTATCTGGCTGAGGACTCGCTTCCGTTAATGACTGTTTCTGACTGAGAACCTGCTCCATTGCTGACTATATCTGGCTGTGAACCCACTCCATTACTGACCATACCTGGGTGCGAGTCTATTCCGTTACCATCCGTGACTTGCGTATTGACACTCTTGCCTTCCGTATCTAGCCTACCGCCTGGTGGCCTCCGTTGGCTCCAGCTAGACTTGCTGTTGCTTGCCGTTATGGTAGTCAGTTGCGCCACGTGGCACTATTACTCTGTCGACCGTTAGCTAAGCATTCGTGCTGTAGCTACTCTCCTACCGCCGTTGGCAGTGTGCACACGCAAAGTATCGGTGCAGTGTTCATAGCACTGACTGTGTTACTCTGATCTCTCTGTGTCTCCCTTCCTTACAGTGCTGGGCTCACTCCGTTTGGGAGTTGCAGTAGATCATAGGGCGTTACCTATTGACCCTTTGCGTGCCTGAACAGTCCAGGTAGGGTTGTGCATATTCCACTCTGCAGTAGCCTTGGGCTCGAGAGCCAGCGTTTCATTGTTAACATCCTCAGTAAGAGTGGACACTGGTTGCCTACATATATATATCTATATATTACTCTGTATTACGATCCACCCCTAGCGTTCTAGGGCTTGCTTAGGAGAGTTGTCTCAGTCTATTGGCATCCGGTGCCAGGGTCAGTGTTGCCTCGCTCCTTTGGGTTCTGTGCCCCCAAGGTGTCTGGGTTGTGCCAGTAGTGTTGCCTCGCTCCTCTGGGTTCTGTGTCTCCCAGGCTCTGGGTTGTGCCAGTCATCTCCTCCTGGACCATGTGCCATCAAGGTCCTGTGGTCAGTTCTCGGAATGTGTTGCCTCTGCCGGTTCAGTTCAAGCCAGAACCTCCGTTGCCAGAGATTGTCATCTTTCATACATATATCTCTATTACTGGCTTGCTATTTCTGTATATACCTGCATGTATTTATGCTCTGTTTGTGTGGGCCCATAGGCCTAACTACATGTGTGATCTTTATCTCAATAAAGTCATTTTAACATTACCAATCTGGTCCGAGTGTTCATCAGAAAACAGTGACAGTACGAAAGGGCCAATGACCTCACACGGTTCTGGTGAAGGAAGCTCTGTGAATATCCATTGGAGAATGGATATGTACGAACAACGTCTTGATCAGTTGTCAGTGGCGGTGCAAACTTGGACAAACCAGTACCAGCCTCGGTGGCCACTCCGGTTCAGGCACCGACGGTCCAAATCCTGAATGCTAACCAGCAATATAAAGGGCTATCTGATACAGCACCCCTACCGCTAAGGTACGATGGAGAACCTACCCTATGTCAGGGTTTTCTCAATCAGCTTGATCCAGCATTTCCAACTGAAAGAAGTAAGATTGGGTTTATGATCTCGCTATTAACAGGCAGAGCCTTAGCCTGGGCAAACCCTATATGGGAGACAGCGAAGCCTATTACTGCTAATTTCAGTGAATTTGTGAGGGCCTTTCGTAGTGTGTTTGAAGTTCCTGAGCGCAACATCTCGGCTGCTAAACGAATTTTGTGCATCCGACAGGGCAATCGTTCTGTGGCTGATTATAGAATTTCGCATCTTGGCGGCCGAGGTTGCATGGAACGATGAGGCCCTAGTAGCGGCATTTGCAGAAGGACTCCATGACCGAATTAAGGACAAAATAGTAGCTCGAGAGTTGCCTGTCACGCTGGACAAATTCATAGTATTTGTAAACCTTATTGATACATGTATCAGGGAGCGGACGCAAAATAGAGACCGCAAACCAAGGTCTTCTGCAGGGCAATGGCACAAGAATGAACTCCCACCCTTGCCTCCCTCTCCTCCCTTGCCTCCTGGGCAAAACGAATTGATGAAACCTATGCAGGTTGGGTTTACGACATTAACTAGAGAGGAACGGTCTTTCCGCCGTAAGAATGGGCTGTGCCTTTATTGTGGCAAAGGAGGGCACTTGCTGCATAATTGTCCCATATGGCGGGAAAACGCACGCACCTAGGTTTCCTAAGGGGACAGGTCCTAGGTGGCATTCAGCAGTCCCCGGTGAGATGCCTTCCAAACCAGTGGTCGAGGTGGTAATTTCCTGTGCCAGCTTCTCCTTTACCGCATCCGCTCTGATTGACTCTGGAGCAGCTGGATATTTTAAGGACAAGGAATTTGCCACATCTCATAATATTCCTTTGGTCGAGTTGGTCAATCCCATGCAAATCGAGGCTATTGATGGGCGACCTTTGGTGCCTCCCCAGGTCACTTGCCTACTCTCAGTGCTAACTGGAGCACTGAGAGTGCTCCAGTTAGCAGTCTGGTGAATTAAGGCCTTGCATGATTATAGAGGGCTCAATAAACTGATGATTAAAAGTGCTTATCTGATTCCACTCATCACCGAGACTCATCGTACTCATGTGGCCACTGTACTTCAGAAACTCAGGGAGAATAAACAATTTTGTAAGATCGACACTCTATTATATTTATTGGAGGCTAAGAGATTGTCACCAAGACAAGTGAGATGGACACTCTTCCTTTCCTGGTTCAACTTTGTGGTCTCCTATTTGTCCGGTTCCAAGAACGTGCGGTGAAGTAAAACTTTCTTACATTACATCTAAACCTGTGTCCCTCTAGTTTTAGACTATGTCCTCTTGTCCTACCATTTTTACTCCTTTGAAATGTACTTCCCTCCTGCACTTTGTTGAATCCCTTCATGTATTTGAATGTGTCTATCATATCCCCTCACTTTCTTCTCTCCTCCAAGCTATACATGTTCAGATCCTTTAGTCTATCCTGATATTTCTTTTCCTAGAGTATTGTGTACAGTACTGTAGACCCCATCTCCAGAAGGATATAGATACTGTAGAGAAAATTCTTCTTTTATGCTCTTCCTTATGGTCATGAACATATCTACATATTCTACCCTGTTTCTGATATTACCATTTTGTTTCATTTCTGGTCCCTTTTTCATCATGGCAACTGTTTCTTTTGCTATTCAGGTTGTTTTCACTTGTTTCACAGTAGGTGCAAGGGCATGAGCAATGTCTACGATAGTCTCAATAACTTTATCATTGTGGGTTGAAATGTCTGTGTCTAGAAGGTCTTGCAGCTCACTGAAGTGATTAGACAGTGCTCTCTCAAAATTCTTACTATTTTTCAATAACTGGCTAATGTCGATCTTCATAAATACAAAATTCAAGATTGCACTACGTCTGGACAAGGGAATTTATGTTGGGAAATTCTTAGCTGGCCATCAGGGTGCACAGGTAATACATTAAAGAAAGAAGAGAATAAAAAACACAGATGGGGAGAACAGTGGCGTAACTATAGGGGTCGCAGGGGTTGCACGTGCGACCAGGCCAGTCACTCCAGGGGCCTGACCTCCCCCCGTGACCCCTCCGCCAGGCGCCCGCAATCTCGATCCAGCGCTCTAGTAATGCGGAGTGCTGGGAGATGACATCATCTCCCAGCACTCTGCATTACTAAGAGGACCATGCGGGAGCTCCAGGGAGGTAAGAGATGGGGGCATTGTGAAGATTGAGGAGAATTGTAGAGGGGGGTCAGTGTGGTCGAGGGGGACCAAAGTGGTGGGGGGGTCCCGTGGCACTTCTTGCACCAGGGCCTGGAGGCTTCTAGTTACACCTCTGGGGGAGAAAAAGGATTACCCTAATATACACTCCCAAAAAGAGATTTGCTGGAATCATGTATTCAAAGATTCCAAACAGAAGGAAAGGGGTATAAATGTAGCAGGTAATTTAAAATCCTACAATTTATTGTGTCATCTTCACATTTGTTGACTTGATCATTTTCTTTCTTTCTCGCAGTCAATTTTGATTTTTGCTCTCACTAGAGGATGGTCACTTCCAACATTAAAACGATGTAACACTGAGTAGTCAGTGAATATCATTTTATTATTTACAAGTATGAAGTCCATTTCACTTGTATTATCATTAAGGATTTTTCAGGTCCATTTTCTCCAGACCCTTTTCCTGTAGAATTAATTTCACAATGTACAAATTTTGTTCTTCTGCAAATTCAATCAGTTGGACCAGAATGGCAGAATATGGTGCATTCAAGGCTTCACAACAAAAACAATGGCCTTCTTTCCCTGGAGGCGTGTGAGCTACTTCCTACTGCAGCAGAACGACTAGCTCAATGGCAGAGAGTGCTAAGAATTACCGGATTCTATCAGGCCACCTTTGGTCTTTAGAGACTGGAATACTTAAAGAGATAGTAATACTATTACTATTATTACTATTCCCCATATTGTAGATATTTGCAAAAGAATTTAATAACCCATAGATTAATCTCTCAAACCTTTATGGTTTGAGGGATAACCAAACGCAACGTTCCCTCCTCCCTCCCCCTTCCCTGAAGTTTGCGTTGTACTGCCTGCAGGAGAAGTTTGTCGTACGACAGGCTTGCGGCTCTGCAGCAGAGCCAAGATCGCGTTAGTAAAAAATAATTATTTCACTGAAACGGTCTTCTACATGTTCTTGGTTTGCAAGCACACCTAGATGACCGTTTCAGTGAAATAATTATTTTTTATTAACGTGATCTCGGCTCTGCTGCAGAGCTGCCTGATGAAAATAAGACCGAATATCCCTGCAGTCAGTACAACGCTGACTTCAGGTAAGGGGGAATGGGGAATAGTAATAATAAAGTATTACTATGTCTTTAAGCATTCCAATCTCTAAAGACCAAAGGCGGCCTGATAGAATCCGGTAATTCTTAGCACTCTCTGCCATTGAGCTAGTCGTCCTGCTGCAGTAGGAAGCAGCTCACACGCCTCCAGGGAAAGAGGGCCATTGTTTTTGTTGTGAAGCCTTGAATGCACCATATTCTGCCATTCTGGTCTTTTTCTAGGACTGCTCCCAAAATATAGATCTCTCTGCCTCACTCATTATGTCAAAATTTGTGGCAGGACCACTCAGAAACTTCAACCACTTACACTCTTTTTTATATTCAGTTACCCTCACTTCTTATAGCTTGTAGGCTGGAGTGAGCAACGTTCTCTTATCCTTTCTGTTTCCAATACTGTTTAATGTTTTTTGGTGAATATACTTTATATATATTGTAGCCCACTGAACATTGTTCTATTGTCTTGTTCAACTGTTGTGTAGAGCTCTGGAATCTGTCGACCCTTTCTAAATAAATAAATAGATAAAAATAAGAATGTATTTTAATATTTTCCATAGCTGTTTAATGCAAAACGTCATTGTTATTGAGTGATTGTACATAGTCTGGTTATTAACCTGATTGCAGACATACTATTGCAATATATCAAAAAAGTTTAACTCCAACATGATATGCTAATAAACATACCTAATTCTTAGATCAATTATCCACCTTAAAGGGATAGTAATACTTAATTTTATCTCTATTTTATTTTGTAGGCATTCAAAAAACATGAAGAGTGATATACGTCTTATCTCTCAGACCTTTATGGTTTGAGAGATACTCACAAACAAAGTTTCCCCTCGCTGACCAAAATGGTCAAGTCTGCCATCTAGCTGTCAGATTTGGAATCTGATCCGCAGATCAACTGCTGGCTCTTCAGCAGAGCCGAGATAGCAAGATATAAAAATAACTATTTCATTGGAAAGGTCTAAAAAGTGTGCTTGCAAACCAGGCACACTTTGTAGACTATTCAAATAAAGTAGTTCTTCTTATATCTCGCGATCTCGGCTCTGCTGTAGAGCCACGGCTGGTCCACAGACCAGATTCCAAATCTGACAGCTAGATGGCAGACTTGACTGTTTTGATCAGCGAGGGGAAACTTTGCTTGTGAATATCTCTCAAACCATAAAGGTTTGAGAGATAAGACTTATATCATTCTTTATGTTTTTTTAATGCCTACAAAATAAAATAAAGATAAAATTAAGTATTAATATCCCTTTAATGCAGCTCACCCTGTTCTACTTAGTACATCAGCCTAAATATCTACTTATTTGGGGAAGAAAATTTACATTCCCCAACCCACACACCTCATGAGTGCAAGTATTTTTTATTTAATATATGCCATCTTTATATATTGCATATTGGAAGCATTTAGTGGGCGCAAGTTGATAAATCCAGCTGTGTCCGATTCCTTTTACTGAGCTAAATGTGCTGGCAGACAATGGAGCCAGCCAATTTAGTGCAGAACTTGATAAATGAGCCTTAGACTGTTTAAGGAACTTCTGCAAAGCTTGTTAGATAAACAGTTTGGTTTACTGCCCAGCCTTTCTCTGTGATCTGCAAATATGCAAAATACAGCTTTTTGCTTCATTTTGAAAACTAATTACTCTAAAAAGATAAAGTAATCAGAATTTTTAACCCATTCCACCAACTTCATGAGTCGGCAAAATCAACTAAAATTGTGGTATAACTGCCTTGAAATAAAGTGCCCCTGGCAACTTAAAATTATCTATTTTCAGTACCTATAGGTTGT
This sequence comes from Rhinophrynus dorsalis, assembly GCA_037306005.1. Taxonomy (NCBI): domain Eukaryota; kingdom Metazoa; phylum Chordata; class Amphibia; order Anura; family Rhinophrynidae; genus Rhinophrynus; species Rhinophrynus dorsalis. The sequence continues at coordinate 24,933,547 of CM074719.1, forward strand.
GTTAGCTCGGAACAGACAGACTGGGCTACAGTGCTTGCAATCAACAGGCAAAACGGATCCACAGGGTTTGTAATTTGGATAAGTCTTGTAATCCACTGAGGCTGAGAGAGGCCACACTGTGTCTGCCCAGCAGCCTCTCAAGAATTGGAGTGATCGTGGATCAAGCCAGCTGAACTATAGGTTTACCCCTTGAATGCCAAAACTCTACAGCATTCAAAATCTTAAAGGGATAATAATACATCAATATAATTACATTTAATAACATACCTAGTAAAAAAAATGAGTGAATTGCTCCCTGTCCGATAAAGGTTTGAGAGACATCAGCTTACGAAATTCCCCCTTCCCTTCCCTTGCACTGACATCAGCTTTCTATCTTAGAGACGGAGATCCCGGTCCGCAGACCGTCCTGCAGCTCTTCAGCAGAGCTGAAATCACACACTTTAGAAAGAAATACTTCATTTGAACGGTCTACAACATGAGCCTGGTTTGCAAGCACACGTTGTAGACCGTTCAAATGAAGTATTTCTTTCTAAAGAACTTGATTTCAGCTGTGCTGAAGAGCTGCAGGACTGTCTGTGGACCGGCATCTCCATCTGTAAGATAGAAAGCTGTGCAAGGGGGAACTTTGTAAGCTGATATCTCTCAAACCTTTATCGGACACGGCACAATTCATTCATTTTTTTACTAGTTACATTATTAAATGTAATTATATCGATTTATTACCATCCCTTTTATAGTCCTATTTAATTCAGTTGGATTATGTCAAAATTGCTCCAGTTCTCCTCTTAGCACATCTATGGGAGATGCACTAAACAGTGATAAAGAGGTGATAAAATGGAGATAACTTCTCCAGTGATATCATTTCTCCAGTTCCTATGTTATTCTATGGAGCCTATTCACTAAGATTTCTTTAAAGGGATAGTAATACTTGCAAATTACTAATTCCCATATTGTAGCTTTGTTAAAAAGAAACTTATTGCCCCAGTGTCATCTCTCAAACCCTTATGGTGTGAGAGATGATAGCCCTCAAAGTTCCCCTCTCCCCCCCCCCTTCCCTGGCTGAACGCTGGCTGCAGGGATATCCGGTATTACTTGCATCAGGCGGCTCTGCAGCTGAGCCAAGATCACATTTATAAAAAAGAAATCTTTCACTAAAACAGTCTTCTACGTGTGCTTGCAAACCAAGCATAAACCAAGCACACGTAGAAGACCGTTTTAGTGAAAGATTTCTTTTTTTATAAACACAATCTCGGCTCAGCTGCAGAGCTGCCTGATGCACATAAGACTGTCATACGACAGCTTCCCCTGCAGTCAGCGTTCAGTCAGGGATGGAGGAAGGAGGGGGGAACTTTGAGCGCTATCATCTCTCACACCATAAGGGTCTGAGAGATGACACTGGGGGCAATAAGTTTCTTTTTAACAAAGATACAATATGGGGATTAGTAATTTGCAAGTATTACTATCCCTTTAATTTTGGATATCCTAGTGCACAGGCTCTATAGAATAACATGGGAACTGGAAAAGACACATCACTGGAGAAGTCATCTCCGCTGTATCACCCCTTGATCACACCTTAGTACATAACCCCCAAGTTTCATTGTGACTTGCTGACAGAAGACATGACAGCATTCACTAAAGCGGCTAGGAAATTACTGCCAAAAATACATAATAACTAGTGTTGAGCGAGCACCCCGATGCTCGGGTGCTCGGGTGCTCTGACCGAGCACCCCCTGAGGCTCGAGTGCTCGGCCGAGCACCCGAGCCCCATTGAATTGAATGGGGCGACACGAGCATTACACCAGGCACCCCCTGCTCTGATGAGGGGAGGGTGCCTGGTCAATGCCCCCCTTCATCTCCACAATGTCCCCCTTCATCTCCTCTATGCCCCTCTTCCACAATGTCCCCCTTCATCTCCGCTATGCCCGTCTTCCACAATGTCCCCCTTCATCTCCGCTATGCCCGTCTTCCACAATGTCCCCCTTCATCTCCGCTATGCCCGTCTTCCACAATGTCCCCCTTCATCTCCGCTATGCCCGTCTTCCACAATGTCCCCCTTCATCTCCGCTATGCCCCTCTTCCACAATGTCCCCCTTCATCTCCGCTATGCCCCTCTTCCACAATGTCCCCCTTCATCTCCTCTATGCCCCTCTTCCACAATGTCCCCCTTCATCTCCGCTATGCCCGTCTTCCACAATGTCCCCCTTCATCTCCGCTATGCCCGTCTTCCACAATGTCCCCCTTCATCTCCGCTATGCCCGTCTTCCACAATGTCCCCCTTCATCTCCGCTATGCCCGTCTTCCACAATGTCCCCCTTCATCTCCGCTATGCCCGTCTTCCACAATGTCCCCCTTCATCTCCGCTATGCCCCTCTTCCACAATGTCCCCCTTCATCTCCGCTATGCCCCTCTTCCACAATGTCCCCCTTCATCTCCGCTATGCCCCCTTCATCTCCGCAATGCCCCCTTCATCTCCGCAATGCCCCCTACCTCCAGTCCCTGGTGGTCCAGCGGAGCGTCTTCAGATCTGTGCCTCCTTCGGCACAGATCCCCGCCACCCGAACAATCCGGGCGAGCACATGGCGGTACTCGTACGAGTACCGCCATGTGCCGAGCAGAGCGATGCTCGAGCCGATCCGAGCATCGGCCGAGCATGCTCGCTCAACACTAATAATAACATTTTCTGATGCAGAGGATCATTTCTACTAGCCTGAGTATGAAGTAGGCAACCCTTATCAGGGCACATATTCAGGACTGATTTCCAGAGACCAGTTTTATCCGAGCACAGAGGTCATAATCAGGGGTCTTTCCCTGAAAACAGGGGCAATTGGTCACCCTATGCTGGGAAAAGTTAACCCTTTGAGTGCCAGAGGGGTGTGCAATGTATTGCAAAGCAATGCGTTGCGTACCCCTCTGGCACTCAAAGGATTAATTGGATTCTGCCATTGACACTTCCATTTTAAACCTGTTCAGAGCTTGTTTCAACTCCAGAATAAAAACATTTTTAAAAAATGTAAAATGTGAGTTTTGACAACAAAATCAATTTAACCCTTTGAGTGCCAGAGTGACACGCAATGCGTTGTGTTCCACCCTGGCACTCGAAGGGTTAACTTCCCAAAATCTGTGCTCTCCATCCCCTGATCCCCATGTCTCAAGTTACAGTTATTTCCTGTGTTGGAGACCTTTCTAGCATTAAAGAGATGAGCTTAACCCTTTAAAGGTCTAGTAATACTTAAAATGTAATAAAAAATATGTTGCAGAGCTTATTCCCCTGATAAAACAAGGTTACTCCCAGTGCTGAGTAGTGTTTTATTCAAAAGTTATTACAGTGACGCTGCTGCTACACCATCCTATGGAAGTTTATGGTCAACTGACCTGAGCTGTTCATAGGATGGTGTAGCAACAACGCCACTTTACAATTTCAGGCCACTGTGATACTGCACCTAAAAAATTCAAGTTTGAGCTGTAATAACTTTTGAATAAAGCACCTTTCAGCAGTGGGAGTTCCCTTGTTTTACTCAGGAGGACCCTATAATATATATTTTTTTTACCTTTTAATAAAAGCAGCTCTAATTAATCAAGGGAAGGGCATCACACTGGAGGGGTGCGGAGTGTGGCATGGCACGAGAAAGTGGAATGGTAGGATCATGTGTTTAATTTTTATATGCAATTAGAGCAACTCATTATCTGCTCAGAACCATTACAAAGGGACTGCAAACATCTCCTTTTAGCTTCATCTTTTATCCCTGTGGATGAAATCTGACTTTCTTTGAGCAACATTAAAGGGATAGTAATGTTTCATAATAAAAGCAGCTCTAATTAATCATCATAGTATTTGGACTTTGGAGAGTGTTATTTCAGTTCTGTCAGAATTGTAGTTCAAGAGTAATTGAATGACAAAGTATCCCCCTCCCGCCCCTTTTACTGATGTAACACTGCTCAGCCAGATCAGAAGGGAGGTGCCCGGGTAGACTGCAGAGAGGGACAATCTTCAATTAAGATAAGGGAAAAAGCTGAAAAGCTTGTCAAAGGGGGCAGGGTTTTCATTGTTCTCATAGGAAGAAGATTGTCCCCTGCTGTTATCTGTCTGGTCTATGGACTGCATTCCACATCCGAGAAGAGATGGCTTACATTAGGTAAAAGGGTCAGGAGGGGAAACTTTCTCATTCAATTACTCTTGAACTACAACTCTGACAGTATTGATATAACACTCTCCATGGCTCAAATACCATGATGATTAATTGGAGCTGCTGTTTTTGTGAAACATTACTATCCCTTTAAGTATTACTATCCCTTTACGTGCCAGAGGGATACACAACACATTGCAATGCCTCTGGCACTGAAATAGTTCAAGTCCCAATTTAAACTGATTGGAAATGTTATTTATTGCTTTTTGGGTCAGATGGTTTTGCCCCCAAATTACTTCACTTTTGCATATGGGGCGAAGATCGAAAAGTGACACCTGGTGTAACGTGTAAGGAGAAATAATGGCTTCATCTCTGAAATAACAGAGATAATCTGCAGTCCTTTGGGGGAAATATCTGTGAATGTAGAATTATTCTTTATTGGTAGTTGTAATTCTTTTTAATACAGTAACATAATTATGCATGGCTGTAGGTAAATCTTAAAACATTTAGCCTAAATTGGAACAAATTATGTGTGATAATTAAATGGACTCAATAAGAGACCAGAATTTAAACACATTTTAGAATCACAAAATGCCCAAGCTGTTCTGAACAATCATGTAAAACTATAGGTAACGATTAGGCATTCCATCTGTTGGAAACCACAAATCCTATAATCCCCAACCAGCATTTGGGAGCGGTAGCCCACAACAGCTGGATTGCAGAAGGGTTCTTACCCTTTCAATTGATATTCACCTGCAATAGGCCCTTGTTTGGATTTCTGATGCTGGTGTACTAAAGCAGGAATGGGCAGTGTGAGGCCCTCCAGCTGTTGTTCGACTACAACTCTGGAATTAGCTGGAGAACTTCACATCTCCCACTCCAGTACTAGAGAAATGGAGCAATTCCTCCATGGAGAAATGCCATGCAACAGCCACAATATATTTGTCTTGCTTCTTAGACACAAGGCATCCCTGGCTGTCTTATAGAAATTCCTCAGCTCCCCTGGAGAGTGGGGGATATCTGGAAGTAGGGTTGTTATCTCTTAGACAATAGGAGGTTGGGCTCTGGATGTTGAAAGGTGTGTTACGATTATCTCCATACTTTTATACCTCAAGCAATTCCTGTCTTCTTAAAGGGATAGTAATGTTTCACAAAAACAGCAGCTCCAATTATTCTTCATAGTATCTGGGCCATGGAGAGCGTCATTTCAATACTGTCAGAGTTGTAGTTCAAGAGTAATTGAAGGATAAAGTTTACCCTCCTGCCACTTTTACCTAGTGTAAGACATCTCTTCTCAGATGTGGAATCCAGTCCATAGACCAGACAGATAACAGCAGGGGACAATCTTCTTCCTATGAGAACAATGAAAGCCCTGCCCCCCTTGACAAGTTTTTCAGGTTTTTCCCTTATCTTAAGTGAAGATTGTCCCTCTCTGCAGTCTACCTGGGCACCTCCCTTCTGATCTGGCTGAGCAGTGTTACATCAGTTAAAGGGGCGGGAGGGGGATACTTTGTCATTGAATTAATCTTGAACTACAACTCTGACAGAATTGAAATAACACTCTCCAAAGTCCAGAGAGAGAAGCGGATTCTGAAAATAAAAAAAAATGCTCTGTGGTCCTTAACTGACCCCGCTGCGCCGATCGGCCGGTCGTTAAGGGGTTAATCTTGTTACACTGTTATTCAAAAAAGATAAATAGTAAACAGCAGCATTTTAAGGGAAAACTTACGGAAGTTTGTATCTCACTTAATGTAGAACAAACAGCAGAAGAGATCTGAAAATAGAAAATAAATAAATAAGCACAAGTTGCCTGGAAATATAAACATTTAAATGTGAAATCATGGCTTTCAAACAAGCAAAACCTCTAGTGAAGTAAATTTTTACCTGCCTTGCACTGGCTAATTAGACTTTTATTTAGTTTCCTGTCTTCTCCTTTTCCTGTTAATGGTGTGCATGGCAGTTTGAAGTTTTCTGTCTATTATTCGCAATAAAAACCCTTGTCACATTGTGCCTCATTATTCCTAACATATAGCTCCTCGGTATTGCTCTGCCGATTCCAGTCTCGTTACAAAGACCAGATGTTCATTTTCCACTAGAACTCTTTCGTCGTCTTAAGCTTTGTCTAAGATGGCTTCATGCACAATGTGTCACAGGGAAAAAAATCAGTTCCCAAAAGATGAATGACAGTTTGAAATTCAGTCATGTATGATAAAATACATTGTACATGCTTTCTGCTTGTGCCAGGAAACATGTTTACATTAATCTAAAAACACTGCACAATTTTAACCCCTTAAGGACTGTGTGGTCCAGAGGTGGAGCTCTGTGTAGGACCAGTACCAAAACTTATGGCGTGCAGGGCCGGTGCAAGGAATTTTGTTTACAAAGGCGAAAGTGCATTTTGATGCCCCCTCTCTGACCCGGTCACAATCCCCTGCCCCCACCTCCATACTCTCCCCACCTCCACATTGCCCCTTCCACAATGCTCCCTTCATCTCCACATTGCCCCTTCCACAATGTTCCCTTCATCTCCACAATGCCCCTTCCACAATGCTCCCTTCATCTCCACAATGCACCTTCTACAATGCTCCCTTCATCTCCACAATGCCCCTTCCACAATGCTCCCTTCATCTCCACATTGCCCCTTCCATAATGCCCCTTCATCTCCACATTGCCCCTTCATCTACACATTGCCCCTTCCACAATGCCCCCTTCATCTCCACATGCCCCTTGATCCCCTACCTTGAGTCCCTGGTAGTCTAGCGGCATGCCATAACAGAGCTCTGTGCCTCCTCCGCATGCTGTTCTCAGTAATGCAGAGCGCTGGGAGATGATGTCATCTCCCAGCGCTCTGTATTACTACAGAGCCTGGGTCGCTCTGAATTGTGAGTGTCACATAGATGCCCCGAGGGAGCGCTTGGTAGTGTAAATCAGCACTCCCTCGCGGCAGATATATATATTTAAAACATATATTTTTTAAAAATCCCAGCTTCCCCCTTTTTAGCACGCCTCTGTTGCAGCGCCCTAAGGCAGCTGCCTGTCCTGCCTTAATGGTAGCGCTGGCCCTAATGGCGCGATGCAGGAAACATGCGCAATCGCTATGTCCTGGGTGAAAACCACTAGGGAATAGGTTTGTGCATGATTTTGTTGAATTGCGCATGAAAAAAATCAAGATTAGCAAACGGCTGCGTATATTTATTTTTTGTGGGTGTGGCTAAGATGAACGAATCTGTGTGAGTGGAATAGTGCATGCACCTAATTCAAGAACTGCTATTGCAAATGAATTTATACATCTGTGTACTGTTGACGTAAAATGGAATTTTTTATGCGCAATTCAAGATGCGTTCGGTATTTCGCTTCCTGGATTAGAACATACGCAAAATCTATCTGCGCACAAAAATGCCTTTATCCTATGCGAACGTTTCTTGCATTGCGCCATTAGTGAACAGACACAGGGAGAGAGAGAACAGAAAGCAAATCCCTCCCAATGACTCCACTATACAAGACGCTCATTTGTGGAGGCGCTCACTCAGTGACTATAAATACACCCAATAAGCCGGAGACATGACTCAGTTGATTAAGGCACCAGCTGTAGAGTCTTCTCAGACCATGAGGTCGCATATTCTAGTCCCAGCAGGGTCAGCTCAGCCTTTCACCTTTCTAAGGTAGATAAAATGAGTCCAGGACATACTTGAAAAAGAGAGACAATCTCAATGTATTCTTCCTGGTAAAATACTTTCACAAAAAAAAAAATAGACACAAAAGTATAAATGCTGTGTTGAAACATAGAATAACAAATAGCAATTAAAAACATTAAAAATAGAGCAGAATAGACAATACCTGTGGTCCTGTTCAAAAAAAGGGAAAATAACCCATATTATACACTCAAAAGTATTATATAGTAAGGCTGATGAAACCCTCCAGGAAATATATGAATAATATATGCATAGAGAAGTATAATCTCACACTAAACATGATGCACAACTCAATAAGTGATTAGGTGCAAATGAAATATTTATGGGTCACCCAGTGAAAAGAAGTGAACAAATAAAGAACAATATCTCATGAAAAAATATATAAGAGCAAGATCAATACACATCCAAAAATGTTGATGTCACTAGTCCTGAAAGGAACACCAGCAACAAAGACCACCAGGATATCTTATCTGCAGCAGCTGACCATCCTAACGCATGTCCCCATATTGGCTTCATCTCTGTAAACACAGAGACTACAGGTCAGGCAAGCAGGTAGTGTAGGGAGCGAGTAGGCAGCCAAAGTCACTGGTCAGGCAACCAGAGATTAAGCTGAGCGAGTAGGAGCCAGGGCCGCTATTCAAGCAAACCGAGGACTACAAGGAGCGAAAGTAACCAGGCCCACAGGAAAGGCAACCGGAGGCTACACTGAGAAGGAAGTAGCCAGGGCCACTGGTCAGGTAAGTCGGGGTCATACACAGAGCGAGTAGTCAGCCAGAGCCACAGGTCAGAACCAATGTGAGTAGTCAGACAAGCCGGGGGTCATACACAGAGAGGGTAGTCAGCCAGATCCACAAGTCAGAACCAATAAGGGTAATCAGACAAGCCGGGGTCATACACAGAATGAGATTCTTAGGCAAACACGGGTCACAACGGAGAGCAAGAGTAACAAGCAGGAACACTACATAAGGGCCAAGAAGGTTTATAAAGGAGCAGAAGGAGGCAGAACCCAATTAGGCCACCCAGAATAGGCCCATAAACAGGCGTCCATGCTAGTGCCTGTTACCTGATGTCAGCAATGAGGATGTGGCTGGAAGCCATGCCAACCGGGGGCTATACAGCGGTAGGAAGCACAGGAAAACTTATACTCTAAGGGAGACTGTGATATATGTCTGTTATTATATCTGTACTGGACATGTCTGGAGGTGTGAGAACGGAGCAAAGGAGTTTTACCCCAAAGACCCAACATTTTGTGTGATTGGAAAGACACTGGAAGCTGTGGTCCACTTTCCTTCCTGATCTGGCTGTTATTATCTCTATGATGGGGGGGGGGAGGGAGCAAAGGAGGTTTACCACAAGTACCCTTACATTCTGTGTAATTGATTGGAAGCTGTGGTCCAATTTCCTTCGTGATCTGCCTGTTATTATCTCTGTGTTGGTGGAGTTTGGGGGTGTGAGAAGGGAGCAAAGGGGGTTTACCTCAAATACCCCAACAGAACCTCAAATACCTAAACATTCTGTGTGACCAATTGGAAAGATACAGGCAGCGGTGGTCAATAATAGTAACATAGTTGATAAGGCTGAGAAAAGAAATGCATCCATCAAGTCCAGCCCACTCTAAGTCACCCCTGCTTATCCAAAGGAAAGCAAGTGGGTAAAAAAAATATTTTTTGATTCCAAACGGCAGTCAGATATTGCCTTGTATCAACATCATATCTGCTTTGAAGCCAAGTGTAATAATTCTCAGTATTGTTCTGTGCTGGATAAGTATCCATTACTTTTTTGAAAGCAGTATCTGCAATCACAACATCCCGAGGTAAAGAATTCCATAACTTTACTGCCCTTACTGTAAAAAACACCTGCCTTTGTTTTGGTCAAAATCAACTCTCTTCTAGTCTTAATGGATGAACCCTCGTTCGTAGCTCAGTACTTTGAGTATATAGTTAACTGGCGAGTTCTTTGTATTGACATTGAATATATGTGTAAGTGTAATCCTATCAGCCCTTAGACATCTCTTGTCTAATGTAAACAAACCCAGTTTGGCTAGTCTCTCTTTATAACTCAGATCCTCCAATCCCTTTATCAGTTTTGTTGCGCGTCTCTGCACTTTTTGCAGTACAATAATGTTGGTGCTCAAAACTGTATTCCATATTCCAGATCAGACCTTACCAAGAATTTAAACAGAGGTATAATTTTATTTGCATCCTGTGCATCTACACATCTTTTTATGCCGTATAATACCCTATTTGCTCTTGCAGCAGTTGAGTGACTGTGCACACTGCTTTGAAGTCTATTGTCTATAATGAGGATTCCCCAGTTTCCCATTTAGTGCATATGTAGCATGTTTGTTTCTACAGCTCAAATGCATAACCTTCATTTATTAACATTAAATGTAATCTTCCACATTTCTACTCATTCACTCATTTTATCTAAATCCTTCTGCAGAGAAAAAAAACATATCTATGTATTTCTTTACAAAGCTTGGTGTCAATTAGCAAATATTAAGACTAGTGATGAGCGAGCACCCCAATGCTCGGATGTTCGGGTGCTCTGACCGAGCACCCCCTGAGGCTCGAGTGCTCGGCCGAGCATCCGAGCCCCATTGAAGTCAATGGGAGGACTCGAGCATTACACCAGGCACCCCCTGCTCTGATGAGGGGAGGGTGCCTGGTCCATAGGAAAAGGGCAGAAAAAGATGGAAACACTACAGAAATGGTTCAGGGACAGCATAGGGAGGATGTCTGGATGCACCTTGGACTCCAACATCGCTGCTGGGAACGATCTTTCGCCCGTAGTACGCCATTTTTACAGACTGACCATAAAACACACAAAAAGGAAAATAAAAACGACTTTAGGCGAAAAATTGTTACCAAACAATATTTGCTGTATATTTACTTGTATATCATCTGCAAATTCTCCCAAAAATTTCCTTGATTTTCGGAAGTGAGGCCATGATTAAGAGGGAAACGTGCGCAGAGGCAAATTCTCACAAAAATTTCCTTGATTTTCAGAACTGAGGCCATGATTAAGAGGGAAACGTGCGCAGAGGCAAATTCTCCCAAAAATTTCCTTGATTTTCAGAACTGAGGCCATGATTAAGAGGGAAACGTGCGCAGAGGCAAATTCTCCCAAAAATGTCCTTGATTTTCAGAACTGAGGCCATGATTAAGAGGGAAACGTGCGCTGAGCTGACCATCTAAAACATTATGGGTGAGGGTCTGCTGCAGAGCTGACCATCCTAAACATTATATGCGAAGGCCCGCTAGTGAGCTGACGCTATAAAACATTATATGAGAGGGCCCGCTAGAGAGCTGACCCAATAAAACATTATATGAGAAGGCCCGCTGGTGAGCTGACCTATATAAAAATTGTCAAACAGGGCCCGCTGGTGAGCTGGCCCTATATAAAAATTATATCACAGGGCCCGCTGGTGAGCTGGCCCTATATAAAAATTATATCCCAGGGCACGCTGGTGAGCTGGCCCTATATAAAAATTATATCCCAGGGCATATGGAAGAGGAGGAGGAGGATGAGAAGATTAAGAGTCAACCATATACCCGTTTTTTGGGTGGAAGGGGTGAATGGGAATACAGAGTATTCCCATCATTGTAAATAACATATATAAAGTGAGTTTATGTTCCCCCGGGGCTTTCCTCCAGTGGAGTGGAGAAGTCAGGGGAAATCCAGGCCTTGTTCATTTTTATAAGTGTCAACCTATCAGCATTGTCGGTGGAAAGGCGGATACGCTTATCTGTTATGATGCCACCAGCAGCACTAAATACCCGCTCAGACAGAACGCTGGCGGCAGGGCAGGCCAGCACCTCCAAGGCGTAGAGTGCCAGTTCATACCACGTGTCCAGCTTGGACACCCAGTAGTTGTAAGGCACAGAGGGATCATTGAGGACGCTGACACGGTCTGCTACGTACTCCTTCACCATCTTCCAAAACTTTTCCCTCCTTGTGACACTAGGCTGCGCATCAGGGTGAGGGTGCTGGCGGGGTGTCATGAAGGTGTCCCACGCCTTGGAGAGTGTTGCCCTGCCTTTCTCGGAACTGCTGTGTGCTCCCCTTTTCTCCCCTTCTCGGTTGGCCAAGGTAGCACGTACTCTGCCGCCAGCGTTGTCAGATGGAAAATTTTGGAGCAATTTTTCGACAAGAACCTTCTGGTATTGCAACATTTTGCTTGTCCTCTCCACCGGAGGAATGAGAGATGAGAAATTCTCTTTGTAGCGGGGGTCCAGAAGGGTGAACACCCAGTAATCCGTGTTGTCTAAAATGCGTGTAACGCGTGGGTCACGGGAAAGGCAGCCTAACATAAAGTCAGCCATGTGTGCCAGAGTACCAACAGTCAAGATTTCGCTGTCCTCACCAGGAGGATGACTCTCAATCTCCTCATCCTCTTCCTCCTCTTCTGCCCACCCACGCTGAAGAGATGGAACTAAAGTTCCATGGCTACCCTCTGTAGCGGAGGCAACCGTGTCTTCCTCCTCCTCCTCCTCCTCCTCCTCCGCCTCCTCCAATTGTCGCTGAGAAGACGAAGTGAGGGTGCTCTGGCTATCACCTTGTGTAAGCTCTTCCTCCCCCATTTCCACCTCTTCCACATGCAAAGCGTCGGTTTTAATTGTGAGCAGCGAGCGTTTCAGTAGACACAGAAGTGGGATGGTTACACTGATAATAGCGTTATCGCCGCTCACCATCTGTGTCGATTCCTCAAAATTGCGTAAAACCTCACAGAGGTCTGACATCCATTCCCACTCCTCACTTCTGATTACAGGAAGTTGAACGGAGAGGCGACGACCGTGTAACAGCTGGTACTCCACTACTGCCCTCTGCTGCTCACAAAGCCGGGCCAACATGTGGAAGGTGGAGTTCCAGCGCGTGCTCACGTCACACAGCAGCCGGTGAGCTGGCAATTGTAAGCGCTGCTGCAGCTTCAACAGGCCGGCTGAAGCTGTTGATGACTTACGGAAATGTGCACACACGCGGCGCACCTTGGTCAAGAGATCATGCACATTGGGGTAGGTTTTTAGAAATCGCTGCACCACTAAATTAAATACATGCGCTAGGCATGGTACGTGTGTGAGCTTGCCGAGCTCCAAAGCCGCCACCAAGTTACGCCCATTATCACACACAACCATGCCTGCTTGCAGGTTGAGTGGCGAGAGCCACTGCTCGGTCTGGTGACTAATCCCCTGCAACAGCTCTGAGGCCGTGTGCTGTTTGTCCCCAAGGCAGATCAGCTTCAGCACGGCCTGTTGACGCTTCCCCACTGCAGTGCTACACTGCTTCCAGCTACTGGCTGATGGGGGAGTGGCGGTGTGTGTAGAGAATTCGGAGGTGGAAACGGAGGAGGAGGAGCCAATAACGTAGGTGCTGGTGGAAACCCTGATGGAGGTAGGGCCCGCAATCCTCGGCGTGGGTAGCACCCGTGCCATCCCAGGGTCCGAGTCGCTCCCAGCCTCCACGACATTCACCCAGTGTGCCGTCAGGGAAATGTAGCGTCCCTGGCCACAAGCACTTGTCCATGTGTCAGTCGTTAAGTGGACCTTCCCAGTAACTGCGTTGGTCAGGGCACGGGTGATGTTACGGGACACATGGTGGTGTAATGCGGGGATGGCACACCGGGAAAAGTAGTGGCGGCTGGGGACCGCGTACCGAGGGACAGCTGCTGCCATCAGGCTGCGGAAGGACTCAGTGTCCACAAGCCTAAATGGCAGCATTTCGATGGCCAGTAATTTGGAAAGGTGTGAGGTTAGTGCTATGGCCTGTGGGTGGGTGGCTGGGTATTTTCTCTTGCGCTCAAATGCCTGGGGTAACGACATTTGGACGCTGTGCTGGGACAGGGAAGTGGATGTGGTCGCTGATGGTGCTTCAGATGCTACAGGTGCAGGGCGGGAGGTATGCGGGCCTGCGCCTTCGACAGGCGATTGGCCGGCACCGAAAACAGGGGAAGAGGAGGCAGTGGTGTGGCCTGCAGACACAGATGGGCGATCCAGGCGTTCCTCCCACTTACTACGGTGCTTGGATGCCATGTGTCGGATCATGCTGGTGGTGGTGAGGTTTCTAGTGTTCATGCCTCGGCTCATTCTGGTGTGGCACAGGTTGCAAACTACAAATCTTTTGTCGTCCGCACTTTCCTTAAAAAAACGCCATACCGCGGAACACCTACCCCTTGGCAAGGTAGATTTACGCAAGGGGGTGCTCCGTGGAACATTTGCGGGCCGGTTTGGTGCGGTCCGCCTTCTTTCTGTAGCCACACCACTGCCTCTTCCAGCCTGTTGCGGTGCTGCAGATGGCTCACCCTCAGGACTGCTGTCATCGCTCGGCTCTACACCTTCCCAGGTGGGGTCAGTCACCTCATCGTCCACCAAGTCCTCCTCCACTTCCTCACTCTGATCATCCTCCTCAAGTCTTGATCCCACCACATACTCAGTCATTGACAACTGTATAACATTCTCCTCAACAAGGTCTTGAGACGGAAATAGTGGTTGATTTAATGGCAACTGTGTCTCATCATCATCATCATCATCATCCACTACTTCCTTTGACCTTAAATGCCGTTCACATCTGTCATCTTCTTGTGATTGGGTAGCCTCTAGAGGTTGTGAATCAGGGCACAAGATGTCATGTTCCTCTGCAAGCGTGCTTGGAGAGAGGGTCAAATGAAGGATTGGTGATGAGACGAGCTCATCACTATATCCCAGTGTGGGATCACTTCTTTGACCAGACCGTGTATGGTGGGAGGAAGGATGATCAGAGTGAGGATTATGTTGACCAGACTCTTGGCTACTGAGAGTGGACTTGGTGGAAGACAGGGTGGTGCTTAACCGACTGGAAGCAGTATCAGCTGTCATCCAACCGACCACCTGTTCGCACTGGTCGGACCTCGACAGTGATGTCCTGCGACGCCCTGTGAAATCAGACATGAAGCTAGGTATGGTGGATGTCTTTCTTTCTTGTGCTCTGGCACCAGGCACAGTTTCTCCGCGTCCTGACCCGCGCCCTGAACTTTCAGGATCACGTCCACTTCCCCGTCCCTTTTTACCCGCCTTCTTCATCTTACACGATATATATGACTTTAATATATATGAGTTTGAAAACTTAACAGTATTTCTTACTATTCTGCAACTCTGCAGAGTACACAGAATAGGCTGCTAAACTGCGGTGACACACACTGAATGGAATAAGTGACTTTAATATTTGAGTTTGAAAACTTAACAGTATTTCTTCCTTTTCTGCAACTGTGCAGAGTACACAGAATAGGCTGCTAAACTGCGGTGACACACACTGAATGGAATATGTGACTTTAATATTTGAGTTTGAAAACTTAACAGTATTTCTTCCTATTCTGCAACTCTGCAGAGTACACAGAATAGGCTGTTAAACGGCGTTGAAACACACTGAATGGAATATGTGACTTTAATATTTGAGTTTGAAAACTTAACAGTATTTCTTATAATTCTGGAACTGTACAGAGTACACAGAATAGGCTGTTAAACGGCGTTGAAACACACTGAATGGAATATGTGACTTTGATATTTTAGTTTGAAGACTTAACAGTATTTCTTCCTATTCTGCAACTCTGCACAGTACACAGAATGTGCTGCTACACTGCGGCGAAGCACACTGAATGGAATATGTGACTTTGATATTTTAGTTTGAAGACTTAACAGTATTTCTTCCTATTCTGCAACTCTGCACAGTACACAGAATGTGCTGCTACACTGCGGCGAAGCACACTGAATGGAATATGTGACTTTGATATTTTAGTTTGAAGACTTAACAGTATTTCTTCCTATTCTGCAACTCTGCACAGTACACAGAATGTGCTGCTAAACTGCGGCGAAGCACACTGAATGGAATATGTGACTTTGATATTTTAGTTTGAAGACTTAACAGTATTTCTTCCTATTCTGCAACTGTGCAGAGTACACAGAATGTGCTGCTACACTGCGGCGAAGCACACTGAATGGAATATGTGACTTTGATATTTTAGTTTGAAGACTTAACAGTATTTCTTCCTATTCTGCAACTCTGCACAGTACACAGAATGTGCTGCTAAACTGCGGCGAAGCACACTGAATGGAATATGTGACTTTGATATTTTAGTTTGAAGACTTAACAGTATTTCTTCCTATTCTGCAACTCTGCACAGTACACAGAATGTGCTGCTACACTGCGGCGAAGCACACTGAATGGAATATGTGACTTTGATATTTTAGTTTGAAGACTTAACAGTATTTCTTCCTATTCTGCAACTCTGCACAGTACACAGAATGTGCTGCTACACTGCGGCGAAGCACACTGAATGGAATATGTGACTTTTAAATTTTAGTTTGAAGACTTAACAGTATTTCTTCCTATTCTGCAACTCTGCACAGTACACAGAATAGGCTGCTAAACTGCGGCGAAGCACACTGAATGGAATATGTGACTTTGATATTTTAGTTTGAAGACTTAACAGTATTTCTTCCTATTCTGCAACTCTGCACAGTACACAGAATGTGCTGCTACACTGCGGCGAAGCACACTGAATGGAATATGTGACTTTGATATTTTAGTTTGAAGACTTAACAGTATTTCTTCCTATTCTGCAACTCTGCACAGTACACAGAATGTGCTGCTACACTGCGGCGAAGCACACTGAATGGAATATGTGACTTTTAAATTTTAGTTTGAAGACTTAACAGTATTTCTTCCTATTCTGCAACTCTGCACAGTACACAGAATAGGCTGCTAAACTGCGGCGAAGCACACTGAATGGAATATGTGACTTTGATATTTTAGTTTGAAGACTTAACAGTATTTCTTCCTATTCTGCAACTCTGCACAGTACTCAGAATGTGCTGCTAAACTGCGGCGACGCACACTGAATGGAATACGTGACTTTGATATTTTAGTTTGAAGACTTAACAGAATGTGCTCTAATCTGCAACTTTGCACACTAAACAGAATGTGCTCTAATCTGCAACTTTGCACACTAAACAGAATGTGCTCTAATCTGCAACTTTGCACACTAAACAGAATGTGCTCTAATCTGCAACTGTGCACACTAAACAGAATGTGCTCTAATCTGCAACTTTGCACACTAAACAGAATATATATATTTTTTTTTTTTTTTTTTTGTTTTTTTCCCCCCACACCAAATAACCTGCTGCCCCCACACACAGTAGTCCTAAAAAGGACTTTTGGTTCTTTTTTTTTCACAATTTTTGTTTTTTTCCTCCCTACACTGCCTTTCCCTTCCTATCCTCAGCTCTCCCTGGCTCAGACTGAGCCGAACTCGATGGTCAGGTGCTATACAGCACCTGACCACGGGTTCTGGCCAGCCAATCAGTGTAATGCCAGCAGCCAACATGGCTGCTGGCATTACACCGATGTCAGAGCCTCCCTGCACGTTTATTGGCTGCGCAGCAGGCGCAAAACGTGCGGGGAGGAGACCCGAACATGGCGGGCGAGCACATGCGGTACTCGTACGAGTACCGCCATGTGCCGAGCAGAGCGATGCTCGAGCCGATCCGAGCATCGGCCGAGCATGCTCGCTCAACACTAATTAAGACATTATTTTCAATTCCCACTTCTAGATCATTAATAAACAAATTAAAAAGCATTGGTCCCAGGACTGAATCCTGTGGCACCCCACTTACAACTTTAGACCAATTTGAAAAGACCCCATTTACAACAACTCTCTGCCATCTATCTTTAACCAGTTCTCTATCCATGTACAGATAAAACTTCCCAAACCAAATCCTTTTAATTTATGTAGTAACCTGTTGTGAATTCAAGAATACTACATGTAGCCCAGTAGAAATAACAGTCTCTCAGAAACTATGCAGTATATGAAGTCCACAGTATGCAGATACTTTACACAGGATCCAAAAGTTAAAGGGATAGTAATACTTTGTTTTATCTTTATTTTATTTTGTAGGCATTAAAAAAACATGAAGAACGATATACGTCTTATCTCTCAGACCTTTATGGTTTGAGAGATATTCACAAGCAAAGTTTCCCCTCCCGCCCCTTTTACCTAGTGTAAGCCATCTCTTCTCAGATGTGGAAGCCAGTGCATAGACCAGACAGTTAACAGAAGGGGTCAATCTTCTTCCTATGAGAACAATGAAAGCCTTGCCCCCATTGACACGTTTTTCAGGTTTTTGCCTTATCTTAATTGAAGATTGTCCTCTCTGCAGTCTACCCGGGCACCTCCCTTCTTATCTGGCTGAACAGTGTTACATCAGTAAAAGGGGTGGGAGGGGGATATTTTGTCATTGAATTACTCTTGAACTACAACTCTGACAGAACTGAAATAACACTCTCCAAAGTCCAAATACTATGATGATTAATTAGAGCTGCTTTTATTATGAAACATTACCAACCTTTTAAGCAGGTTGCTATCTGCTGTCTATGTAGGAATCATGTTGTGAGCAGAGGGAAAGCATGCTCACACCTAGGCACCTCCTCAATTAAATCCCACCTGAAGCACAGCCTCAGGTCTGAATGGGCGACACACCATCAACAGGTCAGAGGTGCCACAACTAGCAGCAGTAGAAGTTCTCCAGTCCTAAATATTTCTGGGGTGCATAATAGAAGTGCTGCTGATGTGCCAGATAGTGTGCCAAGATTTTCTGCTCCTGCTGCAGAGGAATCTGAATCTGAGTTTGTTTTTAGAAATGACAGGAGTCAGAGTGCCCACAGATACCACCACCACCACCCTCACCACATCCACACGTGATGTTGTTAAAGCAATAAAGTTACACAGTTCTTCTACTATGTACTGCCATCCCACACTTACTAAGCTCTTAGAAAGTTGTCAAAACCTGCACAAAAATAATGCAAAAGTATGACTGTGGAACAGTAAGCTGCCAAAGTGCTGGCAGTTGACATGTTGCTCTTTTCTTTTGTTGAAAACAGAGGCTTTAAAGAACTGATGTCATGTGTTCCACCCTACTGGAATACCCCAAGTCACAGTTATTATTTAAGGATGGCTGTGCCAGTGATATTTAAGCAGAAAGTTAATGTTGGCCAAAGGACAAAGGCACTAGGCCTGATCATTTTTTCAAGGCGGATGTTGCTGTAGGACTCATAATTTTTACTTTTAGCTATTTACTTCTTGACTTCAGCCCACAGAAGAACTAATACTGCAGTGGGAAATCTTGAAGTCATAGAAAATATAGGTGAAAAATGGCAAAGTTCTTGTAGGCAATGTATTGGCAGTGGCGAAAAGCCAGAAATGTTATGCCTTTACTATTGGTAGAATTTTTGAGAAAAAGTGGGAAATTGTTGTTTTTTTGTAAAAAGTTCAGTGGGAAATTTTTCTGACTTTTCACCCATCCCTACTCCCAATAACATACCATCTAGTTGATATAGTCCTTCTTGCTCTAACCAAGAGTTGCGCCAAACAGTCCTCAAGGAACCTGCAATATGCAAGTGCACCAAACAGTCCTCAAGGAACCTGAAATTTCAAAACTGAAGAAGCAGTTAGTTAGTGCAGATAATGTAGAGGGTAACTCTGAGCTCTCACACATTGAGAATGTGGCCTTCATATGAAACACTGAGATTTGGGCTCAAAAACCTGAGAATTCCTAGATATGGGGATACAGCTTAAAAGGATAGTAATGTTTCATAATAAAAACAGGTCTAATTGATCATTATAGTATTTGGACTTTGGAGAGTGTTATTTCAATTCTGTCAGAGTTGTAGTTCAAGAGTAATTCAATGATAAAGTATCCCCCTCCCACCCCTTTTACTGATGTAACACTGCTAGGCAGATCAGAAGGGAGATGCCCAGGTAGATTGCAGAGAGGGACAATCTTCAATTAAGATAAGGGAAAAACCTGAAAAACTTGTCAAGGGGGGCAGGGCTTTCATTGTTCTCATAGGAAGAAGATTGTCCCCTTCTGTTATCTGTCTGGTCTATGGACTGCATTCCACATCTGAGAAGAGATGGCTTACACTAGGTAAAAGGGGCGGGAGGGGAAACTTTGCTTGTGAATATCTCTCAAACCATAAAGGTTTGAGAGATAAGACATATCGTTCTTCATGTTTTTTTAATGCCTACAAAATAAAATAAAGAAAAAATGAAGTGTTACTATCCCTTTAAGGTTACTTGCAAGGAATGGATAAAATCTTTATTTTTATTCACATGGGAACTGCAGCAGAATAGGAGAGATTTCAATGAGCAAAACTTTCCAACTCTGTTCAATACAAACATTAGCATATATGTACAAATTCCAATAAAAGTCATCATGCGCACACTCATTCACTCGCCACCCATACTACCTCCACAAGTGATGGCATTAAAGCAATAATGTTACACAGTTCTTCCACCATGTACTGTCATTCCACACATACTAAGTTCTTAAAAAGAAGTCAAAACCTGTACATAAAAAATACAAAAGTATGCCTGTGGAATAGTAAACTTGCCACAATGTTGGTGGTTGACATGCTGCCCTTTTCTTTTGTTGAGAACAGATGCATTAAAGAACTAATGTTATGTGTTGCACCCTGCGGTAATTTCCCAAGCAGCAATTATTTTTCATGGATGTTTGTGTCAGTGTTACTCAAGTAGGAAGTTAGTGTTGTGTGCAAAGGACAAAGGTACTCATTCTGCTAACAATTTTTTCAAGGAATATGTGCTGTAAGGTTCACAACTTTTACTTTCAGATATTTATTCCTCCATTTCAGCCCTCAGAAGACGTAATAATGTGGCAGGAAATCTTAGGTCAGATTATCATCTCTCACTCTCTACTTTTTCTATAACTAAACAAGGAGAGGAAAGGAGAGGAACATATTTTAAATCAACATTATCATCATTAATAATTAGCTTAGTAGCAGCTGCATCATCAACAGCGCAATCCACTCCCTCCCCATCCTCCTTAATTTTATAATATAGTAGGTCTTTTTTAATTCTGTAACATCATATTTTTACGTTTTCCCCTTATGGACATTTGTAGAAGATTGATTACCAGCTTTTGCTGGGGTGTTGCTGACGCTGTCTGAAGCAGCACTTAACTATGCTTCTCTTGTTTAAAAGGGAATTGCTTAGCACTTTGTGGCTGGACTGTCATTTTGGTAGGATCAGCATGATGTGCTTTTGGATCATTTCTTTCTATTTAAAGGGATAGTAATACTTAGTTTTATCTTTATTTTATTTTGTAGGCATTAAAAAAACATGAAGAACGATATAAGTCTTATCTCTCAAACCTTTATGGTTTGAGAGATATTCACAAGCAAAGTTTCCCCCTCCCGCCCCTTTTACCTAGTGTAAGCCATCTCTTCTCAGATGTGGAATCCAGTCCATAGACCAGACAGATAACAGAAGGGAACAATCTTCTTCCTATAAGAACAATGAAAGCCCTGCCCCACTTGACAACTTTTTCAGGTTTTTCCCTTATCTTAATTGAAGATTGTCCCTCTCTGCAGTCTACCTGGGCACCTCCCTTCTGCTCTGGCTGAACAGTGTTACATCAGTAACATCATTGAATTACTCTTGTACTACAACTCTGACAGAATTGATGTAACATTCTCCAAGGTCCAAATACTATGATGATTAATCAGGACTGCTTTTATTATGAAACATTTCTATCCTTTTAAGGCACTAGTGAGCTAAAAGAGACTGCACCCTGGGTAGGTCACCATGAATTTAGAGCTTACTCAATTCTATAGCTAGCTTGTTCCTAGTTGAGCATTTCCAACAATTTTGTTTGTATGACATATTCTTGATTGATAAAATATCTCATGAGATTCTTAAAGGGATAGTAATACTTAAAATGTAAAAAAAATATGTTGTAGGGTTTATCCCCCTGAGTAAAACAAGAGTACTCCCACTGCTGAAAGGTGTTTCATTCAAAAGTTATTAATTTTCAAAGTTGAATTTTTTAGGTGCAATATCACAGTGGCCTGAAATTGTACAGTGGCGCTGTTGCTACATGATCCTATGGACAGCTCTGGTCAGTTGACCATAAATCTCCATAGGATGGTGTAGCAACAGCGCCACTGTACAATTTCAGGCCACTGTGATATTGCACCTAAAAAATTCAACTTTGAAAATTAATAACTTTTGAATGAAACACCTTTCAGCAGTGGGAGTACTCTTGTTTTACTCAGGGGGATAAACCCTACAACATATATTTTTTTACATTTTAAGTATTACTATCCCTTTAAGAGTCCATCTTGGTCAGTAGCGTCAGAGTGGATGGGATTATACCTTGTGCCTGGCTGTAATCAATACCGTGTTTTTGTGTGAAAACTCTCATTTCTGAGATAGTTTGGCCTGTGTGTCAGTTTGTGGTTCAAAGATGTGGGGATGGAGTTTTTTGTTTTATTCAGATTGTGGTATCCGGAAAGTTAATTTTCATAGATGAATGGATCAGTTTGAGGTTATTAGTGGGATGTAAAGCATTGTAATTTTTGTGAAATACCAAAAAGTCCATCTTAAGTGACAGTCAAAATGATTACAAGATCATCTATATAACAAAGCTAGGCCAGAGGTTCTATTTGGACCGTGATGATGACCTTCTGAAATGTCTGACGAAAAACATTTATTCTACTAGTCTTCTGAAATCAAGATTTATTGCAAGGACGTTATCTATTTAAAACATTTATTTTCAATTACATTTTTTTGTTGGACATACCCTGATTTAAGTCAAGTTTAAAGCTATTACCTTCTTGGTCACTTGTCTTTACTTCTTTTTCTATTTTTTCCAGTTCTTGTAGACTTGTACACTTTATGTAACACTCCTTTGGGTGTTTTTACTGATTTCATGTATTACACAGAGCTGTAGATTTATGGGGTATCTCATCCGGATGCCAAATCCTCATTAAAGGGATAGTAATGTCAGAAAAAAAACATTAACTATATGGTATGTACAATTAAAAGAGAGTACTTGCACTTATTCATATCTCTCAAACCTTTATGGTTTGAAAGATATAGGAAAATAAAGTTCTCTGGTCCCACCCCTTTTTGCTTGAAGAGCTGTAGAAGAAGCAGATTCTGGTCGTGCGACCAGATGTGGCTCTTCAGCAGCACCTATATAACGATATCTAAAGATAAATACATAATTTGGAATGGTCTACAAAGTGTGCCTGGCTTGCAAGCAGACTTTGTAGACCATTCCAATTAAGTATTTATTTCTAAATAGCGTGATTTGCCTCTGTCTGGTCAAATGACTGGAATCTGCAGCTGTCAGCTAGATGGCAGACTTGAGTAAAACAGCCAGGAAAAGGTTACTTTAGCAAGTTATATCTCTCAAACCATAAAGGCTTGAGAGATAAGACTTACATTGATATTAATCTTTTTTTAATGTCTACAATATTAAATCAACTTAAAATTAACCATTACTATCCTTTTAATCAGCAATGAAGCACTCTGAACTGAGTGAAGTGAGAGTATATGAGATTATTTTTATCATGTAAAGACTGTTCTGATGGTAGTATGAAATGTAAAATGCTGAACACTTAGCTGTATAAAAGTGGGTTGTCCTAAAAACCAGCACCATCTCAACTCCTTAGGAATGCAGTGTGAGATCTCACCACTATCTGCTATATTTATGTTTGTCATCGTTAGTAGCTCATGCTGGCTGTTTACTACATTTACAAGAATCCTCAACTATTTACTATTTTTTTTTTCTTATCATTTTATGTTAAATTCCCTACAGCTATAAACTTCATTTTACATTATATTTAATCCTTAGCATATCATTTTATTTAAGAAGAGTATTTGAAATCATTCAACTTGACCCACACTTCACAAGCCAAAGTCGAAAAAGCCACTGCAGTACAGACTCAAGTCTGTTAACTATTGAGTTGCCATGTTGAGGTCAATCTACTAAGAAGAATTATAGCAATTATGAAGCAAATCAGTTATATCTGAAGGAAGAAATAAGATTTCCCATTTATGTCAATGAGAATGTTAATAACTTGAATGCTAGAACGGTCCCAATGGATTTCATCTCATTGAACAGGTTAACCCTCTGAGTGCCAGATCTGTATCCAACGCAATACAACTCAATACCTGATGCGCACAAAGTGTAAAAGCCATGTTTATATTATTGGGAATGTGTGAGTCTTACTACAGTTGGTTTGCTCATCCTTCTTGTCTGAGTAAACAGAAAAATGTTTAAGATATTAATTGAAAATATATTTTTCTAGAAGATGTCTGTTTTAATTAATTACATCTAATAAACAAGCACCTAATAATGTCTGTTCATTTTTCATTACCACACATTTAAATGTCATTTGCCTGTATCTGCGATTAAGTGATCCTTGTCAGGCTCAGATCACAGGGCGAGTCTTACATGAGTGTCAGTGCATACACCGCGAAGATGTGTTTTAGGTTCATACCTTTAATTAAGTCATTGATCACAAATATGCTCTTTTAGCTAATGTAGCCTTTCTGGATCTCTTTGAAGGTATAAAAATACAAAGCAAGTACACTTACACATCTCTATGATGTGGGTTCATATCGCAGCTAGAGGTGGTAATCCAGACGAGATAGATACTTTTTTCTCTTCATGTTCATTCTAAGGGTATTTTTGGTGTCATTCCTGCCAGGAAGGGGGAATACAACTCGGCTTAGTGAATGGCCAATTCTGGATGCTCTGCTGATCGACGCATATTAACACACTATCACTTTACGCCCTTGAGCCAGATGTGGCAACCCAAATACCCCTCCCCTCTCCACTCATATTCCCTACAGGGCTTAAAATTTGAAGTCCTTTGCTACTAGCCAGACCTGAAAAGTTACTCACCACTACAAGCCATAACATACCTACCAGGACTGAATTTCTACTCGCCAGGGCTAACTCTTCACTCGCCATTGGCTAGTGGCGAGTGGAAATTTTGAGCCCTGCCCTACCCTTTATTAACATTTTTTTTTCTCACCATTCATCTCATCCATTGTTTCCCCCTTCACTTTTTATTCTTTCTATCTGTCTTTCTTCATTCTATGTCTTTTCCTTTTCTCATCATTTTTCCACTCTCTTTTTATTTCGCTACCCCTTTAAACTTACAGGGCTTTTCTATCACTGTGTATGAATTCATGTTACTCCTGTTTTACTGACGTGGACTTAATGTATGTCTTGTGACATTATTATTGCTCTGTACTATGATTCTTCGTTGTTGATACTTTTGTATTGTACTACTATTTTCTATTCTCAATAAAGCTTTTGAAAGAAAAAAAAATACAAAGCAAAATGTGAAAGTGACAATAAATCACCTTTTTGAATTTACATATTTTGCAAGTGCATAATTAATATGCATTTATATCGGCTTTCCTTTTAAATATATATTTTTTTCATGTTCACTAGTGTTGAGCGAGCACCCCGATGCTCGGGTGCTCTGACCGAGCACCCCCTGAGGCTCGAGTGCTCGGCCGAGCACCCGAGCCCCATTGAAATGCATGGGGCGACACGAGCATTACACCAGGCACCCCCTGCTCTGATGAGGGGAGGGTGCCTGGTCAATGCCCACCTTCATCTCCGCTATGCCCCCTTCATCTCCGAATGCCCCCTTCATCTCCGCAATGTCCCCCTTCATCTCCGCTATGCCCCCTTCATCTCCGCTATGCCCCTCTTCCACAATGTCCCCCTTCATCTCCGCTATGCCCCTCTTCCACAATGTCCCCCTTCATCTCCTCTATGCCATAGAGGAGATGACGGGGGACATTGTGGAAGAGGGGCATAGTGGAGATGAAGGGGGACATTGTGGAAGAGGGGCATAGAGGAGATGAAGGGGGGCATTGTGGAAGAGGGGCATAGCGGAGATGAAGGGGGACATTGTGGAAGAGGGGCATAGACTCTATGCCCCTCTTCCACAATGTCCCCCTTCATCTCCGCTATGCCCCTCTTCCACAATGTCCCCCTTCATCTCCGCAATGCCCCCTTCATCTCCGCAATGCCCCCGTACCTCCAGTCCCTGGTGGTCCAGCGGAGCGTCTTCAGATCTGTGCCTCTTCCGGGCACAGATCCCCGCCACCCGAACATGGCGGGCGAGCACATGGCGGTACTCGACGAGTACCGCCATGTGCCGAGCAGAGCGATGCTCGAGCCGATCCGAGCATCGGCCGAGCACGCTCGCTCAACACTAATGTTCACCTGTTTTTTTTACACTTTTATGTGTCTGACGGGTATTTCTCTGGATTTCTATTTCTAGAAAACATTCTGTCAGACACTGTTAAAGCAGGCATAGTGGTACAATGTAACACTATTCCTACAGAACAAAGTGCTCTTCATGGTGTATTTTATCCATCGAGTGTGACTTACGTATTGAGAGACATCATACCTTTTATGCCCCAAGTGTGGCTGATGTCTCTGAAGTCATGGGCACTTGTGGGATCTTCGAGAAAAAAATTAGGGTATTGGGGGGGGTCGACTTGCTTGCTTTCTGGTTTATCTGCATGTCCCTTTGTTGTCTTGACGAAATCACACAAAAACAGCAATACTGCTCCTTCCAAAGTGTATAAAAGAATCTCCTTTTATTATAAACATAGTAAAATCTTGTCTCCAAAAAGTACTGAGATGAACAAACAGAACACACATGCACACCTAACGCGTTTCAGACCCACAGGTCCTTATTCATATGAATAAGGACCTGTGGGTCTGAAACGCGTTAGGTGTGCACGTGTGTTCTGTTTGTTCACCTTAGTACTTTTTGGAGACAAGATTTTACTGTGTTTATAATAAAAGGAGATTCTTTTATATCCTTTGGAAGGAGCAGAGTTGCTGTTTTTGTGTGATATCGTGTGGATTTTGGGAAGTGGACTCTTCTTAATACGATGCACCTGCTCCCAGTGGAGTTGCTGGAGATGAAACGATCATCACTGGATTAACTTGTTCAAGAGCGGGTACTGGTGAGTGAAGCACCCATTTGGCGGTCTGTGTCAGCTTTTTGTATTTTACCCTTTGTGTGTGCAGTAGTTACAGGTAACACCTGAGCGGTTCAATTTGAGTTTTGTTTTCCTTTGTTGTCTTGGACTGAAGGATCTGCAACTTCTACCAACATTAGAGGTAATATTTTACCCTTGCCTGAAATAGGAGAGTCTCCTCCTTCATGAAATATTAGTTTCCATTATGTATTTTTGCTGGGTGTTCTTGTTTGATCAAAAAATTAAATGAATGCATTAACACATGAGTAAAAATGAATGGGACACACTAAAAGGGCCTTTATCTCAGCTTCCCTTGCTCCTGAAAATAATGCTCATCACACAGTCTTACAGTCATAACCTATAGCCGCATAAATGGAGTGGAGGGGGGGGCTTTATAACACCTTCTATCTACCTCCTTCCTTTCCCTACCAGTCCTAAAGCACTGTCACCTGAAAGGGGAGTGAATCTTCTTTCAACTGAGAGTACTTTTAAAACCTCGTGCATCTAAGACATCATGGGCTCGATTCTATTACCCACACTAAAACCGGCGTTACGTTAAAAACAAGCAACGTGTATTTTGCAAACGTGTTATGTCGGTATTCTATTGCAGAACCACAGTGAAACAAAGCTTGGCGTAGACTGCACATTTCTACGAACTAACAATATTGGCGTTGTCTGCTTCTATTCGACTACCACCTAAAAAAAACACGCAAAATGTCAAAGTCCAAGGAAACAGGCGTACGTTTGACGACAGAAAGATGAAGTTTAGCATTAGATGTGTTCCCCACATTATCAAAATCCGACATAGAGTGCCCCCTTCGACATATTAACCCCCCCCTTTGAAATTCGAATTACAGTGCTTTCTTTCACCACTGTTCACATTCAACATTTTAAACCCCCCCCTTTAAAAGTCGACTTACAGTGCTCTCATGACTTTCTTTCACCATTTAAATTTGACATTGTTCTTCTCCAATGTTTTTCGACATGCCCTCATTGTATTTGTATTGCATGATTAACCAAATGAGTACCAGAGAGGTAGCAATGGATTGCGATGTGTTTGCTACACAGAGGGTTAATAGGCAAGTTATGCGGCTGCATACTTTGCCTGTATATCTGTATGAAATGTAACTTTTTTTAATTATATGTTTAAAAAAAGTTCAGACCTCAAAGGGTTATCAGGACCCCTCCTGACCCCCCCCAGCATTGATCACCTATCCAGAAGGATAGATGATCAATGCAGGCAACAATTGCCAGAATTTTTAATAAAGCCCATAGAACAAATGTGTCACATATGTTATAGGCTTTCTTACAATGTTTATTGTTATATGAGTTTAAAATATAATTCAGACCTCGAGGGGAACACCAGGACCACTCCTGACACCCCCCTAACATGGATCTATCTTTTTTTTTAAAAAGTGCATGTAACCTATGTTTAAAATAGGTTATATGCGCTTTTTTTATGCATAAATATTACTTTCAAACCTCAAGGGCAACACCAGGACCCCTCCAGATATCCCACCTATCATGGATCATCTATCCAGAAGGATAGATGATCCATGTGCCGACCTTGAAGGCATTTTCCTTTATACTGGAGTGGCTGTATAAGCCGCTGCAGTACAAGCGTTTGAATGAATGAACGCTGTTACCAGTTCATTCTTAGAAAGCGCAGTGCTGTGCTTTCAACAATGAATCAATCACCCGGTCTGATGACATGATGAAAGTGCAGCGCTACGCTTTCTAAGATGACCCGGTAACAGGGTTCATTCATTCAAATGCTTGTACTGCAGAGGGTTAAAATGTAGAATGTGAACAATATTTGTTGAATTAAAATGGTGAAAGAAGGCACTGTAATTCAAATTTCAAATTGGGGGTTAATATGTCGAAGGGGGGCACTCTGTGTCGGATTTCTATGCTGTATACTGTTTTCGGCACTACTTTTGTTCAAACAACAATGATTCTTCTACACCTCAACTCTAAGGAGCAGGATTACCGACAGAAAATGTAACCACAAAATAGGCGGTAATACTGAGCGTGGGTAATAGAATGCTACTTGCACATTGTTTTTAGTTATTTCCTATGGGCTTTTTTTGACTGGCGGTAAGTATAATTACCGCTGATTTTGTCAGGTAATAGGATACTAAAACCTGACTTAAAAAAAACACTTTTTTTTAGCGTTGGTAATAGAATCAAGACCCATATGTTTTACGGGCTGACTGCAGCCAACCTTACCCAACATGCACCTAATGTCTCCCAAGGTTTCATATATTGATTGGAGAATATTGATTTTTGAGCTCTGTCTATTCCTTGTTTGACCAGGGCAACAATTATTGCTTGCTTTTTCACTGAGTCAAAGGCCTTTTCGCACTCAATGAAAGCTATGCATAATGGAAGGTTGTAGTCATATAACTTGTTGCACTGTCTGGATATGGTCCATTGTACTTCAGTGGGAGCTAGCCTATGCCTTTATTTTATTATTTCATTTTGGGATTGTCGTAATAAACTGGTAACCTATATGTAATTATTCAAACAGAACTGTGTTCCAGTGCCTTGTTACCCTACAACATGGCTGTCCGGGTTCTGTCTTCAAGGGCCACCAACAGGCCAGGATGTATTTTTTTTAATCTCTACAAAACTTGAAACATTTTTATGGGACATTACCATCCCTTTAATCAGGTAAATCCTTACATCCTGGCCTGTTAGTGGTCCTTGTGGACTAAACTTGGACAGCCCTGCCCTACAAGATCATGCTAAAGATATAAACACAGTGACTCACAAAGCCCCTGGAGATGGGATCTTTCACAATGTAATATTTTATTATTATAATGACATTTTGTTTATCATCAAATCTCTTTTGTAGTCATACAGTGACAAAAGCCTTATTACACATAGAGTGATCATTGTTTCACTGTGAGTTATCTATCTTCTAAACTTGTGCACCAGTTAAGCTTTGACCATAAATTGTCTTGGTTTTTGAACTTTTATCACTATTATCTCTGGTTGTATATATGTAATTTACTAAATTTGAAAAGAAAAAAAAACACAGTACTCATCATTGCCATTCTCACTTATGATTTTGGTAAGTATCTATGGGTAACTTTGGGACTAAATGTGAAAAAATTTATTTGTTACAGGGTTTGAAGGGACTACCAGTCAGACCTGTGATCAAAAATATCACCCAGTTTTGCTGCTGCAGCTAAAAGTTATGGTCAAAATAAAAAATGTCAAATAACATAGAACCTTCATATCAAGCTTCTATAATAACTGCTTTTGATGGACATTTCTTATTACTGTTTTTATTAAGATTTCTTAAAGGGATAGTACGGTGACATTTTTATAAAGCTGAATATTTAAGCCATTAAAAAATCTAAACTAAATGACTAACTAATCATTGATTAACTTTTGTTTGCCTGTTCGCTATAAAAACACGCATTTTCCACAATGTGAAACACAATAGAAGCAGCTACAGAGCAAGACATAGGTGTTGTGCTTTTCTGCTGTGAGTGTCAAGGTTTGGCTGTGCTGCTCTAACACTGCCAATTGATTCTGTTGTCTGAGCTAATCTAGTGCTCTGCTATCCATTGCTGCTGCCTTCTCTTTGCTGGACCAGGCTGAATCAGCTGACCTCTCTGTGTTACTTACCTGACTGTTATCAGCCGACCCTTCCAGGGTATTTAAAGCAGCTTGGCTCACTTCCTGATTGCCCTTGTGTCTGATTCTGGCTGCAAGCATGTTATCCTGAGTTGCTGATTATCTGTGCATGACCTAGCTTCCTCTGATGTCCTTTCTGACTCCTGGATTGTTCATGACTTCCTTGATCTCTGTATTCCTGACCCCAGCTTGGCTGAGTACCTGTCTTGTTTCCTGATCCCGGCTTGTGTTTTGGTTTATGCTTCCACACATCCTGGCCTGTTAGTGGTCCTTGTGGACTAAACTTGGACAGCCCTGCCCTACAAGATCATGCTAAAGATATAAACACAGTGACTCACAAAGCCCCAGGAGATGGGATTTTTCACTATGTAACATTTTATTATTACAATGACATGTTGTTTATCATCAAATCTCTTTTGTAGTCTTACAGTGACAAAAGCCTTATTACACATAGATTGATTATTGTTTCACTGTGAGTTATCTATCTTCTAAGCATGTGCACCAATTAAGCTTTGACCATAAATTGTCTTGGTTTTTGAACTTTTATCACTATTATCTCTGGTTGTACATATGTAATTTACTAGATTTGAAAAGAAAAAGAAAAAAAAACACAGTACTCATCACTGCCATTCTCACTTATGATTTTGGTAAGTATCTATGGGTAACTTTGGGACTAAATGTGAAAAAATGTATTTGTTGCAGGGTTTGAAGGGACTATCAGTCAGGCTTGTAATCAAAAATGTCAGCCAGTTTTGCTGCTGCAGCTAAAAGTTATGGCCAAAATAAAAAATGTCAAATAACATAAAACCTTCATTTGAATTGGACTACAACATTCCTATCAAGCTTCTATAATAACTGCTTTTGATGGACATTTCTTATTACTGTTTGTATTAAGATTTCTTAAAGGGATAGTACTGTTACATTTTTATAAAACTGAATATTGAAGCCATAAAAAAACTAAACTAAATGACCCGAGTCCTATCTCTCAAACCTTATCGCAGTTACGCCCTCCCTCCCATTTCCCTGATTTCAGCATCTAGCTTAAAGCAGGGGAATCCTGTGCTGGGACCATCTGCTCTTCAGCAGACCCGAGATCGACAGACATAAAAAGAGTTACTTCACTGGAACGGTCTAAAAAGTGTGGTTGCAAACCAGGCACACTTCATAGACCTTTCCAGTGAAGTAACTCTTTAAACTTCTCTGCTCTGCTGAAGAGCCTCCGCTTTTACAGAGACCGGATTCCCCTGCTGTCAGCTAGATGCTGACGTCAGGGAAATGGGAAGGAGGGGGGAACTTTCGCTGCGATTATCTCTCAAACCATAAAGGTTTGAGAGATAGGACTTGGGTCATTTAGTTTAGTTTTTTAATGGCTTCAATATTCAGTTTTATAAAAATGTCCCAATACTATCGCTTTAATGCTGAATCTACAAAGCTATACAGTGCCACTGGGTGACCCATACTACTCCCTTTGCTGTATATATCCTCAAGCTGTTTCTTTTTTTTAGTCAAACATCTATTTGAATGTCATCATCATGTAAAAAGTACTCATATCATAACTATTTTTTCAGTACAACATGGACTTTTAGAAGATGCCAATAATTTTAGTGCCACATACCATGAAAAAAAAATCTACCCAGAATTCTAAAGAAGGAGACTGATAGAGTAACAGTGCCACCTTTATTGGCAAACTGTTTTTTTTCTACAGGTAACACCTTTTACCAGAGTTGGAAAAACAACTGTGTGGAAGTCAATTTTTATCCATTCTGCTAGCAAATGCACCTGTCTCTGTATTTTGCACCATCTCTTACTTCTGAAAAAAAAGTCATTTTTTATGTATGTCTTCATATAAAAACTGATACCTGCAAAATAGAAGGCAATATTTTCATTTTTTTTTTTTTTTACATTATTCGCCAATCTGAATTTTGGGTGCAAAAAAGTGGCATAGAAATAAGGAACCCTGCACTGCAATGCAATTTTTGAAAAGTAAACAAAATTCCACTTTCAGAGAGTTGTTATTTGTGTTTCTTATCCTAAAAGTGGACTACTAAAGATGCATTTTCACTACATCAAAGATGCTGAAATGTTTTAAAACCATGGTATTTCATATCAGCATAGATAGCTAGACTCCTCCTGAATAAAATATCACTGGGTGTGGCAGAAGCAGAAAATTACACTTACACCATGATTTCTGATTTCTTACATTATTTGAAATAGAACATGTCTACTCTCAAATGATTGAGATTATTTGGGTATAGTACTCCCATGGCCTGAAAGTTTATAGTGGCACTGTTACAACATTAGTCAATGGACCTATCTATCTATCTATCTATCTATCTATCTATCTATCTATCTATCTATCTATCTATCTATCTCTCTATCTATCTTTCTATCTATCTTTCTGTTTGTCTATCACGTTTTCTTATTATTTGTTTATTTTTTAAATTATTTTTTTCCATAATAAAACATTACTATTTCTTTAATTGTAGAGTAGTGCAATAATTGTTTCTTCATATGGAAAAGGACCACGCTCCATATGTCTGTTCCGACTGTAAAAATTTAGACTAAAATGATGAGTAAAGCTTTTAACACCATTGTGTTATAATGGGAGCCATCCATGATTATGGTTTTGCCACTTTGCTCCAACTGTGACCTGTAAAGAAAATCAAGGTACACAAAATTCACTGCAGTTACCAAAGCTACTTAACCCGTCTTCAACAGAATGCGGTCAACTTTTGAATGACAGAGGGATATACAACGCATTGCAGAGCAATGGGTTGGGCTCCCCACTGTCACTGTTAACATCCAAGGGGTTAAGTGCTAGAAACTAATAACTAACTGTAAAATAAAAAAAAAAACATGTATGGGAAGGAATAAAACAAACATATTAATAAAATGTTAGAAGGACTAGAAACAAAATATAAAAGAGGTAAGAATCGAAAGTCAAAATCTACTTGAGAACCACAGAAGCAATCAGCGCTCTCAGGTACTCATCAGGAACTCCAGAATCCTGCACATTATCACAAAGAGCAAATTTCATACAATTTATTGTAAATTCCTGCTTTCTATTTCAGAAGCTCTTACTAAGGCACCATTTTAATATAAACTGTGACTTTTCAAAAGCAAAAAAGAAAATCTTAAATTACTGCTGTTTGCCAGTTTATTACTGAAAGAGGAAATTATTTGTAAGAAAAAGAGGGATAAAACCAGATATTTTAACACCTGTTGGACGATTGCATGTATATTAGGCAAGGGAAAAAAAAGAAAGGGAAGGTTACAACTAAAGTTTAGAGATTCTGTAGTCTATATTTGGGGGACTTCCATTCACAATTCATCTGGTGGCCTCAGGGGTTCTTGAACAAGCAGTAAACTTCCTTTTTTATGAAAAAAAAATTGTATGCTGAGTAAAACAAGCTTACCAGCACTGCTGAAGTCATAACAGTTAAAACCTGTTATAAACTCTGGAAACAGAGATCCAGAGAGCTTACTTCCTGAAAGTTCAAACTGACAGGAAGTGACTCAGCAGTTACTATCACATTCTATGGAGAACTGCTGTCAGTGACTCTCCTCTCCTATAGAATACAACCGAATAACTATCTTAAATCTGGTTACTAGAGGGCAATATAAATAAAAAAAATCAGGTTAAAATATAATAAATCTGGAAAGATGCATCTCCCAACAGTGGAATAACTCTTGTTTTACACAAGAAAATCCCTACAGCATGTGTGTTTTTATATAAAAGTTTACTTTTCCTTACTGTCCTGATATTATGGCATAAGAAGTAGGAAATGGTGATATGTCACAGTTCTAGTCTTATGTAGTGTATGTATATAGTTTGTTGGACCTCCAGCTGTTGGGGGATACAAGAAGGGGTGGGCGAAGGGTCCCATCGTGTTCCCATGAAAAAATCCACGAAAACCATGTTGTTGTCTGCTTTTTCACAGGGAAAATCTGCTTTAAAAACAGTTATTAAAATCTTCATATTTGGCATTTTTTCAATGGGTAGAAAGTTTTCGCCCATTGATTAACTTTTGTTTGCCTGTTTTCTATAAAGACGTGCATTTTCCACAATGTGAAACACAATAGAAGTAGCTACAGAGCAAGACAGAGGTGTTGTGCTTTTCTGCTGTGATTGTCGAGGTTTGGCTGTGATGTTCTAACGCTGCCAATTGATTTTGCTGTCTGAGCTAATCTAGTGCTCTACTATCCATTACTTCTGCCTTCTCTTTGCTGGACCAGGCTGAATCAGCTGACTTCTCTGTGATTACTCATCTGACTGTTATCAGCCAACCCTCCCAGGTTATTTAAAGCAGCTTGGCTAACTTCCTGGTTGCCCTTGTGTCTGAATCCAGCTGCAAGCTCGTTATCCTAAGTTGCTGATTATCTGTGCATGACCTGGCTTCCTCTGATGTCTCTTCTGGCTCCTGGATTGTTCCTGACTTTGTTGATCTCCGGATTCCTAACCCCGGCTTGGCTGAGTACCTGTCTTGGTTCCTGACCCTGGCTTATCTTTTGGTTTATGCTTCTGGATCACAATGATGCTTTGTTTGCTTCTGTTATTTTATTAAAGGTGTTTTGCACTTTACAGTTTTGTGTCTGTCTGGTTCCTGGCCCCTAACAGTGAGTTAGTAGCAAAACTGAGGCAGTAGATACTCATAGTAACTGCTAACACTATGAGCAAGTTTAAAAATAATAAAAGGAGGTGCTGGAAGGACCCGTATGTGTCCAGAGAGTCTGAGAAGGAGGATGAAGTGAGCACTACAGAATCAATGCTGTCCAGTCCCCCTAAATCACCCCAAGGGATCTTGGGAAAATCAATGTCAATGGAGGAAGAAGAGGGTAGTAGTGAGAGCAGGACAGGCCAGCTGCCTGTGCCTGATGCCAAACATGCAGCCCCTGCTGCCAGACGTGCTGCGCTTGCTGCCAGACGTGCTGTGCCTATCAGACATGCTGCCCCTGCTGCCACCAGCGCTGTGCCTGTCTGCCAGTGCCACCCCTGCTGCCACCAGTGTTGTGCCTGCTGCAAGTGCTGAACCTGCTGCCAGTACTGAACCTGCTGCCTGTGTGTCTTGCAATTCTGAGGCAGGGGGAGGAGACAATGATGTCGAGTGTGACAGCAGGGTACCCTAAGTCACACTCGCCATCCCAAAGCAGACCCACCAGTGCTAGTACTACTACTAAGAAGGTCCAGCAGCTTATTAGTGTTAGGAGTGAAGGAGGGGGTAATCATCATATTACTAGTGACTATGAGGAAGAAGACTCGGGCTGTACTTGATGTGGTTGGTGTTAGTGATAGTACTAGTAACAGTGATGGTGAAGCAGTTGGTGGGGCAATTTGCCTGTTGAACTGATTTTTTTCCCAGACTCCACCTACCAGCACAGGCACCCTTCTCAGACCCCTTTTATACCATGTCTTAAGGGTTTTTTAAATTGTATTTAGTTTTTATTTTTTAATAAACTGTCCCCCAATCCCAGTAAACACCTCCCCCCAAAAAAATGTATCTGTTTTAAGCTGGATAGGGTGAAGGCAGTTATACTGTTGTATGAAAATAAAGCATTACAAGCACTTTAGTATGAATTAAAATGTGTACAGATTTTCAATCAATATTTAGCATTTCATGGAGAGTGTTATATTGTGAAAGGAATCGAGTAACAATTAGACTTATGACATGGGTGAAGCAGTGTACATGCACCACATCTGCTATTCTCAACAGCTATCAGTGGCATAACAATAGGGGTCGCACCTGAGACCGGGCCCATCTCTCCAGGGGCTCAGTCGCCCCCTGCAACTCCGTCTGTAACTTAGCTGATCTCCCACTCCGGCCACCGACGCGCTGCTCTAGTAATACAGAGTGCTGGGAAATGACATCATCTCACAGCCTCTGCATTACTAGAGCGGCACGCGGGAGCTTCAGTTCTAGAGATCTGTGCCGAAAGATCTGTCAAGCCACGCCGCTAGACCACCAGGGACTGGAGGTAGGGGTATTGTGGAAGGGGCAATGTGGAGATGAAGGGGCATTGTGGAAGGGGAAATGTGGAGATGAAGGGACAATGTGGAGATGGGGGCATTGTGGAGATGAAGGGGGCATTGTGGAAGGGGCAATGTGGAGATGGGGGCATTGTGGAGATGAAGGGGAAATGTGGAGACTGAGGGGCAATGTGGAAGGGGCACTTTGGAGATTGGGGGGCAATGTGGAGGTGGCCAGTGTGGTTGAGGGGGTCAATGTTCTTGGGAGGGGGGCCCATGGCAATTCTTGCACGAGGGCCCGTTGGCTTCTAGTTACACCTCTAACAGCTATTATATAGGAGCCATTGCCAACAAACACAAAGCTAGCTTTCAAGGAGTGGGGCCAAGTCATTCATCTATGACCTCTTGTAGTTTCTTGACTACATCTACACCTCTGTGGGTTTTTCTCTCCAAGCTCTGCATATTCAAAGCGAAATGCCAATAGTATAGGCTACCTTGCAGCTGGCATTTACTATTGGCAGAACAAGAGGCAACAACTGGCATTGACCTGCTGCTGCTGCCAATTGATGTAAAAAATAACTAGTGAGCAATGACAGTCATATTGTCTGTACTCTGGCCACTTGGCTACATATAGTGATCAGGTAAACTTTCTTTCTAAACACGTTTGATGTTTCCAGCACATTTGCTCACAACACTAACCGCCTGCTTATACAACTCTGGCAGAGCCATCCTTGAAAAATAACTAAAGCTTTGGATATGCCAGCAGGATACAAAGCATGACACCAAATCTTTGAAACCACTGTTTGCAACAAAAGAATAGGGCATCACTTCAAACACCCACATTTTGGTAAGTTAATCATTGTACAAGTATACGTATGGGCTACTTTTGTGCAGTTTTAGACTTCTTCCTAAGTCCTAGGTAAGGGCTGGTTGGCAGCATGTAAAAGGAGAGTTAGGGATCTTATTTGTGCAGGGATGGATATATAAAAGCCATTCTTTATTCATATTTCCCTTATTCTGGCTCAGACAATTGCCTGAGCAGGATGGGGGGAGGGGTTTCTCTAATATAGGCACCTGCAGAGGGGAAGGTGGAAGTAGGCTACATCAATGTAAGTGTATTACTTGGTATGAATGTGTATAAGTGTGCGGTTATGCATGTGAATGACAATGAACAAATGAAACAAACGAATGTGCACAAAAGTGTTGTGTGTGTCATTTGTTTTTCCTGGTATTGCATGTTTCCTGCCATTCAGTTCCTAATTAAATCCAAGAGGCATGAAACATGCAATATTCATAAAATTTTGCATTTGTTCCCAGACGATTGCACAAGTCTAGTATCTATCAGACAGCTCTGGTAGGAAGAATCACCTGCCTGGCTGTCTGCCACTTATCAGTCACTCTCCCTTCTCCCTTCACAGCCAGAGAACAACTGGCAGTGGATACCGCCAACACTCTTATCAAGGTCCCCCACTTTGCCTGTCTGCCTACACTTAGCATCCTCAGTTCAGCTGCTTTCTCTCTCTCAATCTCTCTCTCTCTCTTTCTCTCTCTCTCTCTTACTCTTCCAAGCACTGACATATGAGACACGATGTATACATTATGCTTATTAATACCTGACGTGTAGCTGCTTGCAGTCTTATCCCATAATACTTCTTCCACTCACTTACACGTAGCAGTAAAA
This sequence comes from Rhinophrynus dorsalis, assembly GCA_037306005.1. NCBI lineage: Eukaryota > Metazoa > Chordata > Amphibia > Anura > Rhinophrynidae > Rhinophrynus > Rhinophrynus dorsalis. Next base: position 24,971,516 of record CM074719.1, read on the forward strand.
GAGTTAAGTGTGAGTGGAGAGGTAATGTGGGGTAAGACAGGAAGTGCATACACTGCAGACCTTATTTAGCATAATCTATATATTAATATATCTCAAAAATTTGTTTTCTAACGACTATTACAATATATAGTTGAAAGCTCTTCCAAAATCACCAAAGCCGTTTTTAGATGTTAGGGATCATGTAATGGAGATCACTCTAGCACTCAAGGGGGGAGATGCACTAAGGTTTGATAAAGAGGTGATAAAGTAGTGATGACCTGTCCAGTGATATCACTTCTCCAGTTCCTGTATTATTCTATGGAGACAATGCACTACGTTATATCCAAATTGATAAATGTTAGTGCATACGGTCCATAGGATAACATAGGACTTGGAGAAGTGATATCAATGGAGAAGTTATCTCCACTTTATAACGTCATAGTTGTCACGGGTTTAATGAACGCTCAGACAACTTGGTTAAGGTAAAAACAATGAAGCTTTATTAAACAAATAAAAATGAACAGAAATGCCCTTCACAGGTCCAGATCCAAACAGAGGATAGCTCTTTTGGATCTGACACAGGTCAGGGTACAATAGAGACTGGTATGTACAAAATACAGTAATGCAGAATGAGGACTGGAACAGGAACTGGAACAAAACCCCAGCAGTACTGGTCAGGAGGAGCCCTAGGTGAGGTAAGCATTGCAGGGCAGAAATCCCCAATGGAATAGGGAGAGAGTAGGCTCTACCGGCCTTGCCTGAAACCAGGTTAAGGCAGCCCACGTGACGGCTCAAATCACCACTCGGAGGTTATGCCCGGAGGCAACTGGAATAGGCACAGTCTGCAAGGTAGCGCAACCAGAGGTAACCGTGAGGCACAGATCAACAGCGCAACTGGAGGCAACGGACCCGTACCAGAAGCTATAGCACAACCGGAGATAGCTGTACTGCACAGGCAGTATAGAAGCGCAACCGGAGGCAACGGATAGGTGCAGGCTAACAGGTAGTGCAAGCACAAGTGACCGTTAAGGCATAGGCTGTATAGTACCGCAACCGGAGGCAACGGATAGGTACAGGCTGACAGGTAGTGCAACCACAGCGACCGCTAAGGCACAGGCTGTATAGTAGTGCAAACGGAGGCAACAGTGAGGCACAGACTGTATAGTAGCGCAACCGGAGGCAAAGGTTAGGTGCAGGCTGACAGGTAGTGCAACCACAGCGACCGCTAAGGCACAGCTAATATAGGCAATGGCTATAGGACACGAGACTGGAGGCAACAGAGACACTAGCGGTGAAGCTAATGCTAGGCAAGTAGCCAATGCAGAGACGGTGCCCTAGAGAGCAGAGGTAAGCCAAGGCCTGGATAGTACACGGAGAGCAGAGTCAGCCACAGCCTGGATCGGTACACAAAGCATGGTAGTCAGCCAAAGCCTGGATCGGTACACAGAGAGCAGTAGTCAGCCAAAGCCTGGATCGGTACACAGAGCTTGGTAGTCAGCCCAAGCCTGGATCGGTACACAGCGAGCAGTAGTAACGGAATCGGTCACGGGATCGTAGTCAGGCAAGCCAGGTCATAAACAAATTGGGCAGTGAAGACAGGAGCAAGGTCAGACGAAACCGGATCGTACATGGAACAGGAACACAGCAACAAACGTCTGGTCAGGAACACCACGAAAGGGCACCGGTTATCACGGTGCCCGTGCTCCCCTTGCTACTTTCTGTCAGTCTACACTGTGCTTTGCTCCCATTGGCTATCCTGTGTTTGTCCCGCCCAGTATGGCCTTTATATACTGGGCTTTGGTGCCCCTCCAGTGCCCTTTTGTGGTGTTCCTGTACCAGTGCTTGTTCTGCTCAGTGTTTCCCAGTGTACCGACTTGGCCTGCCTGACTACTCTGCATCTCGTCTCCTGCCTGTGTACCGACCCAGATTGCCTGACCATTCTTCTGCGCCTGCTCCTGTGTACCAACCCGGCTTGGCTGACATTCCTGCTCCTGTGTACCGACCCAGCGTGGCTGACGTTCCTGCTCCTGTGTACCGACCCGGCTTGGCTGACGTTCCTGCTCCGTGATTCGACCCAGCTTGGGTGACGTTCCTGCTGTGGCTGCCTCTGTGTCGCCTTGGCGACATTCCTATCCATCAGGCATTTTGTGTCGCTTCCAGTTGGTTACGACCTCAGGGTGAGTTGATCGGTTGCCCAGTCAGTCCGGTCATGGCAGTGTTCAGTTGTGTCTCCGTACTGCTCCTGCAGAGTGCAAGTGGTCTAGTTTCCATTACTGCTACGGCAGTGTGCCATTGGCCTTGTCTCCATTACTGCTCCTGCAGAGTGCAAGTGTCTGTCTCCGTTACTGCTATGGCAGTGTGCCATTGGCCTTGTCTCCGTTACTGCTCCTGCAGAGCGCAAGTGGCCTAGTCTCCATTATTGCTACGGCCGTGTGCCATTGGCCTTGTCTCCATTACTGCTCCTGCAGAGTGCAAGTGTCTGTCTCCGTTACTGCTACGGCAGTGTGCCATTGGCCTTGTCTCCGTTACTACTCCTGCAGAGTGCAAGTGTCTGTCTCCGTTACTGCTACGGCAGTGTGCCATTGGCCTTGTCTCCATTACTGCTCCTGCAGAGTGCAAATGTCTGTCTCCGTTACTGCTACGGCAGTGTGCCATTGGCCTTGTCTCCGTTTCTGCTCCTGCAGAGTGCAAGTGTCTGTCTCTGTTACTGCTACGGCAGTGTGCCATTGGTCTTGTCTCTGTTACTACTCCTGCACAGTGCAAGTGGCTTGTCTCCGTTACTGCTACGGCAGTGTGCCATTTGTCTGGTCTCCGTTACTGCTCCGGCAGAGTGCAAGTGGCCTGGTCTCCATTACTGCTATGGCAGTGTCATATGTTGCTCAATTCCTGATATTACTCTGGCAGTTCACGTTTGTTCTGCTAACCTATTTCTGGGCGTTACGTATCCTTAAGCTCTCTATATGGAGTGAGCTCCATCACAGACCTCTCTTCACATGGGACTGTTTACACTCATTGAAGATCATTAACCCATGCAGTACCTTTCTCCTGGGAATTCTGCCTGACCTGTGTCAGTATAGACTGTTATGGACTTTATTGTTATACTGGACCCGTGTAGGCATATGTATATGTAACCTGTCGTGTGTCTGTATTATTCTGCTTAAATACTACAGGACCTGTGAGGGTTATTATATTACTGTGATTTCAATAAAACTGTGTTTTATCCTAAACCACTGTGTCTGTGTGTCAAACAAACTGTTACACAGGTATAGTGACAGGAGGGCGTATATAAAGGCAAGCCCTGGGAGGGGTTGAAAACCCAGAGCCAATAAGAAGGAGCCTAGGTAAACCCAGAAGTAAGAATGTCGCTCAGGCAGAATCACGGGCACCGTGATAGTGCATAACCCCGTAGAGGTTAAAAGGATAGTCATTCTAAAAACAAATATTGTATGGCTTATACTTCTGAGTAAAATAAGGGTACTTGCACTGCTGAAAGGTGTTTTATACATGAGTTATTGTAGCTCAAACTTGAATTTTTAGGTGGAATATCTCAGTGGCCTGAAATTGTACAGTGGCACTGTTGCTACACCATCCTATGGAGATTTATGGTCAACTGACCAGATCTGTACATAGAATGGTGTAACAACAGCTCCACTGTATGTTCCCAGGCCATTAGGATAACGCACCTACAAATTTCAAATTTGAGCTGTGATAATATTACAATAAAACAGCTCTCAGCTGTGGGACTACCCTTGTTTTACTCAGGAGCATAAACACTATAATATCTATCTATATATATATATATATATATATATATATAGATAGATAGATATATAAAAGAGAAAGCATCATGTGACCAAAAAAATTGTCGGAAGCCTAACACACCCAGGGGTGGCAGTAAGTAGGGGATATTCATGTCTCCTTCCTACTGCCAGTCCTTGAGATACTGAGGGGGCTTGATTTTGACAGGAGTGGGCACAGCTCTGCAAGGAGTTAGCCCTCCCTCAACTTCCTCATCCACAAAAAAAAAAAGCATGGCTGACAAACGCACACACACATACATACATACATACATAAACACTGTGTAACACATACACACACACACACATACATACCTACAAAACAGGTGTGAAAAGGAGGCTTGGACTTCAAGGTACTGAATGAGAATTCCCATAACATGAAAAAGAGGCTTGAAATACAAGAAACTTACTGGGCAGATGCACAACAGACATACACACTCAGTCTTCGCTTGAGCTTCTTCTATGCCCAAATGTCCACACACAATGCCTTCACCTGTACTTCTCCTGTTAACCCTATCAGTGCCAGAGAGGTTAAGCAACACATTCTTTGCAAGGTGTTACAAACCAATCTGGCACTCAAAGGGTAAAACCTTTATAGACTCTTAACTTGCAGGGAAGTTATGTACACGGGTGGAAGGGATGTTGGACGCTTCTGCTGCTCAAACGGTTAGCAATGCGTTGAGAAACCCTCTGCCACTCAAAGGGTTAAAGGCATAGTAATACTTCTATTAAAGTTTAGTTCCAAGTCTTACTTTTATGTTTTAATATGTAGTGCTATATTTAATTACTTACAGTGTTGTAGTTCAAACGATATTCAAGCTGTAGGGATCCCCCTCCTGACCCTTTACCTCTCAATCTGGTCCTGACAGAGCGAGGCGAGGGACAATCTTCAATAAGCAAATGTAAATCCTTCCCCTCCTCCTTCAAGGGGGTCAGGGTTTTCCTTATACTTACTGAATAAAGATTGTCCCTCGCTGCATCTGTCCGGTCCAACAATCAGATTACAGATCTAATAGGAGGAGGCCAGAAGGGGCAGGAGAGGGATCCTTTTGGCTTCAATAGCGTTTGAACTACAACACTGTAAGCAATTAAGTATAGCGTACTGTTTAAAAAAAATATAAAGAAGACTCAGAGATAAACTTAATAGAATTATTACTATCCCTTTAAAACATTATATACTCTTGACTTTTTCTGGTGTGACCATGTTGGGCTTTTTTGGAGCCTTTTTTTATTTTTTGAGATGGATAGTGGATGCCCAGGATCCCTGGTCTTTCCTCAACTCACAGACGCCCAACATGCCCTCTCCATGCCTGATACCCCTGCCAGCCCCTAGGCTCAGACTTGCTCCCTCACAATCAACAACAGCTTGTTCCTCCTGCACTGGATCCGGACACTGTGAGGCACATTGTGGGGAGAAGAGTGTCTCCGCTGTACCGGGTCAGTAACATGGGGCACTGAATCTACATTATTTATGTCATCAGGACAACGTCTTTATACTTTAACAGTGCTCTGTTTAACCATTTGAGTGCCAGAGAGGGAACTAATGCACTGCACCATAACAAATTGGATGACTTTCCAGCACTGAAAGGGTTAACTCTGACGTGACATACTGCTGTATACTGCATGGCACTCTATAGCTTAACATGCTGATATAATTCTCTCTCACATAATCTCCTTTTATTTTCTGCTTTCCACTTCTACACGTCAAACACACAGAGGCATAATACTGCAATTCTGCCCGAAAATAAAGGAAATAACAAATACCACTGACTTAACAGTTCAGGACCAGATGGGGGACGGCAACACATTGTGAAGCGATGTCGTCTGGTCTTTAGAGGGCTACATTTGGCTCTGAATACTGCAGATTTTCACTTTAATACAAGATTGTTACCTATATAGCACTGTAAATGTCTTACACTGATCCCAGCCACAGCCCACACTTCTACATTCAGAACCTACAGATCCAGGGTCCCTCCACACGAGGGGTGGCTATCACTGTGTCAGCGTCCCCTCTATGTGTGTGTGTATGTCTGTTGCATGTGTGTGTGTATGTCTGGTGCGTGTGTGCATATCTGTTGCATTTGTGTATGTCTGTTGTGTGTCTGTTTTTGTGTGCGTGCATGTCTGTTGCCTGCGTGTTAGCATGTCTGTTGCTTGTGTGTGAGCATGTCTGTTGTACGCATATGTGTCTGCGCATGTCTGTTGCATTTGTGTGTATATCTGTTACATGTGTATCTACATGAGTGCATCTCCGGTGTGTGTCTATGCACATCTTTTGCATGTTTCTGCAGCTCACTGTGTGTATGTGTTTGCCTGTGTTTTGCATGTGTCTGTGTTTATCAATGTGTCTACATTTCAGACATGTACTCCCGACGGTCATAACATGAAGGGCAACGCCGTCACACATTGCTAATATATATAATTTTACTTATGAAGTGTTACTATGCCTTTAAAATCCCAATTGAAATCGGTAAGAATGTAACTGTATAATATTGACCTCCTGTTTTTAATAAATCAACATAAGAAAATAATGGTTTCCTAAAAAAAAATATATCCTGTCCTAAAAAAGAACAATGGCCCATATTTATAAAAAAAACAAACTGGAGTTATCCTGGGCTAAACCAACTAAATTCAGTTGGATAGATCTTTTTAACCCCATGAGGTCTGAGATCTCTCTAAAATTCAAGGGTTTAAAAGCTCAATTTAATTTAAGAGGAATTTTTTATTTGTTCCCTGTGATGCAGCTGGCCAATTTCCCTTAGTACTTGGAGTCTGCAGCCATTCAGCATGGGCAATGGGGTGGACAATACTTATAAAAAAAAAGTGTTGGCATTTCATAAGTCATAAAAATATGCAAAAGTTGCACTAACCAAGGTCAAAAAGTCATTAACCGAGACAGGATTCTAATTCAGATGCTCAGATCTTACTTCATCTGATATATTACATGCACAACATAGAGAACTGTGTTGAATGGTCTAAGAGATATCTAAATACGCTATTGCTAGGCAATCACCCTTGTCCATCATGCTTCTTAGGAAAGTTAATTAGATTTGCCTGGCACAATCTATTTAATCTCCAACCATAGTGACTCCTTGATAACAATAATTTTGTTCATTAAACACTAAGTTATCACCAGTGATTATTGACTCTAAAATTGCACTTGGCATGACGAATTTGAAATTGGTACTTTTGAAGTGAATTTTACAGTGTAATTACTGGCAGTGGGAATGTCCCCCCAAACTCCTTTGCATGATTAATGGGGAGACAAAGTTATTTGTCCTTGCATCCTTACTCTGCAAAATATCTACAAGTCAAGGAATTTCATTGAAAGGAAAAATACCACCTCTTCATAATAACCTTCAACTTGACTTACTATCACCAGAAAATCCTAACAACCCCTATAAATGTTCCCCTCGTGCCTTTATTCAAGAGATATCATCTTCAATCAACCCCGAATGTCAGGTCCGTGGAAGCGGACATGACAGGTGCTGGCAGTTTTTTTTAAAACTGATAAGTGTGCATGAGCCTAGTTAACCTTTTAATTACTAATGTGCAATTTGCTGCACACTTCTGATCCCCAAAGGGTTAACCCTTTGAGTGCCAGAGAGGTAGGAAACGCATACCATGCAGTGTGCAGTGGGTAGAGTTTGTGTCCTGTAGTCCAGCAAGCAGCTGTCATGTCTGCCTCCATCGACCTGGCATCCTGGACAGATTGAAGATGTTATCTCCTTTAAAAAGGTACGAGAGCAAGATTCATAGAGGCCATTAGGATTTTTTGGCCCTAGTGAGGTAAGCAGAGGGTTTTCATTATGAGGTGTTAGCTGCATTTTAAAGCTCAATATATAAAACATCATTAAAGGGATAGTAATACCTAAAATGTAAAAAAAAATATGTTGTAGGGTTTATCCCCCTGAGTAAAACAAGAGTACTCCCACTGCTGAAAGATGATTCATTCAAAAGTTATTAATTTTCAAAGTTGAGTTTTTTAGGTGCAATATCACAGTGGCCTGAAATTGTACAGTGGCGCTGTTGCTACACGATCCTATGGACAGCTCTGGTCTCAGGACCATAAATCTCCATAGGATGGTGTAGCAACAGCGCCACTGTAAAATTTCAGGACACTGTGATATTGCACCTAAAAAATTCAACTTTGAAAATTAATAACTTTTGAATGAAACACCTTTCGGCAGTGGGAGTACTCTTGTTTTACTCAGGGGGATAAACCCTACAACATATTTTTTTTTACATTTTAGGTATTACTATCCCTTTAATATTGCAATCTCTAGCACTCAACAGATTAAAATCCCCATTTCAGTGGTTCTCAAGCTTTTTTTCGCTCAAGGCACACCTAATATGTAGTCTGGCATTTTCGGGGCACCCCTATCATTTTATGCCTTTTGTCATGGGTGTAATGAAGGTTACAAATACATATATATATTGTTAGACCGCACAACTAAAATAAAAATATTGTGCATAGTAACATACTTAAATATACAGTTGTAAGTCTACGTTTACATTTTTATCAAAGCCTTATAGATAAAATGGGGCACCCCAAGTGGATATCCGTGGCACACCAAAGTGCCACGGCACCCTGGTTGAGAAACACTGCCCTATTTAATTCAATGGGCATCTTATTTGCCCCCATGTGATGCAGTTTATTTGATTCTACATTTTTCCTCTTCAAATTTTTGAATATGACCCAAATACCTTAGAGCAGACTCATGGGCGTCAGCAAACATTTTTCTGGGGATGGGGAGAGGGGCAAAACCATAATATGCCACCAAGCCAGCCTGCCCAGCTCCTATGTTTATCTGGATGGGGACTCTATTGAGAGCAATATACAGATTTATTAAAACCTGTATGTTCTCTATAGGAATTTTCTTCTCGATCAAAACAAGGGCATTTGTTTTATTCAAGTCACGACAGTTCAAAACTGTTATACTCTCTGGAAACAGCAATCCATGGAGCTAACTTCCTGAAAGTTCTCACTGACAGGAAGTCACTCAGCAGTTTCTATCAAATTCTACAGAGAACTGTAGTCAGTCACTCACCAAACCCATAGAATGTAACAGAAAAACTATCTAAATTCTCGTCACTGTAGGGAAATGTTAATGTAAAGAAAGCAACAACTTCAACTGTAATAAATCTGGAAAGGGATATCTCTGACTAGTGGGAATACCCTTATTGTACAGCAGGAAAATTCCTATAATACATGTTTTTTTTCATGAAAATGTTTACATTTGGTTTGCCCAAGAATTGTTGCACTAAAACTTTATACATAAGGTCCAATAATCTTAACCCCTTAACGACCGACCGATCGGGGCGATCAGTTAAGGACCACTGAGCAGTTTTGTTTTTTTTGCTCTTTCCCTTTCCGGACTTCCTGAACGGCGTGCAGCCGCGGGGGGAGCCCGGAATTCCATGACGGTCATAGTACGTCATGGGTCGTTCAGTCAGATTTACCCATGACGTACTATGACCGTCAAGGGTCGTTAAGGGGTTAAAGGGATAGCAATATTTCAGAAAAACAGCAGCTCCAATTAATCTTCATAGTATCTGAGCCATGGAGAGTGTTATTTCATTACTGTCAGAGTTGCAGTTCAAGAGTAATTGAATGATAAAGTATCCCCTTCCCCTTGTATCTAGTGTAAGCCACATCCCCCCAGATGGGGAATCTGGTCCACAGACCTGACAGCTCACAGCAAGGGACAATCTTCTTACCGTGAGAACAATCAAAGCCCTGCCCCCACTGACAGGTTTTTCCCTTATGTTAATTGAAGATTGTCCCTCTCTGCAATTCAATTGGATACCATCCTGTTGCTCTGAGCTGAGAAGTGTTACATCATAAAATTACTCTTGAACTACAACTCTGACAGTACTAAAATGACACTCTCCATGGCCCAAATACTATGAAGATTAATTGGAGCTGCTTTTATTATGAAACATTATTATCCCTTTAATACTTACACTGATGTTCACCACATTGTGTTTTGGGTTATCCTAAGCTGTACTTTTCCATATGTCTATAATGATATAATATACATTAATAATGTAGATTTGAAGAAAAAATAAAAATGTTGCTCCTCCTGAAACAAGAAGTATATGGATATCAATGAGAGATAGCTTAGCTGTAGGGATGTGCAAAATTATGACTTTCCTTCTGATGGAAATTTCCAATGAAAAGTGGATGTTTCCCGTTTATTTGGAGACTCACAAAGAGCAGATGAAAGGAACATTTACCTACAGAAATAAAACCTGAGTGCAAAACCAGTATCATGTTTCCGTGCTGCTTTCCACCAAGTGGCATTCTGATGTTCCTGTACTGAGTTTCTGACGTTCCACACTGAGCTACAGATATTCCCATGCACACATCATCACTCACTCCATCATCATCATATATGTACATGTCATCAGTCACATGAACACATCATGATACATACATACATCATCACACTTGCACATCATTGCACATACACACATATACGTCTCATTTATTCTTTTCTATCCCTAGAAATAGGCTGGCAGAAAGACTTCTCATGGAATTCCCACGGGAACTGGAAGGCCCTGTTGTCCACCCAATATTTTCTCATGGTAGATTGTTATGTGCACCCCTATTTGACTCCTAGACTACGAAATGAATTCTGTTTTAAGGACCAGTGGGTGTAAAATAGATTGCTTTGCAATGTTTCACACCCCTCTCAGATCTTTAAAGGATTAATAAAAGTAGAAGGTAGAAAGCAAGAGAAGATAACCATACAACATCTCTTACTGAGCTCTCAAGGTAAAGGGCTCTGTGATGAATGTAGGTATATTCTCTTGCTATCCAGTCCTGTACAATTCCATATCTGCTGATGCAATCTGAATTTGTAACCAATCATTGGAGGGTCCATTTGAAAACTAGATTTTTGAACTTCTAACAGAATGTTCTCCCAAGAGTGCACTAAGAACTTCTTGGACCCTGGAGAAAATGGGGCCACCTTCAATACCGGGGCTCGTCACTACTGCACCCTCTGCCCAGGATGTACTCTTGTGTTAATCAGCGGATAAACCATGCAATATATATTTGTTTCCATAATAAGAGCTACTGTGACAGTAAATCTCCTTTTTATTTTAATATTATGCAGCTGTATATGTAAAGCCAAATTGCTCATACTTTGTATTATTTTTCTTTTAATTGTAATCTATGTTAATTTTAATTTTATGTCCCGAAGAGCGCTCTTCCTGAATCCCTGTTCCAAAAAACTTCTGTCAAGGATAGTGATTAGTGATGATCGAGCACCCCAATGCTCGGGTGTTCGGGTGCTCTGGCCGAGCACCCCCGGAGGCTCGAGTGCTCGGCCGAGCACCCGAGCCCCATTGAAGTCAATGGGAGGACTCGAGCATTACACCAGGCACCCCCTGCTCTGATGAGGGGAGGGTGCCTGGTCCATAGGAAAAGGGCAGAAAATGATGGAAACACCACAGAAATGGTTCAGGGACAGCATAGGGAGGATGTCTGGATGCATCTTGGACTCCAACGTCGCTGCTGGGAACGATGTTTCGCCCGTAGTACGCCATTTTTACAGACTGACCGTAAAACACACAAAAAGGAAGATAAAAACGACTTTAGGCGAAAAATTGTTACCAAACAGTATTTGCTGTATATTTACTTGTATATCATCTGCAAATTCTGCAAAAAATTTCATCGATTTTTCGGAACTGGGGCCATGATTAAGAGGGAAACGTGCGCAGAGTAAAGCAGGTGTTCAACGTGGTTATGGCCCGGGTAAGGTACAGCATTCAGGAACGGAGGCCACAGCTACCACAGGTTTTACAACATGTCCGTTTGCCCTTGTTAAGTCCAAAATTTATAGTCGGAACAGTGGGGTCTGATCCATTCAGTAAAAGTGACGAAGTGACTTAGTGGATGAAGCCAAGAACTACCTTCTGCTCTGTCGAACACCCCAGCCCTATTTAATTCAATGGGAGGACCTGAGGCACTCCGATACAACCTGTATATCACAAAATGAAGGGCCTCATTCACATTGTGGTAGAATAGTTCAGGTAGTGGTCCAACACTCATAAAGCCGATGCACTAAGTGAAAGGGCTGCCAAAAATTAGACTGAAATGTCACTCCAATACACCCTTTATTACACATAAAGGAGGGCATCATACACACCCTTGAAAAATTAGGATTAATAGCCTGCTGGTGACCCTCTAAAACATTAGGGGCGAGGGCATGCCGCTAAGCTGACCATCTAAAACATTAGGAATGAGGGTCTGCAGCTGAGCCGACCATCTAAAACATTATGGGTGAGGGTCTGCTGCGGAGCTGACCATCCTAAACATTATATGCGAAGGCCCGCTAGTGAGCTGACGCTATAAAACATTATATGAGAGGGCCCGCTAGAGAGCTGACCCAATAAAACATTATATAAGAAGGCCCGCTGGTGAGCTGACCTATACAAAAAGTTGTCAAACAGGGCCAGCTGGTGAGCTGGCCCTATATAAAAATTATATCACAGGGCCCGCTGGTGAGCTGGCCCTATATAAAAATTATATCACAGGGCCCGCTGGTGAGCTGGCCCTATATAAAAATTATATCACAGGGTATATGGAAGAGAGTCAACCATATACCCGTTTTTTGGGTGGAAGGGGTGAATGGGAATACAGAGTATTCCCATCATTGTAAATAACATATCTAAAGTGACTTTATGTTCCCCCGGGGCTTTCCTCCAGTGGAGTGGAGAAGTCAGGGGAAATCCAGGCCTTGTTCATTTTTATAAGTGTCAACCTATCAGCATTTTCGGTGGAAAGGCGGAAACGCTTATCTGTTATAATGCCACCAGCAGCACTAAATACCCGCTCAGACAGAACGCTGGCGGCAGGGCAGGCCAGCACCTCCAAGGCGTAGAGTGCCAGTTCATACCACATGTCCAGCTTGGACACCCAGTAGTTGTAAGGCACAGAGGGATCATTGAGGACGCTGACACGGTCTGCTACGTACTCCTTCACCATCTTCCAAAACTTTTCCCTCCTTGTGACACTAGGCTGCGCATCAGGGTGAGGGTGCTGGCGGGGTGTCATGAAGGTGTCCCACGCCTTGGAGAGTGTTGCCCTGCCTTTTTCGGAACTGCTGTGTGCTCCCCTTTTCTCCCCTTCTCGGTTGGCCAAGGTAGCACGTACTCTGCCGCCAGCGTTGTCAGATGGAAAATTTTGGAGCAATTTTTCGACAAGAACCTTCTGGTATTGCACCATTTTGCTTGTCCTCTCCACCGGAGGAATGAGAGATGAGAAATTCTCTTTGTAGCGGGGGTCCAGAAGGGTGAACACCCAGTAATCCGTGTTGTCTAAAATGCGTATAACGCGTGGGTCACGGGAAAGGCAGCCTAACATAAAGTCAGCCATGTGTGCCAGAGTACCAACAGGCAAGATTTCGCTGTCCTCACCAGGAGGATGACTCTCAATCTCCTCATCCTCTTCCTCCTCTTCTGCCCACCCACGCTGAAGAGATGAAACTAAAGTTCCATGGCTACCCTCTGTAGCGGAGGCAACCGTGTCTTCCTCCTCCTCCTCCGCCTCCTCCAATTGTCGCTGAGAAGACGAAGTGAGGGTGCTCTGGCTATCACCTTGTGTAAGCTCTTCCTCCCCCATTTCCACCTCTTCCACATGCAAAGCGAAGGTTTTAATTGTGAGCAGCGAGCGTTTCAATAGACACAGAAGTGGGATGGTTACACTGATAATAGCGTTATCGCCGCTCACCATCTGTGTCGATTCCTCAAAATTGCGTAAAACCTCACAGAGGTCTGACATCCATTCCCACTCCTCACTTCTGATTAGAGGAAGTTGAACGGAGAGGCGACGACCGTGTAACAGCTGGTACTCCACTACTGCCCTCTGCTGCTCACAAAGCTGGGCCAACATGTGGAAGGTGGAGTTCCAGCGCGTGCTCACATCACACAGCAGCCGGTGAGCTGGCAATTGTAAGCGCTGCTGCAGCTTCAACAGGCCGGCTGAAGCTGTTGATGACTTACGGAAATGTGCACACACGCGGCGCACCGTGGTCAAGAGATCATGCAAATTGGGGTAGGTTTTTAGAAATCGCTGAACCACTAAATTAAATACATGCGCTAGGCATGGTACGTGTGTGAGCTTGCCGAGCTCCAAAGCCGCCACCAAGTTACGCCCATTATCACACACAACCATGCCTGGTTGCAGGTTGAGTGGCGAGAGCCACTGCTCGGTCTGGTGACTAATCCCCTGCAACAGCTCTGAGGCCGTGTGCTGTTTGTCCCCAAGGCAGATCAGCTTCAGCACGGCCTGTTGACGCTTCCCCACTGCAGTGCTAAACTGCTTCCAGCTACCGGCTGATGGGTGAGTGGCGCTGCGCGCAGAGAATTCGGAGGTGGAAACGGAGGAGGAGGAGCCAATAACGTAGGTGCTGGCGGAAACCCTGATGGAGGTAGGGCCCGCAATCCTCGGCGTGGGTAGCACCTGTGCCATCCCAGGGTCCGAGTCGCTCCCAGCCTCCACGACATTCACCCAGTGTGCCGTCAGGGAAATGTAGCGTCCCTGGCCACAAGCACTTGTCCATGTGTCAGTCGTTAAGTGGACCTTCCCAGTAACTGCGTTGGTCAGGGCACGGGTGATGTTACGGGACACATGGTGGTGTAATGCGGGGACGGCATACCGGGAAAAGTAGTGGCGGCTGGGGACTGCGTACCGAGGGACAGCTGCTGCCATCAGGCTGCGGAAGGACTCAGTCTCCACAAGCCTAAATGGCAGCATTTCGATGGCCAGTAATTTGGAAAGGTGTGAGGTTAGTGCTATGGCCTGTGGGTGGGTGGCTGGGTATTTTCGCTTGCGCTCAAATGCCTGGGGTAACGACATTTGGACACTGCGCTGGGACAGGGAAGTGGATGTGGTCGCTGATGGTGCTTCAGATGGTACAGGTGCAGGGCGGGAGGTATGCGGGCCTGCGCCTTCGACAGGCGATTGGCCGGCACCGAAAACAGGGGAAGAGGAAGCAGTGGTGTGGCCTGCAGACACAGATTGGCGAACCGGGCGTTCCTCCCACTTATTACGGTGCTTGGATGCCATGTGTCGGATCATGCTGGTGGTGGTGAGGTTGCTAGTGTTCATGCCTCGGCTCATTCTGGTGTGGCACAGGTTGCAAACTACAATTCTTTTGTCGTCCGCACTTTCCTTAAAAAAACGCCATACCGCGGAACACCTAGCCCTTGGCAAGGGAGATTTACGCAAGGGGGTGCTCCGTGGAACATTTGCGGGCCGGTTTGGTGCGGTCCGCCTTCTTTCTTTAGCCACACCACCGCAACACAGCCTGTTGCGGTGCTGCAGATGGCTCACCCTCAGGACTGCTGTCATCGCTCGGCTCTCCACCTTCCCAGGTGGGGTCAGTCACCTCATCGTCCACCAAGTCCTCCTCCACTTCCTCACTCTGATCATCCTCCTCATTTCTTGATCCCACCACATACTCAGTCATTGACAACTGTGTATCATCCTCCTCATCAAGGTCTTGAGACAGTAATAGTGGTTGATTTGATGGCAACTGTGTCTCATCATCATCATCATCCACTTCCTTTGACCTTAAATGCCGTTCCCCTCTGTCATCTTCTTGTGATTGGGTACCCTCTAGAGGTTGTGAATCAGGGCACAAGATGTCATGTTCCTCTGCAAGCGTGCTTGGAGAGAGGTTCAAATGAAGGATTGGTGATGAGACGAGCTCCTCACTATATCCCAGTGTGGGATCACTTCTTTGGCCAGACCCTCTATGGTGGGAGGAAGGATGATCAGGGTGAGGATTATGTTGACCAGACTCTTGGCTACTGAGAGTGGACTTGGTGGAAGACAGGGTGGTGCTTAACCGACTGGAAGCAGTATCAGCTGAAATCCAACCGACCACCTGTTCGCAGTGGTCTGACCTCGAGAGTGATGTCCTGTGACGCCCTGTAAACTGAGACATGAAGCTAGGTATGGTGGATGTCTTTCTTTCTTGTGCTCTGGCACCAGGCACAGTTTCTACGCGTCCTGACCCGCGCCCTGAACTATCAGGATCACGTCCACTTCCCCGTCCCTTTTTACCCGCCTTCTTCATATTACACGGAATATATGCCGGTAATCTGCGGCTAGGCACACTAAACAGAATGTGCTGCTAATCTGCGGCTAGGCACAGTGAATGGAATATGTGACGTTTATTTTTTACACTTTCCACACTAAACAGAATGTGCTGCTAATCTGCGGCTAGGCACAGTGAACGGAATATGTGACGTTTATTTTTTACACTTTCCACACTAAACAGAATGTGCTGCTAATCTGCAACTTTGCACACTAAACAGAATGTGCTGCTAATCTGCAGCTAGGCACAGTGAACGGAATATGTGACGTTTATTTTTTACACTTTCCACACTAAACAGAATGTGCTGCTAATCTGCAACTTTGCACACTAAATAGAATGTGCTGCTAATCTGCGGCTAGGCACAGTGAACGGAATATGTGACGTTTATTTTTTAAACTTTCCACACTAAACAGAATGTGCTGCTAATCTGCAACTTTGCACACTAAACAGAATGTGCTGCTAATCTGCGGCCAGGCACAGTGAACGGAATATGTGACGTTTATTTTTTACACTTTCCACACTAAACAGAATGTGCTGCTAATCTGCGGCTAGGCACAGTGAACGGAATATGTGACGTTTATTTTTTACACTTTGCACACTAAACAGAATGTGCTGCTAATCTGCAACTTTGCACACTAAACAGAATGTGCTGCTAATCTGCGGCTAGGCACAGTGAACGGAATATGTGACGTTTATTTTTTACACTTTCCACACTAAACAGAATGTGCTGCTAATCTGCGGCTAGGCACAGTGAACGGAATATGTGACGTTTATTTTTTACACTTTGCACACTAAACAGAATGTGCTGCTAATCTGCAACTTTGCACACTAAACAGAATGTGCTGCTAATCTGCGGCTAGGCACAGTGAACGGAATATGTGACGTTTATTTTTTACACTTTCCACACTAAACAGAATGTGCTGCTAATCTGCAACTTTGCACACTAAACAGAATGTGCTGCTAATCTGCGGCTAGGCACAGTGAACGGAATATGTGACGTTTATTTTTTACACTTTGCACACTAAACAGAATGTGCTGCTAATCTGCAACTTTGCACACTAAACAGAATGTGCTGCTAATCTGCGGCTAGGCACAGTGAACGGAATATGTGACGTTTATTTTTTACACTTTGCACACTAAACAGAATGTGCTGTTAATCTGCAACTTTGCACACTAAACAGAATGTGCTGCTAATCTGCGGCTAGGCACAGTGAACGGAATATATGACGTTTATTTTTTAAACTTTCCACACTAAACAGAATGTGCTGCTAATCTGCAACTTTGCACACTAAACAGAATGTGCTGCTAATCTGCGGCTAGGCACAGTGAACGGAATATGTGACGTTTATTTTTTACACTTTCCACACTAAACAGAATGTGCTGCTAATCTGCAACTTTGCACACTAAACAGAATGTGCTGCTAATCTGCGGCTAGGCACAGTGAACGGAATATGTGACGTTTATTTTTTACACTTTCCACACTAAACAGAATGTGCTGCTAATCTGCAACTTTGCACACTAAACAGAATGTGCTGCTAATCTGCGGCTAGGCACAGTGAACGTAATATGTGACGTTTATTTTTTACACTTTCCACACTAAACAGAATGTGCTGCTAATCTGCAACTTTGCACACTAAACAGAATGTGCTGCTAATCTGCGGCTAGGCACAGTGAACGGAATATGTGACGTTTATTTTTTAAACTTTCCACACTAAACAGAATGTGCTGCTAATCTGCAACTTTGCACACTAAACAGAATGTGCTGCTAATCTGCGGCTAGGCACAGTGAACGGAATATGTGACGTTTATTTTTTACACTCTCCACACTAAACAGAATGTGCTGCTAATCTGCTGCTAGGCACAGTGAACGGAATATGTGACGTTTATTTTTTACACTTTGCACACTAAACAGAATGTGCTGCTAATCTGCAACTTGCACACTAAACAGAATGTGCTGCTAATCTGCGGCTAGGCACAGTGAACGGAATATGTGACGTTTATTTTTTACACTTTCCACACTAAACAGAATGTGCTGCTAATCTGCAACTTTGCACACTAAACAGAATGTGCTGCTAATCTGCGGCTAGGCACAGTGAACGGAATATGTGACGTTTATTTTTTACACTTTGCACACTAAACAGAATGTGCTGCTAATCTGCAACTTTGCACACTAAACAGAATGTGCTGCTAATCTGCGGCTAGGCACAGTGAACGGAATATGTGACGTTTATTTTTTAAACTTTCCACACTAAACAGAATGTGCTGCTAATCTGCAACTTTGCACACTAAACAGAATGTGCTGCTAATCTGCGGCTAGGCACAGTGAACGGAATATGTGACGTTTATTTTTTACACTTTCCACACTAAACAGAATGTGCTGCTAATCTGCAACTTTGCACACTAAACAGAATGTGCTGCTAATCTGCAACTTTGCACACTAAACAGAATGTGCTGCTAATCTGCAACTTTGCACACTAAACAGAATGTGCTGCTAATCTGCAACTTTGCACACTAAACAGAATGTGCTGCTAATCTGCGGCTAGGCACAGTGAACGGAATATGTGACGTTTATTTTTTACACTTTGCACACTAAACAGAATGTGCTGTTAATCTGCAACTTTGCACACTAAACAGAATGTGCTGCTAATCTGCGGCTAGGCACAGTGAACGGAATATGTGACGTTTATTTTTTACACTTTCCACACTAAACAGAATGTGCTGCTAATCTGCAACTTTGCACACTAAACAGAATGTGCTGCTAATCTGCGGCTAGGCACAGTGAACGGAATATGTGACGTTTATTTTTTAAACTTTCCACACTAAACAGAATGTGCTGCTAATCTGCAACTTTGCACACTAAACAGAATGTGCTGCTAATCTGCGGCTAGGCACAGTGAACGGAATATGTGACGTTTATTTTTTACACTTTCCACACTAAACAGAATGTGCTGCTAATCTGCTGCTAGGTACAGTGAACGGAATATGTGACGTTTATTTTTTACACTTTGCACACTAAACAGAATGTGCTGCTAATCTGCAACTTGCACACTAAACAGAATGTGCTGCTAATCTGCGGCTAGGCACAGTGAACGGAATATGTGACGTTTATTTTTTACACTTTCCACACTAAACAGAATGTGCTGCTAATCTGCTGCTAGGCACAGTGAACGGAATATGTGACGTTTATTTTTTACACTTTGCACACTAAACAGAATGTGCTGCTAATCTGCAACTTGCACACTAAACAGAATGTACTGCTAATCTGCGGCTAGGCACAGTGAACGGAATATGTGACGTTTATTTTTTACACTTTCCACACTAAACAGAATGTGCTGCTAATCTGCAACTTTGCACACTAAACAGAATGTGCTGCTAATCTGCGGCTAGGCACAGTGAACGGAATATGTGACGTTTATTTTTTACACTTTGCACACTAAACAGAATGTGCTGCTAATCTGCAACTTTGCACACTAAACAGAATGTGCTGCTAATCTGCAGCTAGGCACAGTGAACGGAATATGTGACGTTTATTTTTTAAACTTTCCACACTAAACAGAATGTGCTGCTAATCTGCAACTTTGCACACTAAACAGAATGTGCTGCTAATCTGCGGCTAGGCACAGTGAACGGAATATGTGACGTTTATTTTTTACACTTTCCACACTAAACAGAATGTGCTGCTAATCTGCAACTTTGCACACTAAACAGAATGTGCTGCTAATCTGCAACTTTGCACACTAAACAGAATGTGCTGCTAATCTGCAACTTTGCACACTAAACAGAATGTGCTGCTAATCTGCAACTTTGCACACTAAACAGAATGTGCTGCTAATCTGCGGCTAGGCACAGTGAACGGAATATGTGACGTTTTTTTTTTTAATTTGTGCCCCCCCAAACAAAATATAACTGCTGCCCCCACACACAACAGTCCTAAAAAGGACTTTTGGGTCTTTATATGGTGTTCCAACACTTTTCTTCTCCCTACACTGACTTTCCCTTCCTATCCTCATCTCTCCCTGGCTAAGACTGAGCCGAACTCGCTGGTCAGGTGCTATACAGCACCCGATCACGGGTTCTGGCCAGCCAATCAGTGTAATGCCAGCAGCCAACATGGCTGCTGGCATTACACTGATGTCAGAGCCTCCCCGCACGTTTATTGGCTGCGCAGCAGCCGCGAAACGTGCGGGGAGGAGACCCGAACATGGCGGGCGAGCACATACGGTACTCGTACGAGTACCGCCATGTGCCGAGCAGAGCGATGCTCGAGCCGAACCGAGCTTCGGCCGAGCATGCTCGCTCATCACTAATAGTGATATATTTTAATATTATCCCTGCAGCAGAAATGTCTGCCTCCAGTCTATTAGATAACATATACAAAGCACTCAGTGCTGCAGAGATAGTGTTACATTGTATCACTATCCCTGCTCTCCTGATTCCTGAAAGAAAGCTCCCTGGAAACAGAGATCAGTGGAGGTTACTGTCAGGATATCACAGTCTCTCAGCTTGGACGAGGTTTAGCTAGCATGCTAGGATGCAGAAACATACAAGCTCCAACACAGAGTCGGAACTTTACTGCAGAGACCGGCAGTCGGAAACAAGTCAAGCAGAGGCCGTAAGTAAAGCAGGAGTTGACACACAAATAGTCGGAGACTGCAGGTCGTAGATGCCTTCTAGTCATAGAATACTGGAGAGTTGTAAGGCAAGCTGGAGTCAGTACACAAGTAGTCGGAGAATCCAAGTCGTCCGACACCTCGGGGTTGTATATATGCGGAGAGTCATAAGGTAAGCCGGAATCGGTACACAGTGAGTCAAGCAAACAAGGCAATCGGAACCTCAGGGTGGTAGATGTGCGGAGAGTCTTAAGGAAAGACGGAGTCGGTACACAAGGAGTCAAGCAGGCAATGCAGTTGGTACCTCGGGGTTGTAGATAAGCAGAGAATGGTAAGGCAAGCCGGAACTGGTACACAAAGAGTCCAGCAGGCAATGGAGCAAAGAGTCGACACTCAGGTTCTTGAAGGATAGTCAGATACAAAGCTAGGGTCAGAAAGCCAGACAGACAGTACAACGAGGTTCAAGATCAGTTCACAACAGGATAAAGGAATCAGGATCACAGGTACACAGGCACTGAGCATTGACCGTCCAAGGGCGGGGAAACTAGGAATTTACTGGGCATTTGTAGTCTACAAACAGGTGTAGGAGTTCAGCAATTAGGATTAAGGCCGCCTCTGGGGAGGAGGGATAGGACAGGTTGTGACACAGGGACATTCATTTTTTAGACATATACACTAAAACCAAAAAAAAAAAAAAAAAAAGGCAATTTATGCACTTGGAGGATTACTGTCATCTTAATTTATCCTTTATAAAAAGAGGCATATATGCACAGGATGCTATTATAATTCTACCTCTATATATGTATATTCTTGAAAAGGCCTCATCTGGAATAGAGAGTACAGTTTTGGGCACCAGTTCTTAAAAAAGACATTATTAAACTGGAAAAAATACAGCGACGTGCAACAAAACAGATAAAGGGATTGGAGGATCTGACTTATAAGGAGATACTAGCCAAACCGGGTTTTTTTCCATAAGAGAAGATATTTCTAAGGGGTGATATGATTACCATTTACACATACATTCAAGGTTAATATAAAGTATTATCCAATTAATTAATTGCACAAAGAGCTGAGTTAAGAACAAGAGGTTACCCATTAAAGGTAGAGGGAAGATGTTTTTTACAGTAAGGGCAGTAAAGTTGTGGAATTCTTTGCCTTGGGATGTTGTGCTTGCAGATACTATAACTACTTTCAAAAAAGTAATGGATGCCTATCTAGCACAGAACAATATTGAGTATTATGACAGATGGATTCAATGCAGATAGGTTGTTGATCCAGGGAACTGTGTGAGTCAGGAAGGAATTCTTTACCCAAAAGACATGCACCATCTAGTCCAGACCATGCATAAACACCCCTGTTGATCCAGAGGAAGGCAAAAAAAAAACAAAACAAAAAAACACTGAAGCCATTTCCATTGGAAAAGGCTTCAGTGTGTTTCAGTGTGTCTTTGTTTTTTGTTTTCTTTTCCTTCGTCTGGATCAACAGGGGTGTTTATGCATGGTCTGGACTTGATGCGGATATCTTTTTTCAGCCTCATCATATATGTTACTACAAGTGTGAAAGCCCGTGTACATGGGCCTAGGTCCAGGTGATGTTAACTCTAAGAGGCCGGTCCTGCTCTGTGTACTGGTGCTGCGGCAATGCAGTCATGCTCTGTAGAGTCTGCTGAACGCACAGACTGCTCCCAGAACAGAACTCCTAGCATTCCGCACAGAATTCTACCAGCACAGAACTCCCAGCATTCTGCACAGAATGCTTCCAGCACAGAACTCCCAGCATTCTGCACAGAATTCTACCAGCACAGAACTCCCAGCATTCCGCACAGAATTCTACCAGCACAGAACTCCCAGCATTCTGCACAGAATGCTTCCAGCACAGAACTCCCAGCATTCTGCACAGAATTCTACCAGCACAGAACTGCCAGCATTCCGCACAGAATGGTCCCAGCACAGAACTCCTAGCATTCTGCACAGAATTCTCCCAGCACAGAACTCCCAGCATTCCGCACAGAATGCTCCCAGCACAGAACTCCCAGCATTCTGCACAGAATGCTTCCAGCACAGAACTCCCAGCATTCTGCACAGAATTCTACCAGCACAGAACTGCCAGCATTCCGCACAGAATGGTCCCAGCACAGAACTCCCAGCATTCTGCACAGAATTCTCCCAGCACAGAACTCCCAGCATTCTGAGTGTTCGAGCAGTCTCTACTGCGCATGACGGCTTCTGACACACATCCTAGCAAATTATTATATAGGATGTTACTATGTAGTTGCTGAAAGCTCATTTAAAGTGTTTTACATTGCACTGTGTTTAGCTGGAAACTTAGAGCTTTTGACATTTTCAAGAAAACTGTACTTTGCTCTATGAAGGTGTCGCATTCTCTTAAAACATGTTTAGATCAGGACCTTCTTCTCATGACTTTATAATCCTGGCTTCTTAAAGCTATTTATTTTTGTATTCTTAGACCTCTCTGGTGACTTTGGACACAGAGGCACGGGTTATCTGTAAGTGCTTTCAAGGTAGGAGGATTCTTGCTGCTACCAGTCACACTTATTTAACCTAAGCTGAACCCTGTAAAGCCTGGGAGATGTCATTTCTAAGCTAGAGGCTATCGTTCCTTAATACGTTCAATATCAAGGTATCCCCGATGACAGGTTGCATGTCGCCTTTTTTCTTCAAGCTATTAACCTCAAGTAAAGTAAATGGAAAGATAATTATCCCTTTCAGAAGTTGACTCGGAAACAATATTTTCCTTTTGCCTAAGTAGTTCGAAGTTTAGTGATTTTGTTTCTTGCAATAATTAGCACTTAATCTAATGATGACATGGAAAAAGAGAACAAATGAGAAGTAACAATTCTTAATAATAATCCCCACTTATCTTACAATAGCCAGAAATCCTTAGTGGCCCCTTGAAGTCGTTCCTTGCTCCTTTGTTCAAGAGATAACAACATCTTTAATCAGCCCTGGATGTCAAGTCACGGAGGTGGACATGATAGTTGCTGGAAGTATTTTTTTCCAGACTGAAGCAGGCAGAGTACATGAGTCTACTTAACCCTTTAAGCACCAGAGGAGTGCACAACATAATTCAAAGCAATGCACTGAATAAACCTTCTGTTCCTTAAAGGGTTAAGTTTACTCTATGCAGTTAGTAGAGTTTGTTTCTGTGGTCCTGATGGCAATTGTCAAGCCTGTTTCCATGGACATGTTTATTAAAAGTCAGAGATGCTCAACTAGGAACGAACCTGCAATACAAATTTGCAGGCTCTCTAGGAATGGGGTCCTACCCAGGGTGCAGTCTCTTTTAGCCCACTAGTGCCTTTCACAGAGAGGAAATATCTTAAAGCACATCAAACTGGTCCTGCCAAAACAGCAGTCCAACTACGAAATGCCAGGCAATTCCTCTCTGAACAAGAGAAACAGCCAACCCCAGATGTACGTTTCAGCCTTATTTGGCCTCATCAGTGGCGTGTAGCTGGCCTCTCTAAGCACTGTGAGAAAGGGGTCCAATGCTGCATTCCCCCTATTACCCTTGGTGTGACTAATGTTTCCATGGACACGACTAGGGTGAACACGTGTCCCAGATTGCCCAGGACAGTTCTATATTTTAAAGGGATAGTAATGTTTCATAATAAAAGCAGCTCTAATTAATCATCATAGTATTTGGACTTTGGAGAGTGTTGTTTCCATTCTGTCAGAGTTGTAGTTCAAGAGTAATTCAAAGTATCCCCCTCCCGCCTCTTTTACTGATGTAACACTGTTCATCCAGATCAGAAGGGAGGTGCCCAGGTAGACTGCAGAGAGGGAGAATCTTCAATTAAGATAAGGGAAAAACCTGAAAAAAAAAACAAGGGGGGCAGGGTTTTCATTGTTCTCATAGGAAGAAGATTGTCCCCTTTCTGTTATCTGTCTGGTCTATGGACTGCATTCCACATCTGAGAAGAGATGGCTTACACTAGGTTAAAGGGGCGGGAGGAGAAACTTTGCTTGTGAATAT
The DNA here is from genome assembly GCA_037306005.1 of Rhinophrynus dorsalis. Classification (NCBI taxonomy): domain Eukaryota; kingdom Metazoa; phylum Chordata; class Amphibia; order Anura; family Rhinophrynidae; genus Rhinophrynus; species Rhinophrynus dorsalis. The sequence goes on from CM074719.1 coordinate 24,996,014, forward strand.
CTATCAAACCATAAAGGTCTGAGAGATAAGATTTATATCGTTCTTCATGTTTTTTTAATGCCTACAAAATAAAATAAAGATAAAATGAAGTATTACTATCCCTTTAAATATGTGTCCCTTGTCCCGTGCAGCCCCTCTTCAGGGACAATACAAAGTTCCAGAATGAAGACTCCAGAGCACAGAGTTCTAAACACTAGACGGAGAACTGCCCATTGCCTACTGTGACAGGAAGTGATACCTCTGCTGGGCTACAGCAAAATGGCTTCCACACAGAGCTCTAAACAAGCGAGAGAGATTGAACTGAGCCTTGATCCTGACATCATACAGGAACTGCAGTGCACTTTTGTTGTAGTGTAATGGTAGTTTGAGGATTTGGGAGTGATGTACATTTTCTAGTAGCCCACCACAGGCATCACTTTCTGTCACAGCAGTCAATAAGCAGTTCTCCCTCTAGTGGTTAGAATTCTGTGGTGCGCAGGAGAAAGAGTAGCCTGCGCATTGACGTCAAGTGATGTATAGTGACCCCTCCCACATAGCGACACTAGATCTGAGGACAAGTACTCTGCTTCTCTCGTCTCTGTAGTATCCCTGAACGGCAAAATGGAAATGTGGTCACCCTGTTGGGAATTTATTGAAGGTGTTATCTCTTGAACAAAGGTAAAAGGGCAACATTCATAGAGACTACTAGGATTTTCTGGTTATTATAAGAGAAATGAGTGGCCACTACTAGGAGATGTTAGTTACAAATTGGTAGAATACTTTCAAATATGAAGCAAATAAAAATGTAATTTGTTATTTGTTGTACCATGTGTGTTTTTTATCCTTACACAGTAAAACCTTTGATACTGTCAGCATCCATCGAGGCTTTATTCCTGCTCCTCGCTTCCTCTTCAGCGTGGCTCGTACAGAGGCGGGCGTCATCTATCAATAAAGGTGGTGTTTCATAATCAGTACTATCGCCTGTCCATTCATTGATATCCATGACGACAGCTCAATTCTCTCTCTGTAATATGACTAGGGAGTGGGTCAACAATAAAAATGCTCCACCATGTAAATAATCAGAGTATATCTCTGATGCACACACATATCACTGTGAACTCCACCTATGGAGCTGTAAGTCACTACAAAGGAGATACCTGTCAGATAGTGGTATGATTAATACATGAAAAATGCCTTCCCTTAGTGCATCTCTGTTATATTAAGAGGTAATGACTGCAACCCAGGTGTACAGAGCTCAGTTAATGTTTTACATACATCTATTAAAGGGGCAGGTAGTGAATGTGTACGTGTTGTTGTATACTCATGAATGACTCCCTACACTGCATCATGTGGAGATCCATCCTACGGACTCCTATTTCTGTCCCATGAATTCTTCATCTCTTACCTTAAAGAGTTGAGACCTTCCAACACAGAAAAAAAGAGTTCACAGAAAGAATACATCACAGCCTCTCTCTGGTGCCTTCATATCTTCATCTATATAAAAAGGCTATATCTGGTTTTGAAGACCTAGCTGGTTTCTGGATCAGTGGCAGACACACCCTGGGGTGGGCTTACTGACAGTGGGAAGTCAGTAGGATATGTGGGTTGAGGTTTGAGTTGGTTGAAGAATTGTCATTTGCCTCGTGCCCTGCCTCCTCAAAACAAATACACACTGCAAGTTGGCTCAAATAAAGTGGATGCACGTCAGCTTTCACCACAGTAAAAGAGAGGGGCTACCCTCTTTGCCGTGGTGAAGGGGAGTGGCTATCCTATTCATTCTGGTGAAGAGGAGGTGCCACCAGTGCACATTCCTTTTCATGAAGGAGTCATGGTGGCCTCTCCCCTTCACAAGAGCTAACAGGATCACCCTCTTTGCCACAGTGAACCCCGTTGCCCTACCCCTTTGCTGTGGCAAAATAGAATGCATAAAATGAAAACAGACCTAGTGGACGGGCTTCAGGGCCCCTCCTGATGCCCCCCAGCTACTGATCTCTCAGCCAATTCAGCTGGGAGGTCAATAGAGGAGACTCAGGGGAGCAAAAAGACTCCCCTGCTTCCATCCTACCCCTACTACCAGGTAGGAGCCTGCAGGATTGAGAAACTTTTCATGTCAATGACAGATTGCCTCCCACATTAATGTGAGAGGATTTCCCAATCCTGTCCACTCCTACTAAGTACTCTGGGTGATCAGTAGCTGAAATATGTTAAAAAAGTATTTTTCCTAATATTTTCCCACCATGTTCTTAAGAATGAAGGGTAATTCAGACCCCTTGCTCTCAGTTCCCCGGGAATACAAGTGCACCTCACTGACGAGGCCCAACAAGGCTGAAACATGGACAATGGCAATAGAGAGCTAAAATGTGATGCTTCTGGGCAGTGACTAGCTATAGTACAGGCCGTTGTGCTGTTTGTTCATCCTCAGATGCCTCTCACATTTTGTATGTATATTGTGAAAACTCTTAGGGGGGCTCTCTAAGAGTAAAGGGTAATCCAGATGTGGCCCCCTTGCTCTCAGTGTCTAGGGAATGCAGCAACACCTCACTGATGAGGCCCAACATGGCTGAAATGTACGTCTGGGGTTCGCTGGTGTTCCTGTGCAGAGGGGACTTGCCAATCATTTTGGAACTGAACCACCCTGTATGTGGACATTTTTCCTCTGTAATGGCACTAGAGAGCTAAAAGTGATGCTTCTGAGCTGTGACTAGCTGTAGAACAGTAGGGATGGGTGAAAATTTTCACCTCAAACTGAAATTGGTGAATAATGGCACTTTCTGCTTGGCGAAAAATTTCCTGCGGAAAGCGTCATTTTTAAGCTTTTTCTCGCCTTTTCCACCCATTGAAATCAATGGGAAGAAAAGTTTTCTACAGCCAAATAAAAGGCTGTCAGGCACTCACAGCAGCCATTTTGTGTTTGTGAGAGGAGAGAGCAGCATGTTTTTTAGCTAGAGGAGATAGGCAAATAAAGGGGAATTGAAGCTTAGTTTAAGAAGTAATTTAGGTAGGACATTTGTTCTCTGTATTAGGGGAGTCTGGGAGCACTCTAGGGGATAAGTTTTTTTAAGTTGTCCACCTTGTTGTCTGTCCAAAAAAAATTATAACTGAAAAAGAAAATCAACAATGTCTTTCCCCAGACTTCCCTACCCAGCACAGGGACAATAACAGCAAGATCAGCAAGCAAATAGGTCAGTCACATGGAATTTTGGAGTATTTGGGGAACAACCTCCTTCCTCCCTTCGTATCCCCTAGAGTGCCCCCAGACTCTCCCAATACAGAGAACAAATGTCTAAATGACTTCCTAAACTAAGCTTCACTTCCCCTTTATTTGCCTATCTCCTCTAGCTCAAAAACATGCTGCTCTCTCCTCTCACAAACACAGAATGGCTGCTGTGAGACCTGACAGACTTTTATATGGCTGTACACAAAATGGCTGCTGTGAGAGCCTGACAGACTTTTATATGGCTGTAGAAAACTTTTCTTCCCACTGATTTCAATGGGCGGAAAAGGTGAGAAAAAGTCTAAAAATGGCACTTTCCACGGGAAATAAAATATAAAATAAAAAAATAAAAAAGAATGAAAAAAGAAATATTTTAGGTGGCAGTGACAGACAGCTGAATGGGCTTAGGCATCATACAGCTCCATCAGTTGTGTTGTGCACTGTACAGTAAAAAAAACACAGTGTAGTTGCAGAATGTCCAGCAAATGCACAAGGGGGAGGGGTGGAGCAGTGAAGGGATGTGAGAGTAAAGGTGTAGTCCAAAAACCTACTGCAGATACAGATGAAGTTGAGAGTGAGGATGATGTCAGGGCTATAAGATTAGCAGAAAGTCAAAGGCTGTATCTTCCGCCACTTTTAAGGAGCACTGTGCCTGTCTATAAACTGTTTGAGAAAGCCATTAGAAAGTCTGACCCTGGACAAGTACAGATGTCAAAAAGCACACAGTCACCCTATCAGTCATCCTCAGCATCATTGCCTCTTCAAAGTCCAAGTTCCACTCAGCCACACACAACTGTTTTGAGTACCCAGAAACAGCAACACAGGTTAACATCCACAGTGTTAGATATGAAGAGTACCTCTGGTGCTGCTGCTGTAAGTGCTGCACCTTTGACACCTAGTAGTAATGGCAGTAGAATTACATCAACATCTAGCCCCAGTAGTAGTAGCAGCAGAAACCACACATGACAGACAAAGCCAGGACAAATATATTAACAGCAGCACAGATGAGGAGGTGGAGGACAGATGGGATCACTGCTATGACTGAAAAGTAATGTGTGTCAATAATCTGAGAAGGAAGATAGAGTATAACAATGGTAAAAATACATACACAAATCACACCATGCCAGTCCCCCACCACTACAATACATATCTGCCACATTGTAGGTTGTACTTTATTTTTTTTTTTACTTGATATCATCATGAATATCTGCCAGTGTCACTTAAGCAAGAAAGTGTTGTGAGCAAAGGACAAATGCATTCTGCATGCTAACACATTTTTCAAGCCATATTTTGCTGTAGGACTCACAACTTTCACTTTCAGCCACTTATTTCTAAACTTCAGCCCTCAGAAGAAGTAATATTACAGCGGGAAATGTAGTACCCATAGGAAATATAGACTAAAAATGTGTTAAAATAGGCAAAAAATATGTTAACATAGGCGGAAAATTTGTTAAAATAGGTGAAAAGGAGGAATTTTTTTTTCCCATTTTTTGTGGGAAATTTTTCACACTTTTCGCCCACCCCTGTAGAATAGGCCATTGTGCTGTTTGTTCATCCTCAGAAGCCTCTGACATTTTGTATGTATAGTTTCCCAGCAAAACAACATTCCGGCTGTAATGGTATTTAGGCCTTTACTGGTAATAACATATTGAAACAGGCCAACAAATTAATGATCATAAATTTATCTTTAAAGGAGAACCTACACCTCAAAACAATAACCCTTCAATTGCCTTATTATGTCAGAAAACCCAGATGACCCCTTTGACTTCTACCTTGTGCCTTGATTCAAAAGGTAGCATGTTTAGTCATTCTGGGACATCATGTTCATGGAGGTAGACATGACAGTTGTGGGCAAGACCACAGGACCTCAAACTCTGCTGGCTACACATGGTAATCCTAACCTTTTGAGTGCCAGAGAGGTATCCAACGCATTGCAACACAATGTGTTGGATACCTCTCTGGCACTCAAAGGGTTAACCTGGTATGCACCATTTTGCTCCACAATGTGTTGCACACACATCATGCTCCTTAAAGGGGACATAGGCTCATGCACTCTGTTTGCTTCAGTTGAAAAAACTGCCAGCAACCTCTATGGTCAGAACATCCAGGGTGGATTAAAGGGATAGTAATGTTTCACAATAAAATACTATGAAGATTAACTGGAGCCATTAATCTTCATAGTATTTTGGCCATGGAAAGTGTTATTTCAATACTGTCAGAGTTGTAGTACAAGAGTAATTGAATGATAAAGTGTCCCCCTCTCGCCCCTTTTACTGATGTAACACTGCTCACCTCAGAGCAGCAAGACTGTCCAGATGGATTGCAGAGAAGGACAATCTTCAGTGATCATAAGGAAAAACCTGTCAAGGGGGGCAGGGTTTTCCTTATGATCACAGTAAGAAGATTGCCCCTTGCTGTGACCTGTCCGGTCAATAGACCAGATTCCACATCTGAGGGGAGGTAGCTTACACTAGGTAAAAGGGGCGGGAGGGGAATATCATTCAATTACTCTTGAACTACAACTCTGACAGTAGTGAAATAACACTCTCCATGGACCAAATAGTATGAAGATTAATTGGAGCTGCTGTTTTTGTGAAACATTACTATCACTTTAAAGATGTAAGCTCCTGAATCAAGGAGGAAGGGGAAATGTTTGGGGTCCATTAAGATTTTCTGATCATAGCAAGGTAAGCAGAGTATTATTATTTAGAATAAAAATCAAGACTAATATCTGTATTTCATTTGTTTTAAATTGTAAGCTTTTTTCCTGGTTCTAGTTTATTCGAAGAGCAAACTCTCTGACTATCTAGTGAACTTCCCTGGCATTGCTGCAGCATACAGATGAGCTAAGAGTCAGGCAGGTGTTTCTACGCTATTTTTTTACTTTTAATCTCTAGTGCCTGCTTCCCTTCACTGTGAGAGTGTGGGATAAGCTCTCCCCCATTTCACTACTCTCATGTAAAATTCAAAAGCTACTTGGTATTGTGTCAAAGCGCCCGTTGTTTTCCCTGGCAGAGGCAGATTAAAAAGGCATGTGAAACAAGCCGCTGACTGAGTATACATTAGAAGATGATGAGGCCAATCAATTAACCATTTTGCCACCAGAGGGAGAGGTAAATAAACATACATGGCAACATGTTTCGGATGCCTGACAGAGAAACACATTGCTATGTATGTATGTATGCCAGAAGAGTGTTTAACCTTTTGAGTACCAGATGGGTATGGAATGCATTGCTTTGCAATGCATTCCCTACCCCTCTGGCACTCAAAGGGTTAACCCTCTTAGTGTCAAACGGATGTGCAATGTATTGTGTTGAACAACTGTCTGGCACTCAGTAGATTAATATTTTGATTAGTAATTCATTGCAAACCCCATCTAGGAGGCTGATTTAATAAGCAGAACTTAGGCAATTGCAAAGCAGACCAACTGCACATACGAGACAAATAAAAATTATTTAAATGGGGATTTTTAACCCCTTGAATATTAAAGACGTCTCCAATACACGACACTGGGCACAGAGAATAGGCCATTTGTCCCCAAGGGTTGAGCCATTAAGCTGGTATGTCCACAAGAACTAAGTGTCAAAGAATGTCAGAAATTGTTTGAAATCCACAATAGGCCATTTCAGCTTTTGAGGTAATGGCAAAGGGTTCAGATCAGCCATTGTCAGTATCAAAGTGCAAGATCAGTACTGGGAGTGCAGATAAGCAATATATATATATCTGAAGATTGTAAATACCAGATTAAGGCCTCTTTCACATGGGTGACAACTGTAACAGAAATCTGTTCAGAACTCACCTTTCTCCTGCTTTCCCCCACCAATCCAGTGCCAGTAGGGAAGTGGCAGACAGCTGAACAACATGAGCACCCTGCCAATTCACTTGCAGTGGGGGAGTGGCTGACAGCTGATAAACATGGGCACCCCACCAATCCAGTTGCAGAGGTGGAAATGGTTGACAGGTGGGCCACTTTAGTACACTGTCAGTCCAGTGGCAGTGGGGGAGTAGCTGAAAGCTGGCATCCACATGGGTTGGTCATTCATTGGCGGTTGTGAAAAACATCACAACATGAAACATAACTTGTGTGAAAGGTCTGTGTGGTAGCCCCATAGGATACTTTACAGGTCTTGCTTGCTGCATCTTTACTGAGTTCCTGTATAAACTCAGTAAGGATCCAACTTAATGGACTTTGTTGTATTCACACATGTTATAATCACCAGTGTGAAAAAAACAATAGGCCAGCATTGTACCTTTCACAGTGGGTGACATCACCAAGACACCATTGCTGGTTTTGGTGTCTCCCATGTGAAAGGAGCCTAAAGAAGCTTGAAATTGAAAACATAAATGAATCTGACAAACAGGGGTGGAAATCAGGAAGTTCTTAAAGGTTGCTGATTAACTAAGCCAGGCATGTCCAAGTTTGGTCCTCAATGAACTACCAATAGTCCAGTAAACTTTTTTATGAAAAAAACATATATTTTAGGCATTTCCTGATGAGTAACATAAGGGTACTCCCACTGCTTACAGATGCATATTTCCAGAGTTATTACAGTTTAACCCCTTAAGGACCGGGAAAATCTGAATTAGATTTGACTTAAGGACCAGAGCAATTTTGACTTTTTTGACTATGTCTTTGTTCAACCATATTTTCTCTTTATTTCCCTTTGTACACCCACACAAATCATATACTGTTTTTTTAAGCACAAGTAGGGCTTTCTTATGATACCACAATTATATGAATACCTCCTCATTTAAATTGATTGAAATAGAAAAAAAGAGCAAAAAAATTAAAAAAACAAAACAACATTTTGCTTATATTTTCTTGTCAGGATTTGCATACTATTAGTTCATGACAAAAAATACCTCTAAATACATTCCTTTGCTTCTCCTGAATGTAAGAGTACCCCATATGCCTAGTATTTCCATCCCTTCCTCACATTTACAAGGTAAATATTACAAGATGGCTGCCATTATTTCCAAATTGTGATTTTTCAACAATTGGCATGTGAGCATCATAGCTTAGCTGACGGTGCCAGAACCAAAAATGTCCCACAAAGGTATATGTTTCTGAAAACTAGACAACATAAGGTAAATAATCAGGAGAATTTTGGAGTTTTTATGCAGCTATTTTTCCAGAAATATTTTTCAAAATTAGGGTAATATTTTGTTTTTTTGCAGTTTTCACACTTACATTTCAATACTACTGTTGATATCAAGCATGTGATAGGTGAAGATTTTTTAAAAATGCATTGTTTAGTAGTGTTGAGCGAGCACCGTGATGCTCGGGTGCTCGGGTGCTCTGACCGAGCACCCCCTGCTGCTCGAGTGCTCGGCCGAGCACCCGAGCCCCATTGAATACAATGGGAGCACTCGAGCATCAAACCAGGCACCCCCTGCTCTGATGAGCGGAGGGTGCCTGGTCAATGTCCCCCTTCATCTCCGCTATGCCCCTCTTCCACAATGTCCCCCTTCATCTCCTCTATGCCATAGAGGAGATGAAGGGGGACATTGTGGAAGAGGGGCATAGCGGAGATGAAGGGGGACATTGTGGAAGAGGGGCATAGAGTCTATGCCCCTCTTCCACAATGTCCCCCTTCATCTCCGCTATGCCCCTCTTCCACAATGTCCCCCTTCATCTCCTCTATGGCATAGAGGAGATGAAGGGGGACATTGTGGAAGAGGGGCATAGCGGAGATGAAGGGGCACATTGTGACAGACGGGCATAGCGGAGATGAAGGGGGACATTGTGGAAGAGGGGCATAGAGTCTATGCCCCTCTTCCACAATGTCCCCCTTCATCTCCGCAATGCCCCCTTCATCTCCGCAATGCCCCTGTACCTCCATTCCCTGGTGGTCCAGCGGCGCGTCTTCGGATCTGTGCCTCTTCCGGCACAGATCCCCGCAACCCGAACATGTCGGGCGAGCACATGGCGGTACTCGTACGAGTACCGCCATGTGCCGAGCAGAGCGATGCTCGAGCCGATCCGAGCATCGGCCGAGCACGCTCGCTCAACATTATTGTTTAGTGTTCAGCTCCTTCTTCTGATTACGGCAATACCCCATATGCATAGGTTTCTCAAGGTTTGGGGGAGCTACGGGGCCCAAATTGGAACATGCGCGTTTCCAGTTTCACACTTTGAATTTTCACAGCTTGCATCACTGGTGCCATGTATCATTTGGGGCTGTGTAACAGTGCTCCACTCTAAGATTTCCCCCCAAATGTATATATTTTTGGAAAGTAGACACCCCAGGCTTTCATTTTATGTATGTTTTCAAATTTTTTACGTAGCCATTTTACCACCAATCACTCGTAAATCTTGACGTAAGTTAAAAAAACAGGGTTTTTCACACTTTCACTTCAATGTTGATGTGCATTTCAAGCACGTGATAGGAGAAGATTTTTAAAAATGCATTGTTTAGTGTTCAGCTCCTTCTTCTGATTACGGCAATATCCCATATGCATAGGTTTCTCAAGGTTTGGGGGAGCTACGGGGCCCAAATTGGAACATGCGCGTTTCCAGTTTCACACTTTGAATTTTCACAGCTTGCATCACTGGTGCCATGTTTCATTTGGGGCTGTGCAACAGTGCTCCACTCTAAGATTTCCCCCCATATGTATATATTTTTGGAAAGTAGACACCCCAGGATTTCATTTTATGTATGTTTTCAAATTTTTTACGCAGCCATTTTGCCACCAATCGCTCGTAAATCTTGACGTAAGTTAAAAAAACAATGTTTTTCACACTTTCACTTCAATGTTGATGTGCATTTCAAGCACGTGATAGGTGAAGATTTTTAAAAATGCATTGTTTAGTATTTAGCTCCTTCTTCTGAGTACAGCAATACCCCATATGCATAGGTTTCTCAAGGTTTGGGGGAGCTACGGGGCCTAAATTGGAACAAATATTGAATTTTCACATCTTGGTTAACTGGTGCCATTACTCATTTTCAGCTATGTTCCAGTGCTCCACTTTAGGATTTCCCCCCAAAAGTGTATATTTTTGGAAAGTAGACACCCCCAGATTTCATTTTAGGTGTGTTTTCAAATTTTTTACACAGCCATTTTACCACCACTTTCTCGTAAACTTGACGTAAGTAAAAAAACAGCGTTTTTCACACTTTGCCTTCAATGTTGATGTGAATTTCAAGCACAGAATAGGTGAAGATTTTATAAACTGCATTGATTAGTATTCAGCTCCTTCTTTTGAGTACGGCAATACCCCATATGCATAGCTTTCTCATGGTTTGGGGGAACTACGGGGCCAAATTGGAACATGTGCGTTTCCAGATTCACACTTTGACTCTTCACAGCTTGCGTTAGTGGTGCTATGTCTCATTTGGGGCTGTGTAAAAGTGCTCCTTTTTAAGATTTCCCCCAAAAGTGTATATTTTTGGAAAGTAGACACCCTAGGCTCTCGTTTTAGGTGTGTTTTCAAATTTTGTACACAGCCATTTTACCACCAGTCCCTCATAAATCTTGACGTAAGTAAAAAAAAAAAACAGCATTTTTCACACTTAGACTTCAGTGTTGATGTGAATTTCAGCACAGAATAGGTGAAGATTTTATAAACTGCATTGATTAGTGTTCAGCTCCTTCTTCTAATTACGGCAATGCCCCATATGCATAGGTTTGTCAGGGACTGGGGGAGCTACTAGGCCCAGTACGGAACATGTGTGTTTCCATTATCAGAGATAAAATTTGATAGTGTTAGATCTAAGGAGGGATGTGTTTTGAAAAATAAAAAACAGGATATTTCAGGGGGAAAAAGTGGTCAAATAATAAAAGAAGCTTTACAGCACTACTGCATTGTGCCTGAATGGTATTCCTTGAAACAGTCACCAAGGCAGAGGCCAGGTTTGGAAGGGCAATCAAGATAGTAAGTGGCCTGCCTTTATATTTCATTAGGGATTCATCTACGCTAATTTCTTTTTGGGGCATATATACTTGGGCAAACTTTTTCTGTAAATGGTTCATTAGGGGACAAATTTTGTACAGGCTATCATACTGGGGGTGTTCTTTTGGGGGGCACAGGGTATTTTCACTAAAATGCATAAAGTGCAAAATTACTTCAAATCTGGACCTGGTCATTGTCTTGGGAATATAGGGGTATCACATATGGGGTTTTTGCTCCAGTAGGATCAGATACTTGGCTTTTTAATTATCCCCATTGCCATTATTAAGGCCCAGAATTGTTTAAATTCTGTGATGTCTATGGGTTTCCATACTTATTGCTTAACAACGAAAGCTGTAGGGCTGGCGGCAGTATACTAGGCTGCATACAAATTGGTTTGAGACACAATTTCACCTAAAATGTCTTCCCCCAAAAACAAATAAAAAAAATGATCGTGGGTAAATCCTTCCACATCAGTTTGAATCCCTGGGTTGCCTTTGAATTCTGGGATTTGTGGGCATAAATTGATTGGTGATACCCATTCATTAGGATCAGGAGTGGCAGGTGTTGGGGCATTTCTTTGGGCAGGTCTTTGGGCAGATCTTTTGGCAGGTGCTGGGGCAGTTGCCAGGGCAGCTCTTGGGGCAGCACTTGGGGCATTTCTTTGGGCAGGTATTTTGGTAGGTCTTTGGGCAGAACTTTTGGCAGGTGCTGGGGCAGTTGCCAGAGCAGCTCTTGGGGCAGTACATCTTTTCTTTACAGAAGTCGTCACTAGAGCTGCTCTCACTCTCTGAAAACTGCGTTACGTCAGTCTGACGCAGTGTCTGTTGCCTCAGAGTCAGACGTCAAAAATGCATATACCTCTTCAACACTGTACCTGCGCTTCATTTTGTCCACTTAATCTAAAAAACTTTTTTTTTCTTACGCTATCCCTAAACCTAAATCTAACGCTAAAACTTACCCTAGCCTACATATATCCTGAACCTACCTAACCCAAGTGAACTACCTATCTAAACTGCACTTAATATATATATATATATATATATATATATATATATAGCGCCATGGCTGATACAGAGCTGGACGCGGCACGGGCAGTCTCTACTGTGCATGACTGCAGCACGCGCAGCAGTGTCTACTGGGCATGTCGTGGCGTTACACACGATTTAGGGAATTATTATATAGGATATATATATATATATATATATAAAGTTTAAACAGAAGGGGCAGCACCAGTGGGTCTTTTTAATCAGCAATAAACATTTATTTGAGCAACAAAAACCGTCAACGTTTCGGTCCACGCAGGGACCTTTCTCAAAACGTCTTGAGAAATGTCCCTGCGTGGACCGAAACGTTGGTGGTTTTTGTTGCTCAAATAAATGTTTATTGCTGATTAAAAAGACCCACTGGTGCTGCCCCTTCTGTTTAAACTTTGTATTTTGATATGGGATTGTTCACCTGGGCAGAAGCTCAATTTAGGAGTGAGTGCTTTCCACTAATGGCTGTATATATATATATATATATTTTTTTTTTTTTTTTTTTTTTTTTGGGGGGGGGGTTTGGGGTTTCCCCCCCCCCAAACCTAAATCTATCCCTAAAACTTTCCCTAAAACAGGTCTACACTAAACCTACCCAACTACCTACCAAAATACCTAAACTATATTTACTATTCAAATTTTATTCAAAAAAAAAAATGAAAAAATTTAAAAAAATTGAAAAAAAATTGAAAAAAATTCAAGGGGGATGGGGGGTGTCCCACAGATCAGAAAGCACTGATCTGCAGCAAATTGATAACTCCAAGAGTGATCAGATGGGGGAACTTATTGATCACTGCAGAACAGTGATCAAAGGGTTAATTTTCTTTTTTTTTACTTTTTTTTACAGTAAGGCAGTAACAGCATGTCTCACTGTCTCTCTCTACCTCAGCAGTGTGCAAGGTGGAGGGAGGCAGAGAGACATGACAGGGACAGTATTTACAAATACTGTCCCTGTCATTCAGGTTTTGCAACATGTGATTCGCTGTAAGTAAAAATAGGGCCTGAAATTGACCGCTGCAAGATCGGAGCGATCTCTATCAGGCCCCATAATGACGCGCCGATACACGCGACAGGTCACGTGTACCGGCGCGTCCAAGTGCCCCTATGCGGTCATTATGGGACGGAAATGTCCCATGACCGCCGGTCCTTAAGGGGTTAAACGATCTGAGCTTTTTTTATAATGAAATAATATTTTACCTTTAAATCCTGGCCTGCTGGTGGCCTTGATGATCGAACTTGGACAGACCTGACCTAAGAGAATGTGTACATGGAATGTAATTCCATTAGTTTACTTCAATCATTCAAGTCAGTTCTGAACTCAGCAGATCCTGACACTTTGCACACTTATGTTCCACCTGCAAATCCTAATGTATACTATACTCTGTTGTAGGTTTCTCCAAACACCATGAAGACAATTCAATTACATGTGTTGACTAGGGATGGGCAAACATTTCCTTCTCAAACTGAAATCAGAGGAAAATGACACTTTACGCTTGGAGAATAATTTCCAGCGAAAAGTGCAGATTTTCCGCTTTTTCTGGCTTTTTTGCCTAGCTCATTCCATTGAAATCAAGGGGAACATTGAAATTACACACAACACATAGCATATATTATTTTATTTCCTAAAAGCATAGTATAAAAGGGGCATGAGGGTGCCTGTGTTAGTGGGGTGTGGGGAAAGAATCAGTTGAACAGGGGATGATTTCTTGAGGGGTTTGTGTACTGGGATTAGGGGGCAGTTAATAAAAAATAAATCCTAAATAAAATTAATAAAACATGGTATAAAAGGGGTCTGAGGAGGGTGTCTGTGTTGGTGGAGTCTGGGGAATGAATCAGTTCAACAGGGAATTTGTTTTGGGGGGTTTCTTGGCTGGTATTGGGGGGACAGTTAATAAAAAATAAATAAAAATAAATAAATAAATAAAATAAGACATTTGTATGTAAAGTGACATAAGCTGCTACTGGGGTGGTCTGATACTTGACTTAATACAGTATTTTGTAGAGGATGATTTGTTAGATTTGCTGTTAGAGGTGTTTGTAGGACTTAGACTTATTAGAGGCCTAAGCCCTGAAGAAACATTGATTTGTAGGACTTAGGCTTGTTAGAAACAATCCCCCCCAAAAATTGTTTATTTTTTTATGGGACTATGGTTTATTTATTTATTTCAAAGCACAAGCCCTGAGAAAAAAAAAATAAACATGCCCTACTGGCCTACTGGTTTGTCTGAGCTGCTCTTACTCTGCTGCTTGATTCTGCTGTCTGATCTAATTTAGAGCTCTGCTATCCATTGCTACTTCCTTCCCTCTTCTGAGTCAGGCTGAATCAGCTGACCTCTCTGTGATTACTCACCTGACTCTAATCAGTCAACCCTCCCAGGGTATTTAAAGCAGCTTGGCTCACTTCCTGATTTGCCTTGGGTCTGATTCTGGCTTCAAGAGCAGCTGATTATCTGTGAATGACCTGGCTTCCTCTGACGTCCCTTCTGGCTCCTGAGTCCTGGTCTTGTTCCTGACATTGCTGATATCCGTATTCCTGACCCCGGTTTGTCTTTTGGTTTACACTTCTGGATCACAATTTTGCTTTGTTTGCTTTTGTTATTTCAATAAAGGTGTTTTACATTTTACATTTTTGTGTCTGTCTGGTTCCTGGTCCCTAACAGGTACGCAGCATCTTGGACAGTCTTGAAAACCCCACTGGCACTCAAAGGGTTAATCTGCCCAAAAATAACACCATAAAATTAAAGTCAACACTTCCCTGTAATCCTCATGTCCAGCAGGGTCTTCTGCACCCTGGTCTTCTTCAGTTCTTCCTCTGTAAGCTTATATTTTCTCCTTTCTTCTTATTCATCTATCTTCATCTTTCATCTTCTTCTTTCTTCATCATCTATCTTCATTTGTCATCTCCATATTCATCTGTCATCTTCTCTCTTCATCAGTCCTCCTCTTCATTCTTCTTCTTTAAATTTAGTGTTTCAACTGTAAAAAAAAATAGTAATTAAAATAAATATATCATTATACTTACAATGTCGCTGCTACAGCTGGTGGTGGCAGGAAACGATAGTAAGAAACCCCCCTCCTGGTGAATGATCCACAATGAGGAAAATTTGAATAGAGGCTGCCTTTTCTAAGGGCAGTCCCTTTTCAAACTGATTCCCACCCTCCCATTGGCAGGGATGTGCAGTTACGCAGGGCACAGAATGTATCTTGAAGTAACAACACCTCCCAGCCAATCCGATTCTAGCACATTGAGTCATCCCTCCAGCTAGAAGCTGATTGGCTGGAATGTATGGTTACTGCAGGGCACATTCTGTGCCCTGTGTAACCCCACATCCCAGCCAATGGGAGCATGGGAATTATTTTAACCCCTTAGGGACCCTTGACGTACCAGGACCGTCAAGGGTAAACTTTCTTGAAAGACCCTTGACGGTCCTGGTACGTCACGTACATTTTACTTACAGCGCTCTACCGGGAGCGCTGTAAGTAAAAATGGGGCATGAAATAGACCGCTCCAAGATCGGAGCGATCTATTTCAAGCCCCATAATGACGCGCCGATACACGTGACAGGTCACGTGTACCGGCCCGTCGACGTGCCCCTATGCGGACGTTATGGGACGGAAATGTCCCATAATGTCCGGTCCTTAAGGGGTTAAACAGGGACTGGCCATATAAAAGGCAGTCCCTGTTGAAATTTCTCTCATTTTGTATTGGGCAACAGCCTGAAAGATACAAGGATGAGTTTTTTTGCTATTGTTTCCTACCACTTCCATTGCTGGCAGCCTCATCAGAAGTTTAATGATAGAGTTATTTTAATAACTATATATTTTTTTTACAGGTGAAACACTATGTTTAGAGAAGAAGCATGAAGAGCAGCACAGTTGAAGAAAGAAGATGATGATGGATGAAGACGGAGATAGAAGTTTATAGAAGAAGATTTAAAGGTGCAGAAGGCCCCATTGGATGTCAGTATTCCAGGTAAGTGTTCCAGCTTTTGGTGATAGGATAGTGTTAAGGCTATACAATTTAATGTTCATGTTAGGGGAAGTCTAGGGAGATGGGGAGAGTTAGTGTTCGGGAGGGTGACTGTCTTTGTAGCTCACACTCTGTGTTTGAGGCTGTGTGTCAAACACTGAGCGTTAGCTGGTTTCCTTTGATGTTCCCACTTCTCATGCTATTTAGCATGAGTTATGGGGCTTAAAAAACTACAGAGAACGTTTGGCCACAAGTCATGCTCTATGTCCAAATGCTCATCATGATTCCTGTTGAGAGGGCAATTGAATTCTGATGGTACCACTGTCTGTGTACCGTTCGGTGTTCATTTTTGCCTTAACACCAGTTTTACCAGTTGCAATTGGATCAAGCCCTTAGTCTGGAGATTAAAAAGAATTAAGAAGTATGGCCATTATTTATAAATTGAAGTTATTCTGGAGTAAACCAACTACACCATAGGGGACAAATTCCTAAATTTCCATGCATTTGAAAAGAGAATTTTAACCCCATGAATACAGGTTTACAGCATTATTACATCTTAAATTGTTATGTTTTTAATTATCAGTGCCTTCGAGCGGCCAGCTCACCTGGGGCTAGATTCTATTACAGGTGCTAATGTTTTTTTTTTTTTTTAAGATGTTTTATTGAAGCTCAAGTAAGTAACAAAATCATACAGAAGTATACAAAAGTATCACCTATACTTGTACATGCATAAAGTATAAAAGTGCCATATACATCACAAAAGTAAAGAAGAGAGAGAAAAGAATACAGGAAGTGGTAATAACATCATATGTAATGCTACCAAGCCTACGCACAAACGGCCTGGGAAAGATCGAACATGTCGGGGTTGTAAATATAACATTAAGCTAATAAGACAGTGCTTAAATTAATAGAGGCAAGAAAAGAAACAGGGAAAGACAGGAACACCAAGGATCAACACAGGGGGGGATTACTAGATTCAATGTGAAGAATTAAGCCGTGGTAGAAGGAGCCAGCGGAATCCAGTAGGTTATAAACAGTAACTGAAGTCAGGGGGGAGATATAAAAGAATCCCACTGAGAGAAGTGTTCATGAAAAGTCGGAAGATCTCCTAGGGAGGTAAAATACAGCCTTTCCATCTCATATATCTTCCGGAGGCGAGTCCTCCAATCGGATAGTGAAGGCAGAGTAGTAGACCTCCACAACCCAGGTATACACGCCCGAGCAGCAGAAACCAGCAGTAACCAAGATCTCACCTGACCCATTAAAGCCTCACCATTAGCGGTATCCGGTGGCCAGACATCTAAAAGCATTACTTGGGGTGAGAAAGGTAAACAGAGCCCCGTCAGAGTAAGCATACGATCATAAACAGACTCCCAAAATGGCTGTAGTAAGGGGCATTGCCACCATATATGCAACAAGGTTCCCACCTCTCGGCCACATCTCCAGCAGGAGTCAGGGACCCCAGACTGATATCCATGCAGCAGAGCCGGGGTGCGATACCACCGTAGCGTTATTTTATAATTAACCTCTCTTAGCAAGACATTAGAAATAAGGGATGTTCGAACCCGGAAAGTCCTATACCATTGAGCATCGGAAATAGAAGTCCCCAGATCCCTTTCCCATTGACGTCTATGAAACGAAGGAGGAAGAGAGGAGGAAGGTCTCAAAAGGGTCCTAAGTTTCGAAACCCCCTTCTCAAGGGGACGGTCAAGAAGGACCAATTTCTCAAAAGGGGTTAGAGAACGCGGGCGGAACAATCGCACTTCGGGGGAAATTAACAAATGGCGTACCTGAACATAGTGCCAAAATTCCGAGGAGGGCAAATTAAATCTCGATTGTAAATCAGGGAAGGAAGGGAAAGGAGAAAAGGAAAGAAGATGATCCAAATCGGTAAGTCCTGCTAATATCCAAGGCCCGAATTGATCGCCATTCAAACCAGGCAAAAAAGCAGGGTTACCTATAATTGAGAACAAGGGAGAAGGGGAAGGTGAAAGACCAAAGGAGGCTGAGAGTCTGTGCCATAAAGATAAAAGGTGTCCCACCACCACATTCTTAAGTAAGAGCCTTGGAACAAAACGTAATGGCACCCAGAGTAGCTGTGGAAAAGAGACAGTGGGATAAAGGGAGTGTAGCATGACAACCCAGTCCTTCCAGGGGTGTTGACAACATAACTCCAATAAGAACTGCAGGGAGATCGTCCTCCAGAAGTCTAGGATCATAGGCATACCCAGACCCCCCCTCACTAATGGCCTAGACAATATCTCAGAACTAATCCGGGGAGTCTTGGACTTCCAAATAAAGGACCTCAAGATCCTCTGGAGTTTATTCAAAGAAGCCAAAGAAATAGGGAGTGGTAGAGCTCTCAGTACATACAAGATCTTAGGTAATAAAACCATTTTGGAGAGGTTAACCCTACCAGTCCAAGAAACAAAAATACGGTCCCATGTAGAAATATCCTGTCGGAGTGATCGCTCCAGATTGTCCATATTAATAGAAACCATGGAAGATAAAGGAAAGGAAATATAAATCCCAAGATATTTGAGACTAGAGTCAGCCCAAGAAAAGGGGAAGCTAGCTTGTAGCTCAGATTTAAGAGAAGGCGGCATCCGTAAAGCTAAGATCTCAGATTTATGCAAATTCACCTTCATCCCTGACAAGGAGCCATAGGTGTCCAATAGCTGAGAGAGAGCTAACAAAGAAGTGGCAGGATTGGTAATACTAAGCAGAACATCATCCGCAAAACAGGAAGCCTTAACGACCCTATCACCAATCCTAATTCCAGTAATATGTTCATTCAGCCTAATAGAAGACAAAAAAGGTTCCAAAGAAAGTACAAAGAGAAGGGGGGAAAGGGGGCACCCCTGGCGTGTCCCATTCTGCACATTGAAAGGTGGAGACAACACTCCATTGACAATAATTTGGGCAGAGGGGGAATTGTACAAAGAAAGTATAGCACCTAAAAATTTATCGCCTATACCAAACCTCTTCAAAACCGTCGTCATATAGCCCCAGTGCACACGGTCAAACGCTTTCTCTGCGTCTAAAGACAGCAGGAGAGAAGGTTCATTAGTATCTTGAGCTGCTTGCAATAAAGAAATCGTACGTATCACGTTGTCCCTGGTTTCTCTACTGGGCACAAACCCAGCCTGATCCGGGGCTATCAACAAGGGCATGAAGGGCTGTAGCCTGGAAGCTAAAAGTTTGGCAAAGATCTTTAAATCATTGTTAAGTAAGGAGATAGGGCGATAACTGCCGCAGAGCACAGGGTCCTTACCTGGCTTGGGAATGACCGCAATGTGTGCTCGTAAAGAAAGAGGTGCCCAAGGGGAACCTTGCAGAACTGAATTAAAGTGAAAGGTAAGATGCGGCACAAGAGCATCGAGGTAAGTTTTATAATATAGAATAGAGAACCCATCAGGGCCCGGGCTCTTCCCTAAGGGGATAGATTTAATAACTTTACGGACCTCCTCCTCAGTTATAGTAGCCTCCAAACCTACCGCTACGTCAGGAGACAACTTCGGTAAAGTAGCTGTGTCTAAGAAGCTATGCAACCGCGACAAAAAGTCCCCATCTCCAGCATAATCCGAAGAAAGGGGAAGATTATAGAGAGCCTCATAAAACCTAGCAAACTCAGCTGCAATGTCGTCAAACCTATGTACTATAGAACCCGTGTGCGACCGAATAGAATGAACATGAGATGCCGCACGAGCTTTACGAACCAGGGAAACCAACGCTTTCCCACATTTATCTCCCTGAAGATAGCAACGGAACCTATGCCACATATGTGACTTCAAAGACTGAGCCTTTAGAATTGATGCCAACTCCAAGCGCAATTGTCCCAGCCTGGCCAGTAGGTCAGGCTGAGGATCAGCCTTGTGCTGGGATTCCAAAGCGGAGATGCGCGAAAGGAGACGAGAAAGGTCTTGCTTCGCCAATCTACGCTTTCTGCTCCCCAGGGATATCAACAATCCACGAATGTAGCACTTATGTGCTTCCCAAATCGCAGCACTAGACACATCCGGGGTATCATTACAAGAAAAATACAAGTCCAGACCTTCTGACACTCGCTTCTTGATCTCCAAATCGGAGAGCAGCGATTCATTCAATTTCCATATACCAGTAGATCTCGGGACTTGATCTAAGGACAAAGTAAGGAAAACAGGGGCATTGTCCGATAGAGTAATAGAACCTATGTCAGTCTTGGTCATCATAGAAAGATGATATTGGCTGAGGAAGAAATAGTCCAGACGTGAGTAAGAATTGTGGGGGTGAGAAAAGAAAGTGAAATCCCTGGAAAGGGGGTTAACCGAGCGCCAAGTATCTATAAGCCCCATATCCATCAGCTGCTTAGAGACTCTAGAAGAGGCAGTTTGAGAGTGAAAATCTGCAGCAGAAGAACGGTCTAAGCGGGAAGAAAAGCAAACATTAAAGTCCCCACCCAGAATAAGTATACCTTCCTGAAAGTCCTGCAAGAGCTGCAAAGTTTCCCTATAGAAAGACCAATGTTGTGATGTGGGGGAATAAATGGTAGCCATTGTAAGCTGTACACCCGCTAGAGACCCCTTTAAAAACAAATACCTGCCCAAAGGATCCGCCTTAACAGCTTCACAACTCCAAGGGATACCTCTGCCTACCAGAATAGCCACACCACGTTTCTTTTCTAAAGCTGACGCCGTCCACGCCGCAGGGAAATGGCGTGACGTGAGTCTGGGCTGCGAGGTCCGCACTAAGTGCGTTTCTTGCAAAAAAACCACATCCGACTGGTAGCGTATCACCTCTCTCATAATCATAGAACGCTTCTCCGGACTATTAAACCCCTTGACATTATAGGAAACCCAATTTATGTGGGGTAAAGGCATGGATATAGAACAATTGAATGAACAAATAATGCCCACTTCTCAATCCACTGGCACCATCATAAACCATCTTAGCAAAAACAGTAACCAGGAGGTAGGAGGGTGAAGACACAAACAAAAGGAAGGGGGAATGACAAGAGAAGGAATAAAAGCAGAAGAAAAAGAGTGAAGAAGAAAATGAAGTGGCGTTAATAGGAAAACCCGCTATGCCAGCTGCCGTGTGCCAATGCCCGCGACAGAAGGCATACTGGTGGAACGCGGGAGAGGCCTGTAGGCCCCAAACATATCTCAAATAAACAATAAGTAGGACAAAACAGACATATAAGGGTGACTCAACCATTACAGATAGCATGAAACCGGGCACAAATCAGATACAAATACAGGTATAATATGCAACCAATGATAATAAAGCTTTGCTAATAACATAATTGAATGTCATACATTTACATGGCTGAACAGTGCATTCCGGTCGGCTCGCGGGCGTCAGTACCCCTATGAGGGCAACTAACATCCGCGACCCAAGCGGAAGGCTCAAAAAAAAAACAAATAATATTCAGATCCCCAAAAAAGACAACACCCCTCTATCCGACCTCCAATCCCCCCCCCCCACCAAATAAACATTAGGTAGTTACAAGGCCACATAGTAAACCTCTGTACCAGGCCTAAAAACCCAGAAAAATACTTAGACCGTCCATAAATCTGCAGGCTTCTAACAGATCCCGGGTTAGGTCAAAAGAAGAGTCTAGCATCATCTCGGGAATCGCTGGGGACTAAGCCTAAGCCCCATGAAGGACGGTACACAGGTCAGGATCAGTAGAACCAGAACCAGAGTTCCAAATATCCGCAACAGGTAAGTTCGTGGAGAAGAGGGGAAGGCCAGAGGCCCAAATTCAACAGAGGGTCATGATACCGCAGAACGTCCACCCTCAGCCGTCCGCAACAGGTACAACGGGTACAGATTCCTCATCCTTCCTCCGTTTAGGCCGAGGAGGCACAGCAACAAGGTGCCAGCGAAGTCTCTGGTTAGCAGCCAGGGGAGTACTCGTAATCTGCGGCCTATCCTCAGCCGAGGGAGGTAGCGAGATCTCCAGCTCTTTGCAAAACTCCTCAACGTTCTGGACATCCCTCAGAGTAGCAGATTTCCCCACATGAGAAGCCGAAAGCTGAAAGGGGAAACCCCAGCGATACATGATATTCAAATTCCACAGATGCGCCGTCAGCGGCCTAAGTTGCCGTCTAAGAGCCAGAGTGTACGGAGAGAGGTCTTGGTAGATCTGGATCTCCACCCCAGCATATTTTACATGAGGCTTATCCCTGCAGGCTTTCACAATGGCCTCCTTGTCTTGAAAATAATGCAACCGCCAGATTATATCCCTTGGGGCATCAGTTGGACCACCCCTGGCTCTCAAAGCACGATGAGCTCGGTCAACCACAATTGTCTCGTCATGAGATTTCTGAAGTATAGAGGAAAATAGAGACTGTAGAAAACCAGGTAAGTCCTTCGAGGATGTAGACTCCGGTACTCCCCTTATCCTCAAATTATTCCGTCTCCCCCTATTATCCAGGTCATCTATCTTGTATTGTAGGGACTCAATCGTCTCTTGTTGAGACATACACAGACGTTCCAGAGTAGTCTGGGACGCAGCTAACTCCGTCTGCGCTGTTTCCACCAAGTCTACTCTCGTAGCTAGGGATTGTATGTCCTGCTTCAGCTCCGAGATCTCCGCACGCAACGCCAGTTTTATTTCCCCGGCCAGCTGACGAAGATCTTCCTTGGTAGGTAGGGTGGCCAAGGTCTCAGCGGGGATCGCATGTGGCGTAGTCATATCTGCTACCTCCATAACTCTGCAGTGCCTCAGCGTCCCCAGCAATGGAGCGTCGCGGCGACAATGTGGAGGAGGGTGTGTGTAAAAATGGCGCCAAAGGTCCACCGGAGCCTTTGTGAGGTGCCAGCTTCTTTCTTGGAGGCATTTGGTGGGCAGTAGGGAACGTAAAAACAACGAATCAGCCAGCAAATAATAAAACAAAAACCTGTAGAGTCGCTAAAAAGAGCTAATGCCCGGGAGCAAAGCAATCATGCGTCCATCCTGTTCAGCAGTTGGGAACGCCCCCGGAAAGTGACACAGGTGCTAATGTTATCTCTTCTTTTATCTCCAGTTTTCCCCATAGACTTCCATAGGAAAATGTTTGATAAAACGGGTGTTAACATTTAGCACCTGTAATAGAATCTAGCCCCTGGTGGTCAGTAAAGGTTGGCGGAATGCAGGAAACATGTGCAATCACTATTTCCAGTGTCAAAACCACTGGCAAATAGGTTTGAGCATGATTTATTGGAATTGCGCATGAAAAATCAAGATCAGCTATCTAATGACCTTTGAGAGATACAGTAGCACTTATGGAAATAGGCTATTTGGCACATTACTTTGTCAAGCCATTACAATAGCAACTTCCTGTTGGATTTGTATACCACACTTTACCACAGTTATATGGATCATGAATGTGATAAAGCACTAGGTGTGAAACGCGTAGTTGGATGCAACCTTTCCTGGCCAGGAATAATTGTGGCTATACTGTTGGTGACAAAGCATTCAATTAAGTGTATTTTTTATTTATATATAACTTTTTTATTTATTTTGTATGAAGCATAAATTGTATGCTCAGATTTGCTCTATTGTGGAATTGTTTTATATATATCTTTTATGAGGATATTTTTCTTATCAAATTATATTGGTGTTTGGTTGTATACTTTAGTAGATATTACCTCTTTGCAGTTGTTTAAAATGCGGTAGGGTGTCCCCAAGAGGAAGTCAGCCCTGTGCCCCATTTGTATCTTTTCCATATTAAAATCTCTAAGTAGAGTTTAGCTACCAGCTGTTTGGGGATAATGGGAGTTGTAGTGTCCAACCGCTGAAGGGCAAATAATTTAATTCCCTTGGTTTAAGTGTAAAGCAGCTTGCTCTGAGATGAAAAGAGAGGGTGAGCGTCTTAGGGGTGTGAACATTGCACATGTGTTTGTATATGTGTGTGTTTGTGTATATGTGTGTTTGTGTATTATATATGTGTAATTTGTAATATATGTGTGTGTGTTCATATATATGTGTGTGTATATGTGTATGCATTTTTATGTGGGTGTGGAGGTGTGGATATGTGTGTGTATATGTTTGTGTGTTTGTATGTGTATGTAGTTGTATATGTGTGTGTGTTTGTGTGTGTATATGTGTATTATGTGTGTATGTATCTGTGTCTGTGTATGTTTGCGTATGTATATGTGTATGTAGATGTGTAGGTGTGTGTATATGTGTATGTATGTGTGTGTATATGTGTATGTGTGTGTGTGTGTATGTTTGTGTGTGCATGTGTGTATGTAGGTGTGTATGTATGTGTGTGTATGTGTATGTAGGTGTGTATGTATGTGTGTATGTTTGTGTGTGTATATGTGTATGTAGGTGTGTATGTATGTGTGTGTGTATATGTGTATGTTTGTGTGTGTGTATATGTGTATGTTTGTGTGTGCATATGTGTATATAGGTATGTGTGTGTGTGTGTGTGCATGTTTGTGTGTGTATATGTATATGTAGGTGTGCATGTGTGTGTGTGTGTATATGTTTGTGTGGGTTCATGTGTATGTATGTGTGTGTTTGTGTGTATATTTTTAGAGTGTTCTTTTAATGACATGAAATTATATTATAAACCAAAATAATGTTTAACAAAAACAAATTCTCACACAACTGCAATTTAAACATAATATACATAGATATAGATCTATGTGAATTAAATAGCACAAAGAGATGCAATTTCTTAATCATTTTACAAATATAGCACCCCAAACTACACTTTCCAGATGACTGGCAATTGTTTTATAAAATAACACAGATCCTTCAAATTCTCTTATTTTTGAAAACTCCAGAAGAAATTAACAGGAAAGAAAGAAATGAAACAGACTTTGACACACAAGGGAAATTAATTCTTACTCAAAGTCTGAAATTTCCAATGTTTTTTTTTTTATCCTTCTTCATTGTTGATTTTTATTGCTCATAGGTTCACTTTCAGTAGCAAGAAAATGTCAGCAAATTCTGCCGCCAGCAAACAAGCTTTGCAGAGAATCATTGTCATCGTCTATAGGCTGAGAAGTTTGAAAAGTGTTACGACCCATAGGGCTGCTTTTTGTAAGTGACCTTGAAGATATCCTTATAATCCTTCCATACGCATTTCTAATGTAATGTGACACTTTAGATTGGTTCTACTGACCAAGGTCTAATAGACAGAAAACATCACAATTGTTAAAGTGGAACTGTCACTTGTATAATTAATCGCAAACAAACAAAACAAAACAAAAAACACTTTTTTTTCTAACATATAATTATATCTTTATTGAGTCGAGAAATAAAAAAACAATACAGGGAAGATACAAAACTGGTATATGAAATGATTCAATGAAATCAGTGAACACAAGTTCAAAGTATTGTACAAGACATTTGGTCATGAAAGAATTTCTGTACAGCATGTTGAGTGGCGGGGTGGCACTTGTCAAGATGTGATTAAAGATAGAGCAATTACTTCCTCAGGCAAGTGTGTCCAGATGTAGAAATCTTTCTATACGGAGAGGGTCAAAAATACTGAAGTGACCCAAGTTTTAGTAATAGAGAGGAGATAAGGAGAAGGAGAGTGAGAGAGGGAAGACAGGAGTAGAAAAGTATGAGAGGGAGAAGCTAGAGGGAGAGGGTGAGGAGGGATGAGGGAGACAGGAACACAAAAGACTAAGAAGGGGGGGTAGATAGATAGACAGGGGGGTACACAGCTGTTGGGAGTTTCTGGCAGAACTTAGCAACAGGGGCTACTGGCTACACACCAGGAAAACTCTATAACCTTTTAGCTCCTTAACCCCTTAAGAACCATTGACATGGCAGGACCGTCACGCTGGTCCGGCACTTAAGGACCAGTGACGGTCCTGGCACGTCACATACTTTTACTCACCACACTCCTGTAGGAGCGTGGTAAATAATACCGGGGACTGAAGTTTATCGCTCCAAGACCGGAGCGATCTCTTTCAGTCCCTCCGTTCGGTGTGCCGCCCCACGTGATCAGTCACGTGGGACGTCACGTCAAAGTTTTCTATGTGGTCTTTAAGGGATAGCACACCCCGGGACCGCTGATCCTTGAGGGGTTAAGTACCGTGACCTGAAAGAACCATCACCATTTTTTGGTTTCCTGAAGGACCTGTGATGGTCTTGGCATGTCACGTACTTTTTACTTACAGAGGTCCTGCGGAGATTGGAGCTGTCTCAGACCCCAACTTGGCATGCTGGTACACATAACATAATTCAAAGTAGTCCTTAAGAGAAGGCAACTTCCCGAGACCGCTAGTCTTTAATCCCTTAAGGGCCAGCCACATAGCCGACACTTAAGAACCACTGAGCATTTTTTTTGTGTGTGTGTGTGTGTGTGTTTCCGGAGTCAGGGGTCCCTGAATGATGTCCAGTCACGCGGGGACCCCTGAATTCCAGGATGGGACCTTTATGCAGGGACAGGGTTAGGGTAGACAATAAAGGAAAATAAAAATGTCTTAGAGCGTTAATAAGTTGTTAAGAATTTTTTATTCTAAGACATTATTCCATTTGGCGTTGTGCCACCAAAACACTCCACGTACTTTAAACCTTTGAGTGCCAGAGAGGTATCCAATGCATTGCAACGCAATGCGTTAGATACCTCTCTGTCACTAAAAGGGTTAATAATAGTAAATAAAGAGTATACAGATGGAGCTCGGCGCTGACTTCCTTCGGGGAATGCCCTACAATAATACAGGATATATATATATATATATATATATATAAAGAACTTAATAAAGCACTTTGTCATGTGAAACGCGTTGTTGGATGCAATCTTTCCTGGCCAGGAACCTTTGTGGCTGTATAGACGGCAATGAATTATTCATGTATGTATCTGTATTTTAAATTAACTTTTTTGTTTTATATCTTATATGCAATTTGCATTGTTTAAATATTGTTTGGCTTGTTGGCAAATATATGTAATTTGCATTAATAAAGCTATTTTTTTATAATCAATATATTTTGGCTTTATATTTAATACTTATTTTATATATTTTTATAGATATTTTTTATAGATATTATTTGTTTATTTTGAGAAGTGCAAATTTGGTATATATGTGTAGACACTCTTAGATACTGTGTATATATATTCTGTATTATTCTAGGGCATTGCCCGAAGGAAGTCAGCGCCGATCTCCATCTGTTTTATCTTGTGAAGTGTCTGTGAGGAGAGTGTGTGGACTCCCAAATAGAGCAACAAGGTGGCAAGACTCCGGGGTGCAGAAGTTTCTTTCAAGACTGTTTACTGTGGGAGAACTGTAGCGCCTCCATATATATTTTTGAGTACATTTATTGTGTCCCCAGGCAGTGAATCACTGTGGATTAATATACTGCATACCAGAAGGCTATGTTATTATAATTCTTTACCCCCTTGTGAAAGGACATGACTCATAATTTTCAGTTATTTGGAGTTTAACCATGGCATTGAAAATAGAAAAACCAATGGCACTACTTCAGGACAGTCAGTTAGAGGAAGAAGCAATGTGTGGAGCAAAGACTCACTCACCTCCAGAGCTGGTAAATGACTGTGGTGCAGACCACAAGGGTTCCAATTCTTGAAATACTGCAACAAAGAAGAAGACAGTACTAAACATAGTAACTTAAAGGGATAGTAATACTTCGTATTATCTTTATTTTATTTTGTAGGCATTAAAAAAACATGAATAACAATATAAGACATATCTCTCAATCCTTTATGGTTTAAGAGATATTCACAAGCAAAGTTTCCCCTCCCGCCCCTTTTACCTAGTGTAAGCCATCTCTTCCCAGTCCATAGACCAGACAGATAACAGCAGGGGACAATCTTCTTCCTATGAGAACAATGAAAGCCCTGCCCCCCTTGACAAGTTTTTCAGGTTTTTCCCTTATCTTAATTGAAGATTGTCCCTCTCTGCAATCTACCTGGGCACCTCCCTTCTGCTCTGGCTAAACAGTGTTACATCAATAAAAGGGGTGGGAGGGTGATACTTTGTCATTGAATTACTCTTGAACTACAACTCTGACATAATTGAAATAACATTCTCCAAAGTCCAAATACTATGATGATTAATTAGAGCTGCTTTTATTATGAAACTTTACAATCCCTTTAATACCAAATTGTCTTTGTTCAAAGACAGACGCCACACATGGGATAGTCTACGATTAAGCACCCAGGTGCAAAACACATGACACTGTTTCCCATGTGTGGCGTCTGCTTTCGAACTTGCAAAATAAAGACATTTAGGTATTAAGTTACCATGTTCAGTGTGATCTTCTTCTTTGTTTCTCTGAGGCATACCACCAAATAGAATGAAATCTATCATTATGTAGATTTAAATGTGTTTTTTTCCACTTTAAAGGGATAGTAATACTTCGTTTTATCTTTATTTTATTTTGTAGGCATTAAAAAGGCATGTCTTATCTCTCAAACCTTTATGGTTTGAGAGATATTCACAAGCAAAGTTTCCCCTCCCGCCCCTTTTACCTAGTGTAAGCCATCTCTTCTCAGATGTGGAATGCAGTCCATAGACCAGACAGATAACAGAAGAGGACACTCTTGTTTTGTGAGAACAATGGAATCCCTGCCCCCCTTGACAAGTTTTTTAGGTTTTTCCATTTTCTTAATTGAAGATTGTCCCTCTCTGCAGTCTACCTGGGCACCTCCCTTCTGATCTGGCTGAGCAGTGTTAAATCAGTAAAAGGGGCAGGAGGGGGATACTTTGTCATTGAATTACTCTTGAACTACAACTCTGACAGAAATGAAATAACACTATCCAAAGTCCAAATACTATGATGATTAATTAGAGCTGCTTTTATTATGAAACATTACTATCCCTTTAAGAGAGACTTTAGATTTTTGCAAAGTCAGGTCTGTTTCAAATTCAGACCCCTTCCACCATCTGTATCAGTGTGTCATGTATTTGTAATGAATGTTCCCTAATTGTACTGCACTGTTTAATATGTCAGTGCTTTATAAATTTATGACAATATTATTATTATTATTATTGTAATATTAATACTAATAATAATAATTCATAATCAGTGCAGTTCAACATCACTTCATGAGGCTATTGTACTAAACGAAATGGAATTATGTTGAGAAATTAAGTGCACCATACGGAACAAATAATTATTCCAAAATTTCCATTGATTTAAATAATAATATCAAAGTATTTTACCAGGAAGAATATATTGCGATTGTCTCTCATTTTCCAAGTATGTCCTGGGGGTATAGATATTTTTACCCAATTTAATGGTACTCAATTTATCTACCTCGGAAGGGCAAGTTGACCCTGCTGGGACTAGAACTTGCAAGCATGTGTTTTTCAACATTTACTACTATTGGTGCACTAACCAGCTGAGCCATCTCACCAGCATTTAATCCACCACATGCTAGAGAGGTTTCCAGTGATTGCAAAGCAGGAAAATGCATTATTTCCTGAGACCAGTAGTAGTATTTTTCCTGTTGAGTAAAGTAAGGGTAATCCCACTGCTTATAGATGCATATTTGCAGAGTTATTATAGTTAAAACTCATGTTTTTTTCATTAGTTGTGTCCTTTAGTGGTTACATTTCAATTAGTTATTCTTACATTGTATTTGGAAGGAAAGTCAATGACAAACTGTTCTCCACAGAATGCGAAAGAAACTGCTGAATCACTTCCTGTCAGCTAGAACTTTCAGGAAGTAAATGCACTGTAATTCACTTCCTGATTATTTGAAATATATGACTTTTGAAATAAGCAGCTTACAGCGGTGGGAGTGCCTTTGTTTTACTCAGCAGGAAAAGTTTATAACGAAAAGATTTCATTAAAAAAGTTTATTGCTCCTTTAATGCTATGGTACAATTTTGATCTTCTTAACAGTAATGGTACAACTGGTACAATACATTATATGTGTGAATATGGTTTTCCCCATAATTGCTCCAGTTTGCTTTTATACATTAGGCCTCTTAAGACTTCAAAGGGAGAAAGCACAGACCATCTCTCCTATAACATGCACGCACACACATAACACACATACATGCACAAATATACACACACATATACACGCACATATACACATATATATATATATATATATATATATATATATATACACATACATACACACATAAATATTTTATTATAAGTGCTTTTTATATATTTATATATATTTTTATGGAATTTTCATATTTCTAATAAAACGTCTACATCAAGTATTCCCCTTTTTTGCCTACTACTTTGAGACTGCAGACTTTCAGATATATTCCATTTGATCGAGGTGTTTGTTTATTTGCTCTCTGATAAGCAGGTCTGTGTTGGTGTGGAGTAGATACACTGTTGCTAACAGTATTACCCTTAGAGGGCTTTACTACCCGGCGTGTCTGTTTTATCTCTCAAGTTTTACATCTGAGAACTGGGAGATCGTTCTCTGTTATATGCTAATGGAAGCACCCACTATCCTGATTGAAGTTGTATTCTGGGTCTGAATACAGCTCTGTGTCTGTGAGTATAAGCACACCAGATAGGTGCTTGAAGATTTACAGACAATGCTCTCAAATGGTTTTGCGTTCTTCTATTTTTCTCTGGGTTAACTTGACTTTAGATTGTCTCTCAACACAAACCGAACGAATGAAATTAAATAAATGCACTTTGGACAAGACATTTTACACATATATTAACAAGTTTAGGATTATATTTTATAGATGTATCATATGAATATTAATTTTACATATGTTAGCTATAATTATGTGATATGTAAAATTACATCAACCCATTTCATTTTTTTATTGGCTGGACGTTCTACTCTCCTCCAGAGCCTATTAAAGGGTCACTACAATGTCATATCATCCTTACCAGAAATGATCACACTACTCTCTAACCTTTTACATGCCAGCGGGGTATACATCATGATGTTTTCGGATATGACGGTGTTAATTATTTATTCATGGGGCAGTATTTAGAATAAGCAGCTGTGTTTTAATTACTTGGAAGCTAGTGACATCTCCAGTGTGTTGATTATCAATGGTTTGGTGATGTCTCTAACATGTAAGAAGTTATCCCCTGGAGGATTAGAGAGGTGAGCAATGAATAACCTTGTAATGCATTCTTCACTCCTCTAGTCCTGTAAGCATACCTGGGAACTCTCCGCATTTTCCCCAGAGACTCCGGTTTTTGTAGTGAATTACCAGGTCTCCAGCGGCAGAGAGTTTCTTATGAAACTATGCCCACTTCTCCACCTTCCCCACTCTGTCCTTCCCACTTCCTGCCCACTTCTCCTCCTGCCACACCCTGTCATTCCCACTTCCTGCCCACTTCTCTTCCTTCCCCGCCCTGTCCTTCCCACTTCCTGCCCACTTCTCCTCCTTCTGCACACTGTCCTTCCCACTTCCTGCCCACTTCTCCTCCTGCCACACCCTGTCCTTCCCACTTTCTGCCCACTTCTCCTCCTGCCACACCCTGTCCTTCCCACTTCCTGCCCACTTCTCTTCCTTCCCCGCCCTGTCCTTCCCACTTCCTGCCCACTTCTCCTCCTTCCGCACACTGTACCTTCCCACTTCCTGCCCACTTCTCTTCCTTCCCCGCCCTGTCCTTCCCACTTCCTGCCCACTTCTCCTCCTTCTGCACACTGTCCTTCCCACTTCGTGCCCACTTCTCCTCCTGCCACACCCTGTCCTTCCCACTTCCTGCCCACTTCTCCTCCTTCCCCACCCTGCCCTTCCCACTTCCTCACTGGACAGCCCAATAACCCCTGCCCCTTTATTACAAGGTTTGCTTCATTTATGTCCTCCCATCAGCACCACTTGAGTCCCCTGCGGATACTCTAGATACTCAAGATACAGTTCCCAGGAGTGCCTGTAAGGGTTAAAGGGGAACTGTCACCTACATATAAATCATCTTAATATCACAGATCTACTTACATAATTCCCAAATATGTATGTCTAATGTAAAAATTTTCGCCGGTCACTGTTTAATAAAGGGAGAAATATTCCTGGCTAACGTCATCCAGTAGCTCGCTTGGTACAAGCTGAAACGCATTGAAATTAAAGCCGCTTCCTTTCCTTTTGTTTCCTTGTTAACTCCCAGACTCCCTCCCACCTTCCTATGACAAGAGAACGGCCTCCCTTGTGTGACTGACACACGTGCCGCAGGTGACCGCTTCCAATTGGGAACTACATCATGAATATGGCAGCAATCTTCATAATGGACATAGTTTAAGTTGAATTTAATGTTAATAAACGCAGTGTTAAGGGATTGGTGGCTATTTTAAGATAGGCTGACCAGAAGTACCGTTTTAAATCGGACAGTACCTTTCTTTTCATATTTCCAGACTGACCCATCATTTTAATATAAATGTCCAGTTTGTACGCTTTTTACTATAACTTATATATACGTCCGGGAAGGGGAGTGAGGTGACTGAGCGGTGACTGAGTGGACCAGTTTCATGTGAGACATGTTGGAGGGAATTGATGACATAATAGCGCTCAGATCACCCTGGTACCAGAGGAGTTAATCCCCTCAGCGCACACGCACAGTAATGGCTTCCCCTGGCCGCGTTGTGGGAATGTGCATAGGCGCTGTCCTTGCAGATAGTTTCTTGTGCTCATGCGAAGTCTCGGTCTGCTGTGGCACTGATGTGCTGGGTAGTTCTTTGCCCTTGCGCAAGTTACGGCTTTGCCACAAACAGTCCGGTCACCATGGAGCCAGCTGGTAGTCTCAAACTGGAAGCGGGAGATGCACTCTGGGACTGAGCACCGGAAATGGAAGCAACAGCAAAGGAGTGTTAACCAGAAGTGGGTCCAAAGCGTGAGGAGCTGATCTCCGGAGATCAGAAGCCTGAGTTGTTTGATTCGGCGGATATGGAGCCTGGAGGGGGCGGGGTTCGGCCTGACTGGGATTCGGCCTGTATAGACTACTAACAGAGGGACCATATCTGTATAAACATATGCATCTACTGGAGGGGCCACATCTGTATAGAGACTTCCTGGTGGGGACACATCTGTATAGACTCACAAGCATCTACCGGAGGGGCCACATCTGTATAGAGACTTCTTGGTGGGGCCACATCTGTATAGACTCACATGCACCTACCGGAGGGGCCACATCTATATAGACACATGCTCCTACCGGAGGGGCCACATCTGTATAGAGACTTCCTGGTGGGGCCACATCTGTATAGACTCACATGCACCTACCGGAGGGGCCACATCTGTATAGAGACTTCCTGGTGGGGACACATCTGTATAGACTCACATGCACCTACCGTAGGGGCCACATCTGTATAGAGACTTCTTGGTGGGGCCACATCTGTATAGACTCACATGCACCTACCGGAGGGGCCACATCTATATAGACACATGCTCCTACCGGAGGGGCCACATCTGTATAGAGACTTACTGGTGGGGCCACATCTGTATAGACTCACATGCACCTACCAGAGGGGCCAAATCTGTATGACACATGCACCTACTGGAGAGGCCACAGCTGTATAGACACTCGCCTGCAAAAAAAAAAAAAATCACGATTGATTTGCTAAAAAGAACTGGATCAATTCTGGAACAAACCTAAAAACCCCAACTGTGACAAAAAAAAATAAAAAAAATCCCCCAAATTTCCATTTTTTATGGAAAGCATAAACTGTAGGGTTTTTCCAGTAGTGTAAATCAATGGTGCCCCCACTGCTGAGATGGTTATTTTACTCTCCTTTCGTTCAGGCCACTGAGATACCGCACCTTAAAAATTCAAGTTTGAGCTGTAATAACTTTTGAATAAAACACCTTACAGCAGTAGGAGTACACTTGTTTGCTCAGGGGGGATAAACCCTACAATATATTTTTTTACATTTTAAGTATTACTATCCCTTTAAAGGATAGTAATAAATTACTATCCCTTTAAAGGGATAGTAATGTTTCATATAAACAGCAGCTCCAGTTAATCTTCATAGTATTTGTGCCATGGCGAGTGTTATTTCAGTTCTGTCAGAGTTGTAGTTCAAGAGTAATTGAATGATAAAGTATCCCCCTCCCGCCCCTTTTACCTAGTGTAAGACACCTCCCCTCAGATGTGGAATCTGGTCACTTGAATGGACAGGTCTCAGCAAGGGACAATCTTCTTACTGTGAGCATAAGGAAAACCCTGCCCCCTTACTATGAAGATTAATTGGAGCTGCTTTTTCATTACTATCTCTTTAATAAAACAACTGCCAGCTGTGGAAGTTCACTTTAAAAAAGGTTTATTGCTGCTATAAACTGGTCCTTTAACGTTAAATGATACAGAGGTCTTATTGTGAAGCAAATCATTGGAGATTTCTCTAGTATTTAATGTTAAAACTGATGGAAACTGTATTTGTCCTTCATGCTGCAGTTAGTTTGCCTTAGAATTGCTCAACTTCTTTTTAGTACATCAGCCTCACTATGTACAAAGTGACTCCAGCTTACCTGTGCCAGCCTGCAGACATTTCTTATACTGTACAATAAGTGTTCATGGCACTGACACAGTGTAAAGCCATGAAAGTGGATCCTGTCTGAACAGTCACTTCCTGTGGCATAGGTAGCTCAGCCAGTGAAACAGGGAAGGTAAGATGACCATGCAGGATTATAAAAAAAAAGCTTCCAAACATCTCAAGCATCATTTCTGACTCCTAGCATTGCTGTTGGCCCATTATGTACTAGGTATCTGAATCAGTGCCAGGGATATAATGAGGGATATCAGAGTTGTGCAACCTGATGTCCAACAGCTGTTGTGGCTGGCTGGGGATGATGGAAGCTATAGTACGCCAAAACTGGATAGCCTCAGGGTGTGTGTGTGTGTGTGTGTGTGTATGCAGTGTGTGTGTGTACACAAGGAAGTCCACATATATTTTCCAAGGGGGGAGGGGCAAAAACATAATATATCCCCCAGGCCAGTCTCAAGTTGGGTGTGTATATGTATGTGTGTGTGTATGTATATATGTATGTGTGTGTGTGTATGTATGTGTGTGCATGTACATGGGTGAAACGAAGCACCGTGCCTGTATATAAACAGTTTGAGAAAGCAATTAGAAAATCTGACCTTAGACAAGCAAAGATGCCATCAAATAAAGCCAGTCAGTCATCATCAGCACTGTCAAGCTCCACTCTGCCTCACACACTACTAGTGTTGAGAAACCAGCAACAACACAGGTAATCAACATCTACAACAATAGCTACGGTGAGTGTTTCTGCTGCTTTTGAAAGTGGAGCATCCGGGACACCAAGTGGTGGTACAATTGTAGCATCTGGTGAGATAGCTCAGTGGTAAAGTGCCTGCCTATGGAGCCTATTCCAACCTCAAGGTTGCAGGTTCAAATCCCAGCAGGTTCAACTCAACCTTTCATCCTTCCGAGGTCGATAAATGAGTACCATTAATTGGGTAATAATAACATCTATTATTTCAGCTGCCGATTTGGTTAATTCCGAGAGCGTGTGCTGAAAGCGCTTTGAGTCCCACTGGGAGAAAGGCGCTATATAAATACTAGTTATTATTATTATCTTGCCCCAGAAGTAGAAGCAGCCCCTATGGACTTCCGCAATCTATGAAGTCCAAAGTATTTAGATAATTCATTCATGATCCTGAAGCTAAGCATATTTCCATCTTTATAAAATAAAATCCTAAATGCGCTATCACCAGAGTGAAAAATGTGAAAACCCAACCCTAAAAACTATTTAAAACAAAGGTCAGCAAGAAATACAAACTAACACCACCACTCTATGTGTTATAAAAAAATCCAGAAAATACAAGTAATTCTGTGCCCTAGAAAAACATACAAATCAGCTAAATTGGAGAGAAAAAGATGGACCAAAACAATATATATATATGGATATAGAATATGTCTCAATAAGATGTTATTACGTGGATGATCGGCGCTACAATATATCAAACCCATCTTTGTCTGTGTAAGATGTATGTGAGCTGGGGGAAAGTGGGCTCACACCTAGGCACCTTCTCACTGAGATCCCACCTGAAGCACAACCACAGGTCTGACTGCAAGACACATCACCAACAAGTCAGAGGTGCCACAGGTAGCAGTTTCTGGAATACATAATAGAAGTGCTGTTGGTGTATCAGAGAATGGGTCAAGTGCTGTTGTCTGCTCCTGCTGCAGAAAGGAGTATGACTCTAAGTTTGTTTTGGAGGTGACAAGAGTCATAGAGTTCCAACACATACCACCATCACCCCCATCACCAAGTGATGTCATTAAAGCAATAAAGTTACACGGTTCTTCCACTATGTTCTGCTATCCTCCACCTAATTATGTTGGTGGTTGACATGCTGCCATTTTCTTTTGTTGAAAACAGAGGTTTTAAAGAAGTGATGTCACGTGTTGCACCCTGCTGGAATATCCCAAACTGCAGTGATTTTTCAAGGATGGTTGTGCCATTGTTACTTAAGCAGGAAGTTAGTGTTGTGGGCAAAGAACAAAGGCGCCTAGCCAGCTAACAATATTTTCAAAACATGTTTATATCTCCACTTCAGCCCTCAGAAGAAGTAATATTGTGGAGGGAGATTTTGTAGTCATAGAAAACATAGGCAATGAAGGGCAGAGTTCTTATGGGAAAATTATTGGCAATGGTGAAAATGTTATGCATTTTCTAGGGGTGGGAATTTTCATCAAATTCATGAAAATTCACATGGGAAATTTGTCTGACTTTTTGTCCATCCCTATTCCCAATCAGACCTGTTGTTGTGCTACAGGTGGAATTCCAGTGAGGACATGTGACTTTTTACAACCTTATTTACTATGTTACTACTACTGGTGCTGGCTGTGGAACTTTTCATGTCACTTTTACAAACAGCCTGCTCAGGAGGAAGAGACTTGTCAGGTTTTTGCAATGCAAAACCTAATTAAAGTAGTGTTGATTTTTTTTGTCTGCCTGAAACTGATATATGATGTATGTCTCTTTATCTAGTATGTGTCACTGTCAATGTCAGCCACAGCTCAGATCAAGGAATCTCCTGTGTTTTTCATCTGCCTGTTAAAATTATTTTTTTACTTTCTGTCTACAAAGAAATCACACCCACATTCTCTGCAACTACAAGCAACTCCAGCTCCCCTTCATTTACAGTCTATCTTTATCTACATGTAGCTAGTGTCAAAAGCTCAGCATCACTTAACTTGACTACAGTGTTACTTTGTACAGTACAGTACATGAACAAGATACATCTGTTAGCTACATAATCAGCAGCTTGTAATAAAGTATGGTGCACATCTGCTGCTGCATATGTGCAGCACCACCGCACCTCAATATATGCTTGTCTCTCTTCTTGTAGCTGTACCAGTCAGCGTTAGTGTAAGCACACATAGTATATTTAGTACTTTGTACTTTTATGTTTCTTGAAAATATGATGTTTTTCATGTCTGCAAAATATATCTGTCACTCACTCAGTCTCCACAGAAGAGATGGGTGAAAAGGCTAATTCGTTTTCCTCTTTTTGTGTGAGGTTTCCTGCCTATTGAAAATCCAAAAACATTCTGATTTCTCACTAACTAAAATAACTTTTCTTTGAGAACTCTCCAATTCTCTGCTTATGCCAAATAATTTTCTTTGCTGTACAAGCACAGTGTGTGGTTCTATGGGTACCAATGGAGGGGGTCAATGTTATGAATCCTAGAAGGTCAGTATATGTTTCTCGTGCTACCTGCATTGCTTGACAAGGCTTGGGAGTCAGTATATGTGGTTCTACTGCTACCATGGCACAAGGCTGGGGTGATCGGCAGCAGGAGGCCCTCAAGCTGGTTTCAGAATACAACTCCCATCATTCCCCACAGCTGAAGAATGGTGAGGAATGGTGGGACTTTTAGTCTGGCAGCAGATGGAAGGCCTTCCATTGCCCATCATTCTCCAGTAAACCGTGGGACAAGGCTGGGGAACTGTATATGTGGATTTATGACCTTCACTCCAACATGGCTGGGGATCAACATGTGTGGTTATATGGCTACCAGTGCCATGGGACAAGGCTGGGGGTCAGTTTGTGTTGTTCAATGGGGAGAAATAAAGCAAAGTGAGAATTCCTGACTAAGGTGAAAATGACATTTTTCTCACTTTTCTCTTTTGGGGCCAAACATTTTACTCATCCCTACTCCATAGTGGCTCAGCAAGCCCAGAAAGGATTTTTGATCCCCTCCGTGTCTCACTGTAACCGTCACTTATCGATCAAAAAGTTTTTTTTTAACTCTCCTTAGTAATTTCAGAAATAAACTTTATTCAGTATGGTAGATTTTACAAAAATAAAGTATTTGGTCAAAGCCCTATCTCTCAAAACTTTATGGTTTGTGAGATATTCGGTACTAAAGTTCCTCCCCCCCTTCTAATGATGTCATCTTCTTCTTCTGGAGGTTACATTAGTGCAGATTGGAACCAATAAAATGAAATCTAGAACATCACCAAGTATGGCCAGTTCAGAGAACAGCCAATCAGGATTCCTGATATCAGCTCTGCTCCTAATCTAGACATTTCTTTTTCTGACAGCTTGAACCTGTTGAAAAGGCTTCAGCTTAGTGCCAAATTGTAGCTTTTACCGGCTGAAAAGAGCATATAAGTCTAAATGGAAGTCTTGAATACAATATTAAACATTTCCCTGAATAAAATATACCATGCTTTATAATATCACATGATCACATCTGTCTATTATTTAATACAATACAGTCCTGTGGCAATGTACTGACCTTGACACTCTCAAGATTGATTTATAAAATGTGCATTACTGACATCTGCTATGCTTATTTATAAGGTGGCCACTACTAATCAGTTTCTAATTAGCTTCATTATATTTTGCCACCCATTTGACTTCTTTGCATATATTACCCCCACTGCCATGCAAAGGATTACAGAACGCAGCAAATTACTGATTCACCTTAGTCCTGTAGACGTTTACATATCAACTGTCATATTTGCAGGTTCAGGCCATTCAGTGATTTGATCAAGAAGCCATTCAGGAGCATTTTCTGCTCTCTCGAAGCTCATTCAGCCATTCAGACAGCGATGTTTCAGTGGAACAATGAGGCTTATGTGGCACTCCAAGTTCCAATATGTGAGAAAATGTAATAGCTCTGTGTTGCAGCTGGGAAAATCTCCTGCAATGTTATCATTACTATATTCTGCTTTGTTTGTAGTGGCATATCTGTACTGAATCCAACTACCAGCCCCTGTGGCTATAAAATAATAATTTCCCCATGCATCATGTCTCCTTCTCCTCCTTCATGCTGTCAACTGCATTTGACATGCCACGTGATGTTATAGACTGGTTGGTAGCTGCACACTCTTTCTTGCTGCGTTAACATAATAGTTCTGGAGACAGCAGCATTTGGAGAGCTTTCCCTACTGTCTGAAAAGTATTTCTCTTTCTAAATGTTCTTGTATCCCAACTTTTATTCATTTTCCCTCCTGTTTTCTCTGTCGTCCAATACAGGTTACTGGTGACTCTAGGTAGGCGATCCGCCCCTTTGAATAGGCAGGAACAATTCTAGAATTGATTGCAGGGGGTGGAGCCTACCTTCCCTCCTTGGCTGCAGCTAGCCAACCAGCTCCAGAAAGATTTGTT
The DNA here is from genome assembly GCA_037306005.1 of Rhinophrynus dorsalis. Classification (NCBI taxonomy): domain Eukaryota; kingdom Metazoa; phylum Chordata; class Amphibia; order Anura; family Rhinophrynidae; genus Rhinophrynus; species Rhinophrynus dorsalis. Next base: position 25,035,584 of record CM074719.1, read on the forward strand.
CCTTGGTGAAGACACAGGCAAGAGAACAGTTCTGCTATAGCTTTAGAAGTTTTTTATTTTTCTGTTAGAAATTGAATACCACCATTAGGCAGATTACTATAACTCACAATGCCCTTAGATGTGGCTAGCTCAGTGACCAGGTGCTTTTTGTGGACCTTAAGCCCTGGGGGGAAAATCTTGGCTACAAGTTCTTTCCTCAGGAGTTGCCCACTGAGGCTTCTTCTTTAAACATGGTAATCTGAAGACAGAAGATCTGCAGGAAAGGTGAGCAACTCATTGAGTGCTGCAGGTCCACTTGTCCCACAGTGCCCCTCCGCACAGGGGTTTTTCATTTGGACTTCCTATTGCACATTCCTGCACTCATTGGCTCTATCTGGATGTCTGTTGGGCGTTTGGAGCAGGTTCATGGGGTAATTAACTTTTTAGCTGCTGCTTTGGCATTTTTTTGGGGGGGTTCTGACACTTTTCCTACTGGTTCAGTGTTTTTTGGGTGTCCTAACATGTTCTAGTGATGTTTCATGTCTTTTAGTTTTACACATCTAATTTTGTAAAATTTAGTTTTGACGCGATTTACCGCATAGATGCCATTGCTCCTTTCACTTTACAGTTTGGGACATATCTCTGCATCTGTTTAACCTAGCGACTTCAGAGGTGGCTCATTTTACTTGTCTGCCCTTGCTCTATCATGTTTCTAGTGTGTTGGGGGCTCAAGGGGCTTTGGGCACTGTTTGGGCTACTTTTCTGGGAAAACTACATTTCCCATGAGTGCTTGCTTTGTGCGCTCATTTCTGATTGGCTCCCGCCGCGGCAGCCATTTTGTACTATTTCCAGAACGAGTATCCTACGCAGGGCTTGGACTCTCCTTCTCTCCTCTGCTGATTAACCCTTTGCCTGCCAGATAAGATTATTTTAGTGATTTCTGGGGTGAAACTTTAATCCTGCACACTGTAATTGGGTGATTTCTTATACAGTAAGGTTATTTGACACTGTGAGAATGTCTATACCGCTTGAGCTTGGGGACAGAACTAAGACTAAGAATGCTGGGGTCTCTGTATCCCCCATTGCGCATTGCTCTTCCTGTCATTCAGGGTTACCTAGAGAATTCGCAGGTCATTTATGCCCAGCATGTTCTGATGTCCTTGAGAGTATTCCAGGAACCTCCAGCCATGCATTAGAGCCTGTTTGGGTGCAAGAGTTCAAGGCTGCTACTAGGGACCTTAGGTCCACATTGCAACTCTTTCCATCCCAGTTACAGGGGTTCTTTCATTCTTGGCAGACCCCCTCCTCCGTCAAGTCTTCCCTGACAAAACCTCAGGGAGTATCTGACGTGTCAGATTCCTCTGAGGAGGAACTGTTGGTGGATTCAGCTGTTGAGGAATGTTCTGCAGTGGGCTCCTCTCAGTTTTTTGGGGACCCTTTTGAGGCTGATCCTGAGCCCTCTGCTGAGGGCCTGATCAGGGTTGTTTTAAATACCTTAAACATTCATTAATTTAATTAAGTCTTCTATCTTGACATCACGTATCCTTAGTAGAGTGGACAAATCCACAGTGACATCAGTACTTGGTTTCTTGGAGTATGGTTTAACATTGCTGACCTAAGTGTCAAGGTGTTTGGTTGCAGCTGTGTCTGTTGCTTAATATGAGTGTAGATATGTTAATTGTTGTGAAACTTCCCAGTTATTCCCTGATGCCTACAGACAAGTTTTAACCAGGATTTGCTTCTTGCAAGCTTGAAGCCTGCAAACATTTTTTTTCAGGGTTACCAGTGTTTGAAGCCTGGTATTTTATTTCAAGCTTAGCCTTGCTGTAATACTTTGAATGTTTAACTTTCTGTAAGCCTACAAAATAAATATTTTTCAGATTGTTCTTTCTGCAAGCCTGTAGCAATGCTTGTTAACTATTGTTTTTAAAGAGATAATTAAAAAAACAAAATAAAGAAGTTTACAACGTACACTGAATGTAGAAGATGTGTATGGTAGTGATGGACTGGTGTGGTGTGATTTATGTATATAGTATCATGATTCATAGGGCTGAAAGATAGACTAATTCTTGAATTATCATCTTTGAGTCTATTTTAAGCTTGCATTATTTTCAGATAATTATAAAACATCAATCAGTAGTCATTGCAGTGGCCCCCACAGTGGTAGATGGTAGAAACCCTTCAAATCACCCTGCCTCTTTCTCATCCTCACTGCTGCTGTTGGTAGTACATGTGCTGTGGGTTTCCCTGTCATTTGTGGTTTTGTCCACTTCTGATGGTGATGTTGGCTTATTTTTAGAAATTTAAATCTCCCAACACTGCTGCTTGATAGTGGTGTCCGAACACTTACAATTTAACTAGGTGCACTTAAAAAATGGTCAGACTGTATGCTTTCTGGTGGGAAACTAAGGGTTTCCATGGAAGCACTCATCACTGCTGACCGCACACATTTTATTGTTTTCCAGTAGTCAATGGGGTCATCAATTCTGCCTAGAATGTAGCTATCCTGCAAGTATAAACACCAAATCAAGGATATATGGAGGCACTACAGTTTTCTCACAGCGGACGGTCACAAACGAGCAAAAAGAACTTGATAAAGCACTCTGTTGTGTGAAACGCGTTGTTGATGCAAGTGTTCCTGGCTGGGAATCTTTGTGATTACACAAGTGGTGATAAGTTATTGATGTATGTATTTATTCTTGTTTATTTTATGATTTATATGTAATCTGTCCCGCGATAGTACTGTTTGGTAGATCGGTACATATAGATTGCCTGTGTTAAAGGATTTTTAAATATAAAAAATTTTATACTACATAAAAAATGTATATTTATCCTGTGGTAAGACGGTGTCTACCCATTTTGAGTTCTACTTTTGTAAGCGTGATTAGGTATATCTCTAGACAATGTGTACATTTTGTGTGATTTTAGGGCATCCCTCCAAAGAAGTCTGCTCCGAGCTCCATCTGTATTATCTTGCAAGTATTCTGTAACCATCTAACATGTGGTGGGACCACTCCTAAGAGCTACATGGAGTTTGTGTGTATAATTTACCAACTCAGACTCTGGGTGCAAGTGCCATAGAGATATTCCACCACCAGCACCACAACCACAAATGTTAGATTGCCACCCTTGAGACTAGGGATGGGTGAAAACTTTTTCCTCAAACCAAAATTGGCAAAAAATGGTACTTCCCATTCGGCAAATAAATTCTCCTAGCTCACTGCATTGAAATCAACGGGAAGAAAAATTTGTCCCCACCAGATGAAAGTTTTCTTTACTTTTTCTGCAGCCATTTAAAAGGGTGTCAGGCTTTCACAGCAGCCATTCTGAGTTTGTGAGAGGAGAGAGCAGCACTTTTTTGAGCTAGAGAGGATAGGAAAATGAAGGGGAATTGAAGCTTAGCTTAGGCCGTCTTTTAGGTAGGACATTTGTCCTCTGTATTAAGGGAATCTGGGGACACTCTGGGGGAGAAGGGAGGAAGGAGGTTGACCCCAACTATCCTGAAATATGGTGTGACTAACTGGCAAGACACAGGCAGCTGGGGTCCAGTTTGCTTGCTGATCTTGCTGTTATTGTCTGTGATAATATAGGGTGGTCAACTTAAAAATAAAATAAAAAATCATTAAAAAATATAAAATAAAATACAAATTAAAAATTAAAAAACTAATAAATAATATAAAATTATTTTACCAGGAAGTATACATTGAGATTGTCTCTTGTTTTCAAGTATGTCCTGGGGTATAGGCATTGTTACCCAGTTTAATGGTACTCATTTTATCTGCCTCAGAAGAATGAAAGGCTGAGTTGACCCTACTGGGACTAGAACCTGTGGACATGCAGTCTGAAGAGATTCTACAGCTGGTGCCTTAAAGGGATAGTATTACTTAAAAAATACTAATCTGTATGTTAAAGCCCTTGAATAAAGATCAAAAATGCCCCCGGCGTCATCTCTCAAACCCTTATGGTTTGAGAGATAACCGCTTTCAAAGTTCGCCCCTGGCTGACGTCAGCATTCTAGCTGACAACAGGGGAATCTTCTCCTGAGATCAGCAGGCGGCTCTGCAGCAGAGCCGAGATCGCGTTAATAAAGAAAAAATCCATCACTAAAAAGGTCTTCTACGTGTGCTTGGTTTGCAAGCACACGCAGAGGACCTTTTAAGTGAAGGATTTCTTTTTTGTTAATGCGATCTCGGCTCTGCTACAGAGCCGCAGACGGTCCCGGGACCGGATTCCCAGGCTGTCAGCTAGAATGCTGACGTCAGCCAGGGGCGAACTTTGAAAGTGGTTATCTCTCAAACCATAAGGGTTTGAGATATGCCACTGGGGGCATTTTTCATCTTTATTCAAGGGTTTTAACATAGGGATTAGTATTTTTTAAGTAATACTATCCCTTTAACCACCTATGGCACACTTGATAGACAACAGTTGACACTGAAAATGTTGTTGAGGGCTAAGGCAAGACATCACACTCCATCAGTTGTATATTGTAGAGAGTAAAAACACGCACAGTAGTTGAGTAATGTCTAACAAATGCACAAGGGGGAGGGGGAAAGGTGGAGCAGTTCCGGGGATGTGGAAGTAAAGTGGTAGTTCAAAAACTAACTGAAGCAGTGGTTGCTGCGACATGTGCAATAAATGGTGATGATCCTTCCCCTTCCAGGGTAGATGCAGTTTGTCAAGGTCCCACCAAAAGCTCCAACAGCACCAGTACAAAAAAAAAGCATATAAGAAGAGCACTGAAGATGGCAAGCACCAAAATACCTGTCCTCAAAGTAGTAGTGAACTTTGTGAAAGTAAAAGTAAAAAGAAGGATAGCTTACATTTGACACAAACATGATAATGGTAAAAACTACCTTAGGAATATATATATATATATATATATATATATATATATATATATATATATACTAACAGTGTGCCCATCTTTTTATTTTAAACAATACTTAACCCTTTGAGTGACAGATAGATAGGTAACACTTTGCAGTGCATTGCATACCGTAGCACTGAAAAGGTGCAATCTGTGTCCAGCTTCAATTTGTGTGTGTCTATGATGTCTTTCAGTGCCTGTCCTCCTGTGTGTGTGATCTACTGCAATGTCTGACCTCCTGCGTGTGAATGTCAGCCCTCCTGTGTATGAATGTCTGCCCTCCTGCGTGTGATGTCCTGCAGTGTGTCCTCTTGCATGTGATGTCCTGCATTGTCTGCCCTCCTGTGTGTGATGTCCTGCATTGTCTGCCCTCCTGTGTGTGATGTCCTGCAGTGTCTGCCTTCCTGTGTGTTATGTCCTGCAGTGTCTGCCTTCCTGTGTGTTATGTCCTTCAGTGTCTGCCTTCCTGTGTGTTATGTCCTGCAGTGTCTGCCTTCCTGTGTGTGATATCCTGCAGTGTCTGCCCTCCTGTGTGTGATGTCCTGCAGTGTCTGCCTTCCTGTGTGTTATGTCCTGCAGTGTCTGCCTTCCTGTGTGTGATATCCTGCAGTGTCTGCCTTCCTGTGTGTTATGTCCTGCAGTGTCTGCCCTCCTCTGTGTTATGTCCTGCAGTGTCTGACCTCCTGTGTGTTATGTCCTGCAGTGTCTGACCTCCTGTGTGTGTTATGTCCTGCAGTGTCTGCCCTCCTGTGTGTTATGTCCTGCAGTGTCTGCCTTCCTGTGTGTGATATCCTGCAGTGTCTGCCTTCCTGTGTGTTATGTCCTGCAGTGTCTGCCCTCCTGTGTGTTATGTCCTGCAGTGTCTGACCTCCTGTGTGCTATGTCCTGCAGTGTCTGACCTCCTGTGTGTGTTATGTCCTGCAGTGTCTGCCCTCCTGTGTGTTATGTCCTGCAGTGTCTGCCCTCCTGTGTGTGATGTCCTGCATTGTCTGCCCTCCTGTGTGTGATGTCCTGCAGTGTCTGCCTTCCTGTGTGTTATGTCCTGCAGTGTCTGCCTTCCTGTGTGTGATATCCTGCAGTGTCTGACCTCCTGTGTGTTATGTCCTGCAGTGTCTGCCTTCCTGTGTGTTATGTCCTGCAGTGTCTGCCCTCCTGTGTGTGATATCCTGCAGTGTCTGCCTTCCTGTGTGTGATATCCTGCAGTGTCTGCCCTCCTGTGTGTTATGTCCTGCAGTGTCTGACCTCCTGTGTGTGTTATGTCCTGCAGTGTCTGCCCTCCTGTGTGTTATGTCCTGCAGTGTCTGACCTCCTGTGTGTGATGTCCTGCAGTGTCTGACCTCCTGTGTGTGATGTCCTGCAGTGTCTGCCTTCCTGTGTGTTATGTCCTTCAGTGTCTGCCCTCCTGTGTGTTATGTCCTGCAGTGTCTGACCTTATGTGTGTGATGTCCTGCAGTGTATGCGCTCCTGTGTGTGATGTCCTGCAGTGTCTGCCCTCCTGTATGTGATGTCCTGCAGTGTCTGCCCTTCTGTGTGTGATGTCCTGCAGTGTCTGCCCTCCTGTGTGTGATATCCTGCAGTGTCTGCCCTCCTGTGTGTGATATCCTGCAGTGTTTGCTCTCCTGTGTGTTATGTCCTACAGTGTCTGCCTTCCTGTGTGTTATGTCCTTCAGTGTCTGCCCTCCTGTGTGTGATATCCTGCAGTGTCTGCCCTCCTGTGTGTGATATCCTGCAGTGTCTGCCCTCCTGTGTGTTATGTCCTGCAGTGTCTGCCCTCCAGTGTGCTATGTCCTACAGTGTCTGCCTTCCTATGTGTTATGTTCTGCAGTGTCTGTCCTCCTGTGTGTGATATCCTGCAGTGTCTGCCCTCCTGTGTGTGATGTCCTGCAGTGTTTGCCCTCCTGTGTGTATTCTCTTGCAGTGTCTTGTCGCACTTTGTGTGATGTCTTGAAGTCTGTCCCCGTTTGTGTGATGTTTTGCTGTGTGTGATCTCTTGTAGTGTCTTTCCTAATTTGTGTGTGATGTCTTGCAATGATTTTCCTGGTGTGCATGATGTGTTTTTGGTGATTTGTCCATCCCTGAGGTGTGCGTTTAGCAGATGTATTGCTCAATAGTATGCCTATTCATACATAGATAGACTATATGCAAGTCATTTGTGCCTATAGAGCACAGTGTGCAATGCACAGCCTTGTGGTGATTGTTGGACTACAGCTCCTCAAAGTGGCAGGGGAGTCCTGTTGTGCAGCTGTGGGGAGAAAAAGGATGCAATTTGAGTTTAAAAAAGGGGTGGGGCTTAACCGTGAGTCAGGGCGGGGCTTAACGGGCATTCAAAAAGTGGTAACAATAGGCCGGGGAAGGAAGTGAATCAGGCAGATGTGAGAGGACCAGACAGGGAAGGAGTAGAAGTGGGCAGAGTTTCAGTAGAAAGCCAGCCGCTGCCCAGAGAGTTCTCTGCTATGCTGTTAACCCTTTGAGTGTAAGATGGGTATGTAACACACTGCAAAGCAATGAGTTGCTTACCACTGTGGCAATGAAAGGGTTAAGAAAAAAGTGAATCAAGGGACAAGTATTCTTTCCCAGTAAGCACTTAGCACATGCTATACACAAATACATGCACAACATACACACAATACACCACAACACACATGCATAAAACACACTGTGATAAACCATAAGCTGGCTGCCCCTGGGTGGGTGGTAAGCACAGTTTTCTAGGGTATCACACACACTCCACAGTTCTTAAAAAGATTTGCAGGTTTATTTTGACATTGCATAAAACACAATCAGCAGACAGTGTTTTACAAAACAAAATGAAAAAAACACTACAAATAAAAACGTATCTCATTCTGAGCTGCAACATTAACCCTTTCTACTTCAAGGTTCTACAAAAATAGCACAGGTTTAACCAACCTTTTCAAGTCCTGCTTTGTTGCTCTGCTTTGCTCAACATTTCTTGCTCACAGCAAGTGAAAACTCCATTTTCTTTTTAAAGCCTGCTAAACCTGCTAATTGGGACAGATGGAGGGATGGAGGCTGTGAAGGATTCTAGGTCCTAAATACCTTGTATTCCAAGCCTCTTTTTTTCATGTTGTGATCATGCTCATTCAGTTCCTTGAAGTCCAAACCTCTTTTTCATGTTCAGGAGGAAGTTGAGGGAGGGGAACCTCCTTACAGATGCCCCTGCCCATTCCTGTCAAAATCACGCTCCCCTGTATCTCCAGCAATGGCAGTAGGAAGGAGCTATGAGTAACTCCTCCTTAGTGCCGCCCCTGGGTGTGTGTGGCTGGGGATGCAGGTTTTCTCATATATATATATATATATATATATATATATATATATATATATATACATATACACACACACACATATCAATCACACCACGCCAGTTTTGTTTGTTTTTTATGTCTTGACATCACTATGAATATATGCAAGAGTCACTTAAAGCAATAGTAATGGATCTTTAAAATTTAATTTAATATTGTAGCTTTTCAAAACATAAAGTAATTGAGGTCAGTTTTATCTCTCAGACCTTTATAGTTTGAGAGATATTCAATTACAAAGTTCCCCCTCCCTCCCCCTTCCCTGACATCAGCGTTCTATCTTAGAGCAAGAGATCCTGGCCCTAGGACTGGCGGAGGCTCTGCAGCAGAGCCGAGATTGCAAGATCAAAAAACAAATACTTTATCGGAATGGTCTACAGCATACTTGGTTTACAAGCACACTTTGTAGATAAATGTATATTTGTAAGTTGATCTCAAAGTTTTTTTTTATAACGCAGGTTTATTTCGCTTTTAACATGTGAGATACAGGTTCTATATCAGGTACCAGTAAGAATGAAGACACAACACATGGAGTAAACGCAGATGTTGTAAACACAAATAAACAGAATTAGTTGTCACAGCAACAATGTTTGTAGAACTGACCTCAAAGGTCATGAACTAGAGGGTTGGGTGGAAATCACCCCCAAGGGAAGGGGCTAGGAGAGTGGACACCTACACACAAAAAATAAGGGAGGTGGGTGGCAGAAGAAAGACCAGTGGAAAGTAAAAGGGACTAGGGCAGAAGAGAAGTAACAGCAGGAAAGGGTGTTCGGGCATATCCGGGCGAGATCCCAAAATTTTTAATTTCCAAGCTCCATAAAATGGTAGTTTATACATTTTATACTACCTTAATGTAGTAGTGTGTTACGGTTCAGTACACTCAGACACGGTAGATGATGGTAAAAACACACTTTTATTAAGGCACACAAGGAATGAAGTAACCCTCATGGGTCCAGTAACAACAGTGGAAACTGACACAAGACAGGTTACAAGCAATTTAACCCACACGGGTCCAGTATGTAAAATACACACAATACTGACACAGATCAGGTTAATGAATTTGATACAGTGTATGAATGTCCAATTTAACCAGTGCACCCACTGGTAGATGCGTAAGGAAGGCCCAATGTTGCCTATAGGCGAGGCGACAATGACAGGACTGCAACCACAGGCACTGGACGCCTGTAAGCGAATGCAATGGTGGACGCCCACCAACGATACACAGACTGGGCAGAGCTCGTGCCTAAATAGAGGCCCTACCGGAGCAGCCCAACACCGTGTGCACATACTACCTTAAAGGGTTAATGTGCGATGGTATAAATGGATGGCAATCGGAGGCGCACAGCGGAACCAAATGGAGACTAATCTCACACTGAAACGGAGCCCAACAAAACCCAGAGTGGTAGTAGTATAACGAGGCCCTTCCCCCGAAGGGGTTAATAGTGCTATGGTCTGGATAACGGCAACCACCGGAGGCGCTCAACTGAACCACAAAGACCAAGCGAGTGCAACACGGTGTGGAGGCACAATGAGGCTCTTGACCACTGGCAGAGTATACTTGCAACCGGAATAACGGATATAAGTAGGCGCAGTAAGCTGTAACGGTGCCAGACAGGCAGCAGCAGGAACAGTTCGGAGGAGCCCAACCGGGCACAGCAGAGGCAGGAACCACTGCCAAGTCGAGTCGGGTCGTCAATCTCGCCAGGTTAGTAACCGGAGCAGGAACGTTAGCCAGGCCGGGTCAGAATAGGAAGCAGGAACGTCAGCCAATCCGAGTCGGTACACAGAGTCAGGAACGAGACAATGGCGTGGTCAGGCAGTCCGGGGTCATACACTGGATCAAAACAAGAACAACTAGTGCCAGGCATCAGGTACACCACGAAAGGGCACCAGCAGAGTGACAGCCCAGGGTATAAAAAGGCTGTCACTAGGAGGAGCAGAACAGAGCAGCCAATAGGAGAGCAGTATCAGTGAGATGGACAGAATGTCGCCCAGATCACGGGCGCCATGATATAGTGATAATTAGTAAACTAATCGATACTATGTGGCGCAATGATAACCAAACTTACGTCTAACAGGGCATCAGCCGCCAGATCTAAATAACCCAATTCCCCAATGGTTACACTAAAACATCCAATCCATACACAATAGATCAGTGCTACATAACCCTTGTAGAACAAAGAACACAATGATTAAAAATATCAAAAACTTTCTTTAATATAAATCCAACACACCCAATAAATATTAGAAACTCACATATACTGATGTCCCGAATAGCTCACCAGGACAACACTCAACCCTTTCCCCCTCGAAGAGCTGTAGCACACCAACGACCCTCTCAAAATTGACGCTTCAATGGGAAGTGTACCGATACATGGTATATACTTTCCTACCCCACTTCACGTCTTGAATAAGTACGTAAGTGGACACAAATCCCTCCCCCAAGAGAATAGTACAGTATTCCTAACAGTCAATCAGGACCATTTGTAATCAGTATACAAAATAAACTCAATAACACACATTAATCCATCATCACATAATCACATAAAAAAAACAATAGAAATATAAAGATTAAAAACCAGCACAACCAATATAATAGTTGCTTGATCCTTAATAGCGTCCAATCTATTCTATGTGAAAAAAGACTCCCTCTGCGTATCTCCCAATAAAAGGAGACCGCCGATGGAAATTCACAGACACTAACTATACACAATACCCTGCAACTAAAAAATACATATAGTGGATGATCATCCCCCCAAAAAATTAAATATATCAAATTCAAAAATAAGAATTCAAAAACATATACCTAAAATCCAAAAAATTTATAAAAAACCTTTGGGTGTAATCCAAAAATTACATTCCAAAAATGATATTAAAGAAAGTTTTTGATATTTTTAATCATCGTGTCCTTTGTTCTACAAGAGTTATGTAGCGCTGATCTGTTGTATATGGACTGAGTGATAATTAGTAATTACACCCCTTCATCCTTGTTTTCTATCATCCCTTCTCTTGCTAGACGAGTGAGTGAGTGTTGCTGATCGCCCTTGGAGTAAAATAATGGGCGCTGGAGTTTCCTCGCCATCTGGTGAGTAGCAACCATTTATTTTGAGGAGTGTGTTAATATATCCCAATTGTTGTAGTCCAACAACAGCTACACAGTCCCATGCTGATGATCCTTTGATTATAATGTGTTATAACATTCCATTTATCTGATTTTTTTATTCACGTATTATATGTCATATCTTTTTATCTCTGAATATTTTTTTCCTTATTCTACCTGGATCATTTCCAGTGCTTTAGGAGGATAAAAATAACAAGGATGAAAGTGCTACAAGTTCAACAGTATCTGATAATATAGGTTTGTCCCCAGAAGCAACTTTCATTAGCAAATGTCAGAGGAATGGACAACTCAATTCCCAATCAATTAAAGATGCAGAACATCCACAGCTGGTGCTTCCACCATCAAAGCCCCTCTGTGCCAAAGGAATCAGAATTCACAGCTTATGTGCTCCGCATGCAGACAAAAGAGGCCCGAAAACTGCACTTTCAAGTTAGCAAAATGCACATTTCAGTGAGATTAAGTGAGCAATTAGTATTTCCTAATTCAGCAAATGAAGGGCCTGATTTGTAGTCTTGGCAGCGGAGGATTGTGCTGCTGAGGAATGTGGCCGCAAACAGCATTCAAACACAATTCAAATGATTCCAGCACTAATCGCCTACACCCCCTCATCTCTCTCTCTCTGTCTCTCTCTCCCTGTCTCTCTCTCTCTCTCTAGAACAGCTGCCCTTATTAAAAATAAGTTTTGGGGAGATGAGCGAGCAGCATCTGTATAACCTCTTCCCTGCTTTAGGCCAGTGAATTAAGCTGCACTTCCAAATGAATTCTACATATTTTAAAAAGTGTTAACCATTTTTTTTATATTATAAGAACACTAACACTAGCTATGCAGAACAGTGCACGGCTCCCTCTTAGCCAAGATGTCTGCGCTGTCGCTTTCAGGTGAGCCTCATACAAATTTATGATTCCAAATAATGCCGGCACTTAATAAACATTATAACTCTATTTCAATTATTAACTCTATACTAACAATTAATTGGGGGGCACTTAGTTCTATATGATAGTTCCACTTTAATCCTTTGTGTGTGAGCAATGCATTGGACACCCATTTGACACACTATGGTTAAAGGGATAGTAATACTTGAAAATAATTGTATTTTATATTGTAGCCCTTAAAAAAACATGAAAAATGATATAAGTCTTATCTCCCAAACCTTTATGGTTTGGGAGATATTCACATGTAAAACACAGTAAAATTCTCTTTTCCTGGCTGTTTCAGCCAAGTCTGCCATCTAGTGGACAGATTTGGAATTCGGTCCACAGAGCAACCGGCAGCTCTTTAGTAGTGCCGAGATCACGATCTTTGAAAAGAACTACTTAATTGGAACTGTGTACAAAGTGTGCCTGGCTTGAAAGCACACTTTGTAGACCATTCCAATTAAGAAATTCTTTTTAAAGATGGTGATCTCAGCACTTCAGGAGAGGCACAGCCGGTCCCAGGACCGGATGCCAAATCTGAAGGGTGGAGCAATGACATCACTCCAGGGGAAACTTTACTTCTGAATATCACCCAAACCATAAACGTTTGGGAGATAAGACTTATATCATTTTTCATGGTTTTTTAAGGGCTACAATATAAAATTAACTTATTTTCAAGTAATACTATCCCTTTAAAGGATTAATTAGGCTCATGCAGTCTGCCAGGTTCAGTTTCAAACCTACCAGCAATTGTTATGTCTGCCCCCAGGCCTGATTGAAGATGCTATCTTCTGGACAAGCAAAACACATGCAGTCCTCTGGAATAGCAATACTTTAATATTACTAATCCCCATATTGTAGATATTTGAAAAAGAATTGAATTGTTCCCAGGTTCATCTCTCAAACCTTTATGGTTTGAGAGATAACCAAACGCAAAGTCCCCCCCCCCTTCCCTGAAGTCATCGTTGTACTGACCGCAGGGGAAGTCTGTTGTACAACAGTCAGGCGGCTCTGCAGCTGAGCCAAGATTGTGTTAGTAAAAAATAATTAGTTCACTGAAACGATCTTCTACCTGTGTTCTTTGTTTTGCAGTGTGTGCTTGGTTTGTGCTTGGTGTGCACTTGGTTTGCAAGCACATGTAGAAGACCGTTTTAGAGAAATAATTATTTTTTACTAACATGATCTCGGCTCTGCTGCAGAGCCGCCTGATGAAAGTCAGACCGGATATCCCTGCAGTCAGTACAACGCTGACTTCTGGGAAGGGGGAGGGAGGGGGGAACTTTGCGTGCGGTTTTCTCTCAAACCATAAAGGTCTGAGAGATGAACCTGGGGGCTATTAAATTATTTTTCAAATATATACAGTATGGGGAATAGTAATATTAAAGTATTACTATCCCTTTAAAGATATGTTTTCCATTAGTATTATAGGAAAATCGTAATCTCCTTGGTTCAGGAGACAATGGGGGTTATGCACAGAGGTGTAAAAAGAGGTGATAAAGTGGAGATGACTTCTCCAACTTTGGAGATATTAGTGAATAGTCTCTATAGAATAGTATAGGAACTGGATAAGTGATATCACTGGAGAAGTCATCTCCACTTTATCACCTCTTTATCACCTCTTTATCACACCTAAATGCAAAACCCCCAGTATCTTCAAACAGTCATGGATGTTATGTCCATGGAAAACATGGCTTTTCCTGGCATGATAACCTCTGTGATTTGTTTTGTGGGTTAATTTGGGAGACCTAGAGAAAATTTGGAACCAATCATGGAGGTGATATAGGAGAAAATGACAGGGGAAGATTGGGAAAGAGAATGTGCCAAAGTACACTATAGAGGGCAGGGGCTGCCACCATGCAAAAAGAAGGGTGTGGGGATCATCCCAGAAAGAGGAGAAAGGAACGGGGTGCTGAGGGATAGAGCAGACATTAGATGGGAGAGTGTGGAGAAAGGAGGCAGCAGCAAGGAAAAAGGATTCAGCAGCATGTAGCAGGGGGATAAAGGGGTTGGCAGGATGGAGACCAGGTAGCGAAGAGGTTACAGAAAATCACATAGAGATTGAGGAAGTAGTAACACAAAGCAGGGGGAAAGAAAGAGAGACAGAGAGAAAATCATTCTTCAGTCTCCTGCCAGTCTCCTACCTAGCTTTGCCTAGTGATTGTATAGGAACCGCTCTGAATGATATTTGAAGGTAAGAGAAGCCAATTTTCTCATTTTCTGCACATGACATAATCACTTTTACTGCTATCTGATTGGTTAATGAGGAAAACTCCTCCCACTGGGTAGTGGTATCCTTTTAAAATGTTGCATGCAAAACCGCACCCTGTAGTGGCACGCTATTTTGCATGCGACATTTTAAAAGTGACCCCTAGGTAGTGAGCCACCACAAAGGAATACAGTGAAAGGACACATGGATTATCAGAGATAGCAAGGGCTTCAGTCTGCACCTGAATGCGATTAATGTAACTGATTACAGTTCTCCCTGTCTCTTTAACTCAGTTGCCTCTAATATATTTATCAGCCTGTATGAAGACCCAGAAAATAATCTGACATTCAAAATGTGTATATATATATATATATATATATATATATATATATATATATAGGTCTTGTCAAACAGTGAATTCTAGCACCCAGATTATGTAAAATAACCTTTGTACTATATTTCTGTATGTGTGTACATATTCTGTGTATTTGTGTGTATTCTCTATGTGTATCTATGTCTGTGCGTGTGTCTCTGTATGTGTGTGTGTGTATTCTGTATGTGTTTGTATGTGTGCGAGTTTGTGTGCGTGTGTATGTGTCTGTATGTGTGTGAAAGCAGATATAATGATACATTGCAACACATTACCTCTTCAGCATTGTGTGATGTGTATGCTGCATTTAATAGACTGGAGGCTGTCCTTTCTCTGTTGTGTCCAAGGCTGAATTTCACATTAGACAGAGTAGCAACTGCCTGGAACTATATTTTCTGCACATGACATAATCACTTTTACTGCTATCTGATTGGTTAATGAGGAAAACTCCTCCCACTAGGTAGTGGTATCCTTTTAAAACGTTGCATGCAAAACCGCACCCTGTAGTGGCACGCTATTTTGCATTAGACAGAGTAGCTACTGCCTGGAACTATATATTCTGCACATGACATAATCACTTTTACTGCTATCTGATTGGTGAATGAGGAAAACTTCTCCCACTGGGTAGTGGCATCCTTTTAAAAAGATGATACATTGCAACATTACCTCTTCAGCATTGTGTGATGTGTATGCTGCACTTAACAGACTGGAGGCTGTCCTTTCTCTGTTGTGTCCAAGGCTGAATTTCACATTAGACAGAGTAGCTACTGCCTGGAACTATGTTTGTAAAATAGCCTAGCACTTTGAGCATGGGCGGATTGTACTGGAATACCAGCCCAGGGGATTTTTTTAGATAGAAAGATAGATAGATAGATAGATAGATAGATAGATAGATAGATAGATAGATATGAGATAGATAGATATGCGATAGATAGATAGATAGATATGAGATAGATAGATATGCGATAGATAGATATGCGATAGATAGATAGATAGATAGATAGATAGATAGATATGCGATAGATAGATAGATAGATAGATAGATAGATAGATGATAGATAGATAGATAGATATGCGATAGATAGATAGATATATAAAAGATAGATAGATAGATAGATATGCGATAGATAGATATGCGATAGATGATAGATAGATAGATAGATACATAGATAGATACATAGATAGATATGAGATAGATAGATATGCGATAGATGATAGATAGATAGATAGATAGATAGATATGCGATAGATGATAGATAGATAGATAGATAGATAGATAGATAGATAGATAGATAGATATGCGATAGATAGATAGATAGATAGATAGATAGATAGATAGATAGATAGATATTAATTGTACTTGGAGCACCACGCATTTAAAATAATTATAATTTTAGCGCGATCATCTTGCCATAGTGACGTCCACACTGTAATTTTCACCACCTCTCCCTGCGATAGATGATAGATAGATAGATAGATAGATAGATATGCGATAGATGATAGATAGATAGATAGATAGATAGATAGATATGCGATAGATAGATAGATAGATATTAATTGTACTTGGAGCACCACGCATTTAAAATAATTATAATTTTAGCGCGATCATCTTGCCATAGTGACGTCCACACTGTAATTTTCACCACCTCTCCCTCCATCCACGTCTCTATTTCTTATGTCTCCCTCTCCTGCACCCATGTTAGTCTAGCTTCTGCACCTATGTCTATCTCCTCCTCCTTACACCCATATGTCTTTTTCACATTCTTCTCCACCACTCACGTCTGTCTCCCTCCAGCTATTAATCCTCCTGTCTTCTTCTTATCTCTCTCTCTTCTACAGACAAATCTTCTTTCCTCCATCTCACGCTTGCTTTCACTCTCTCCCCTGACCAGCCATGCTCCCTTCCCCCGCAACTCGCATGCCTGGCCGCAACATTATTTATGAATGAGCTGAATTCATCGGTGAAGGATGAGCTGTGCAGGACTCGGTTCCTGTATGTGGCAGGTTCAGCTTGTTCTCTGTGGGACAGAGAATGCATGCATGAACCTGCACATGTTGCAGTCATTGACTGAATAGGTGAGGGAACACTGATCTCTTAGGTCTGTGCCAGAAAGTGCACAGACCTCCCACTCCTTCACTTACATTGTGGAACAGGCAAGGAAAATTTTCCAATCTCCCTCAACGACCCATGATAACACGGCCCAGCGCAGGATGCCCGATCTCCTGATAGGACAATCCACCCCTGCCTTTGTGTGCCAGAGAGGTACGCAACCCATTGTAAAAAGGACTGCACTCTGAAAAAGAAGTTAGACATCTTTTAATTGTCTTATAATTGTCTGCTTTTGTATCCCTCTTTTCCTGTAACAGAAACTTTCCTACTCTCAAAACCAGGAGATCATTGTTCCCACTCTAAGAACAAATTAATTGTTTCAGTGACTCTCACTGCTTGTAGAAGAATTGCTGCAAAATTGAAACAGCTGATTATAAGCACCATCACCAATGTACTGTATAAAATCTGTACTACTTATGAGATGTACAAGCTTACTTCCTTCTCTAACAGAAACCTTGGGTCACTAGCTAAACAATCTGCCTCCTGTTCCGGTTTGGTAAAGGGAGGCTCTATGGGCATGTTTGAGTCCTTTACTTATAAACTGCTTCAGTGTGTACTTCCTGTTTCGTATTCAGTAGTGATGCACTTCCTGTTTGCATTGTGACAAAATCGACAGTTTTGACACAGCATTGATAACTGCATGCAACATTTAGAAGCCAACCAGAACAAAAGGCAAGAATTATGAATATATGTGCATGATATTTATAAGGCGACCTGAATATAAGGCGATATACTGATGCAGGCGACATGCTGACTGTGGCACTGAGGAGACATTTATAAGGTGACCTGAATATCAGGAGCCCTGAATATGCACGCGACATAAAGATGTGTGCAACATATTGACTATGTCAGTGACATTTTGACACAGGCGACATACTGACCATGGTGTTGTGTGGAAGGCAACACAAGGAATGTGTCATTGTTAGGCAAATAACATAGTTAATGTGTCATTTTGAAGCAGGCAACATAAGAAAAGCTACATTATGATGGTCACAATTCAATGATTGCCATTTGAAAAGGATACTGCTAAATATCAGGAGCCTTGGATTCTTTTTGCTGCACACCCACAAGGCACAGCTGGGGCCTGTCTGTGAATGTAAGATATTCAGCATACTCCTATTTTGTTATATGACCTTATGTAATACATTAGTTTGTTCATATTACTGCCTTTTCCCTCTTCTTTCACATCCGTTATTTCCTTCTATCTTCCTCCCTCATACACATAAATAAATATCAGTTGAAAAAGAGAGAGAAAAGCTGGGCGAAAGCAGGGAAGGAGAAACTGTTTGTGCAGATTTGGAGGAAAGGCAGAGAAAGAGAAGATGTGAGAGTGGGCGGCCAGAGATAAACTGTAGGAATATATGGGAATAGAGGCTATAGGTATAGATAGTGTAGAGTAGAGGAGAGAAGCTGTGGTAGTATTATCCTCTGTCTTTTTTCTATTTTCCTTTTGCCACTCTCTCTCTCCCGATCCCCTCTTTAAAAATGCAATGATATATATAGGAAGAAACCTGAGTGTCTGACACACACACACCCAGGGCAGCAGTAAGGAAGAGATATTCAAATCCCTCCCTACTGCCTGTTCAGGAGATACAGGGTGTATGATTTTGACAGGAGTGTCAAAATCTCTGCTAGTACATGCAGGGGCTACAATTAACACACACATACAAACACTACACACACACACAATACACATACACACTCTAAACACAGTACACACACACTATACAAACATTCTAAACACAGTACACAAACACATACACAAAAACACTACATACACACTCTAAACACAGTACACACACATTCTAAACACAGTACACACACATACACACACCATACACACATTCTAAACACAGTACACACACACACTCTCCCACCCACTACACACACACTCTAAACACTGTATATATATACACACACACACACATGCTCTATACACACTCTATACACACATACACCACACACACACACACATACACAAAAGCCAAATGCAATGCACCAAATGCTATGGAACAAACACTGTAGTCAAAGTGGCAAATGCTGTACACAATATGCCAAACGCAAAACACAATATGCAAAACACAATACGCCAAACGTAAAATAATGTGCAAAACCTCAAATACAAAATGCAATTTGCCGAACGCTATATATGTCAAACGCACAAAGCTATATGCAATACGTCAGAAGTAATACGCTGTCCGTGCATTGCGATACACCAAACACTATATTCAAAAGATTATGCAGAAAATGATATGGCAACACAGCTTCCAATCTCTGCAGAGATATAAAGACACTAGAACTGATCCACTTTAAGTTAGTACATCAGCATTTAATTTGCAGTGTTATATTTATAGACTAGTTTTAAAGTCCGTGTACATGGATCGACACTGGCGGCGCTGCAGTCATGCGCAGTACTGACTGCCCATGCATCGGCTCATATGGAGTGGGGCGTGCCGACTTCAGACCGTAGTCCTCTCTGCACACCTTCCTGGCTCCGTATCAGCCGGGGCGCAGGTAGTCTGTACTGCTCATGACTGCAGCACGCTCATCCATCACTACTGCTCATGCCGGCTTCTGACAAACATCCTTAGTGAATTATAATATAGGATTAGAACTGCAAAAAAGGAGGGAAGCACCTGTGGGACTTTTATGAAAAAAAAAGTTTATTTTTCTTTCTCTTTGATATGTTACGTTTAAAGTGATAGTGATGCCTACTTAAAAGTATTGCATGGACTCTCCTTTATATAAAAACTAAGAGATTGTGCTATATTTAAGTCTTTAGCTTTGTGTAGTTCAAATGTTATGCAAAGATAAAGATCCCCAGCCCTCCACTTTCTGGCTACCTTCCTCTGGATCTGTAATCTGGTCATGCGACTTGATGGTTGCAGCGAGGGACAAACTTCAGTAAGTATAAGGGAAATCCTGCCCTCCTTCATCAAGGAGGGCAGGATTTCACCTTGCTTACTGAAGTTTGTCCCTCGCTGCAGCCGTCTAGACTAGACTGCAGATTCAGCAATGACGTGGAAGAAAGGTGCGGGCTGTAGATCTTTATCTGTGCAGAACTTTTGAACCCTTTAATGTTATCTAATTGTTATGTTTTTTTTTTTTTCAAAAGCTTTATTGAAGAAATGTAGATAGTACATGACAACAAATGACAATTGGAAACAACACCAAGTGTCAATGATAGAAATCAAACAGTATATCTGAACAAAGGAGTACAGTATACAGTATGTATAATGAAAACATAAACAGTGTATTCGAAATATCAGAACAGATGCAACGTTAAGTCAAAGTAGCATCGGTTAGAGCTATGAAAGAAGTAGTGACATCATCTATGACGTCCTAAGAAAGTATTATGTAATAATTCTCAATTTCGCTGTGAAGGGAATTGTTTTGTACTTTGTACTGTTAAACGAGATAACTTTTTCTTCCTTAGGTTCTCATTGTACTGATGTATTTGTCTGATAACATTCTTTAATAAAGCTCTCGTTATAAAAGAAAAAAGTTTAATGAGATAAAAACTGGTCAAGATTAACTGGTCGACGTTTCAGTTGCAAGATCTGTATCAAGTCGTCTTACATAAAAGTCCCACGGTTGCTTTTTTGCATTTCATGTACCATCCACCCATGGTACTGTGCACCTGGGCATTTGCAGATTTAGAGTGACTGTTGCCACCTCCTCTTGCTCGGACTATATATAAACAGAGAAAAAAATAGAAAAAAATAGAGAGAATAGTATGGCGCTAATAGTGATATACTAGACAAACACTAATTATCAATATAATAAAAAATAAATAAATAAATATATATATATATATATATATATATATATATATATATATATATATAGAGAGAGAGAGAGAGAGAGAGATAAGAGAGAGAGACAACTAAGGCAGCTACTATCCAAACAGTCCTATAGTGTGAAGGTCCTACTGAAAACAGAACAAGATAAATAAGGGAGAGCACCTTAGTATCTCAATAGATAAATGTTTAACCTTTTGAGTGCGAGAGAGGTATCTATTGCATTGCAGTGCCTTTCTGGCACTCAAAAAGTTAAATGAATAATAGCTGAAACCCCTGGAGAACCTGCCCGCTGGTTGACATCATATAGTGAGCTGTTACAGTTTATTTTTTATGCTCAATGTATTTTTTCAGTGCACTGTGAAATCACATTATATATTCTTTATCATGGCACCATAATTTAAATATTAGACTGTTATACTAGGCTTTATCCCATATTGAGATATGTAAGCTTTCTTTATATGTGATTAAACATTTATCTATTCAGATACTAAGGTGTTCTCCCTTATTTATCTTGTATATATATATATTATCATCATCTTCAGCTATTGTTGATCCACTTCAGGATGAAGGCTTCCTTAGCAAGCCTCCATCAACTTTGGTCCTGTGCCTTTTGTTACCACTGTGTACTTCTTCATGGGGGTTTAGTATCAAGTAGAATCCATTCCAAAATGTGTTTGGTCCATCTACCATCATGTCTCCTTGCTATGTGGCCTGCCCATTTCCATTTCAGGTACTTTACTCTTTCAGTTCCACCATAGACCTTTGCTTGCTGACAAATCCATGCACTATATATATATATATATATATATATATATATATATATATATTTACCTGATTAAACTTCAGCCATTTAAGGGAATTAATTGTAGTCTGGCAGCAGCTGGAGGGCCTCACATTGCTCACCTCTACCATAGAATCACATTTACTGATCTTCCAGCCTTGTCCCACTACATTGATAGCCAAAGAATCACACATGCTGACCTCCAACTTTTTCCCAGTGCACTGGTATAGGCAGAACCACACATAGTGATAGTCATGGTAGCCACAGAAACACATACTGACCAATCTCACCAACCTTGTGTCAGTGCACTGATAGGTATAGAACCACACATACAGACTCCCCCACCCCAACCTTGTCACATTGCACTGGTAGGTATAGACCCACACATACTGAAACCCCCACCCCAACCTTGTTCCACTGTACTGGTCGCCATGATAAAACCACACATGCTGACCTCTGAGTCCACTCCTTGTTGTCCCACTGTACTAGTAGCGATGATAGAACTACACATACTGACCTCTGAGTCCAAGCCTAGTTGTCCCACTGTACAAGTAGCCATGATAAAACCACACATACTGACCTCTGAGTCCAAACCTTGTTGTCCCACTGTACTAGTAGCCATGAGAAAACCACACATACTGACCTCTGAGTCCAAGCCTTGTTGTCCCACTGTACTAGTAGCCATGAGAAAACCACACATACTGACTTCTGAGTCCAAGCCTTGTTGTCCCACTGTACTAGTAGCCATGAGAAAACCACACATACTGACCTCTGAGTCCAAGCCTTGTTGTCCCACTGTACTAGTAGCCATGAGAAAACCACACATACTGACCTCTGAGTCCAAGCCTTGTTGCCCCACTGTACTGGTTGCCATGATAGAACTACACATACTGACCTCTGAGTCCAACCCTTGTTGCCCCACTGTACTAGTCACCATTATAGAACTACACATACTGACCTCTGAGTCCAAGCCTTGTTGCCCCACTGTACTAGTCACCATTATAGAACTACACATACTGACCTCTGAGTCCAAGCCTTGTTGTCCCACTGTACTAGTCACCATTATAGAACTACACATACTGACCTCTGAGTCAAAGCCTTGTTGTCCCACTGTACTAGTCACCATTATAGAACTACACATACTGACCTCTGAGTCCAAGCCTTGTTGCCCCACTGTACTAGTCACCATTATAGAACTACACATACTGACCTCTGAGTCCAAGCCTTGTTGCCCCACTGCACTAGTCGCCATTATAGAACTACACATACTGACCTCTGAGTCCAAGCCTTGTTGCCCCACTGTACTAGTCACCATTATAGAACTACACATACTGACCTCTGAGTCCAAGCCTTGTTGTTCCACTGCACTAGTCGCCATGATAGAACTACACATACTGACCTCTGAGTCCAAACCTTGTTGTCCCACTGTACTAGTAGCCATGATAAAACCACACATACTGACCTCTGAGTCCAAGCCTTGTTGCCCCACTGTACTAGTAGCCATGAGAAAACCACATATACTGACCTCTGAGTCCAAGCCTAGTTGTCCCACTGTACAAGTAGCCATGAGAAAACCAAACATACTGACCTCTGAGTCCAAGCCTTGTTGCCCCACTGTACTGGTCGCCATGATAGAACTACACATACTGACCTCAAGGTCCAAGCCTTGTTGCCCCACTGTACTAGTCGCCATTATAGAACTACACATACTGACCTCTGAGTCCAAGCCTTGTTGCCCCAATGTACTACAAATACTGAACCCATATCTCAGGATTAGGTGCAAAGTGTACACAACCAAAAGAACCTGCAGCTGTATATATTACACCACAAATTAATAAGTGCCTACAGATATACTGCTAAAAGTAGACCAGCCCAGTAATCCCAGTAAATAATAAATACATAACGTTTATTACTATAAATTACAACAACATATTGCATTCATTGAGACATTTCAGTCACCCCATATATTTTTATTCTAAGATCACAGCACAGCATTGTATGCTACTTTTCTTTGTGTTTCAGTATTCCTTTTTTATACACAATGGGTGCAATATGTAATTTTATTTTAATAAACTGTAGGTATTAATCCATTTACTGGGATTACTTGGGCTGTCTTAGGTACAGAACTGGTCTGCTTTTAGCAGTATATCTGTAGACGCCTATTAATTTATGGTGTATTTCAGACAGCTGCAGGTTCTGTTGATTGTGCACATTTTGGACCTGTGCCTGAGATATGTTTTCAGTATTTGTAGCTTTATAGCCAACAGTACAGTGGAACAACATGGCTGGGACTCCGAGGTCAGTATGTGTGGTTCTATCATTGCAACCAGTACAGTAGGACAACAAGGCTTGAACTCAGAGGTCAGTGTGAGGTTCTATCATGACTACCAGTGCAGTTGAACAAGGCGGGGGTGGGTGGGTCAGTATGTGTGGTTCTATACCTACCAGTGCAGTGGGTCAAGGTGTCGGGTCAGTATATATTATATATAGTATATGTTGTGTATATATCACTTCAGACCGTCTGTGCCATCTGTTTTGTTTATACAACATTTTATGGGGTTTCACTTTCTATGTGCAAGAATTTTTGCAAAAACAAAAGCAATTTGCAGGTAAAATGAGAAATTTTGCCCATCACTATTTATTAGTTGTATATACACACACACACAATAGTAAAGCTGATAATCCATAAACTATAGCTTACTATAGTTCACAATAATATGGTCAGATTTCCTTCTTCAATTATTTTAAATTCAAAAATGTTAACAGAAAAAAAACAATTTTGATACATGCAGACAGAACTCCATACACTCAAATTATATTTCTCAATGCCTTAAAATCTGAGTCAGTTTGTCTGCATTGTGATTGTCTAGATTCATTTGTGGTGATTGCTGTTATACAGAAAATGGAAGATTTCCAAGAGGCATTGCGACAAAAAAATATAAATTCTAAAAAATTAATTTATCCTTGTCAAGGGAGTGTACTGCTGTTAAATTGATACACATGCAATATTTTGACACTATTCTACTTTTGCAAAAAATTGAATTTTCCAGACACTTAAAAAAATGATGTACGTGTACAAAATAACAATTAATCACATGAAAAATTGATTTACAGCTATTGCAATTATGAGCATCTTTTGACTCAGGTGTCTAAAGACGGAAACAATTTTGTTATACAGATTGACACAATGCTCAAATGGATTAACTTCAGTCGGTAAAATGTCAGTCTTTGATAGTAACCCTTGAATGCCATAGAGATCCTCAACACGTTGCTTCTTAATACGTTGGAGACCTTCCCAGCAGCCAACGGTTAAAACAACTATTTAAATGACCGGATTACATATTCATTGAACATTTTATTGTCAGAGAAATAATATTGTCTTTTCTCCAAACTCCACTAATATTGTGACATGATTGACAAGAAAAATTATTTTTCTGTCCAAGGCTACTATGTCTAATTTGAAATATAAATTTGATGGCTTTTTAAAACGTGTCAGTATTATCCAGTATGTTTGAACAAATGCTATAATCAGAACTGCACTTTTTCAATTTTTAAGTTTCTTCAAGATTCTTAAGCTTTTCTGTAGGGAGTTCCAATCTTTAACTAATTTGCCTCTGCTCCATTGATTAAATCATCATCAGAAGAATGCTCTGTATCAAAAGAATGATAAACTCCTCACCGGCATCTTGGAATTTTAAATAGACCTCAATCACCGAAGTTTGATTGTTCATCCTCATAAATATATTGGCTCTCATTTTTGTGGTGTGATTAGCTATGCATCAAAGGAAAGGAAGATTCAAATAGATGTATTTTTAGGAATCATATCTACATCCGACCATTAGCAGAAAAGGGAAAAAAACTATTTTGTATAGTATATTTGATCTCATTAAGGGTTTGATACTATGTCTTTTCCCCCTATATTTTATAATAAGCCATTTTATTTAATTGGTATTTGTGGTTTGTGCTATGAATTTCCCCTGGAACTTGCATGCAAATACCTAACCTTCTTGAATGTGTTACTGATATGTTCAGCAAGACTCATAATGAAAGAACTGCAGCATCTGAGATGAATTATTATTTAACTAGCTGGATTCTATCTAGCTGCAATCAGTGAGGTCTTTTTTCCTGCAGATAATATAAGCGAGGTATTTGGAACTCTAAATTTTTAGCAATGACAGAGTGTGTGTGCCGGTCTGAACTAAAATGATCATGTATGCTCAGACATACTCGGAGGTATAAAAGTATGATTTAAATGTTAACAGACAAGTACGGAAAATGTTGTAATGGTGGATTTGCACATTCCTCCTAATAGGTTTTATCGAAAACACTGAACTAATTTGCCTTTATGTTTTTGGTACGGTGTTCTTTGTAGAAATTAATATAACAATATAATCATCTGAATATGTAGTATCACAGAGTTTTCCATTGTTGTAATCATTATTAGAAGTCATTGAAGCCATCTGCATCATAGGGGACAAACATATTTTTTCTAAATCTCTATTGATTGAAATTATGTTTTTATCCCTTCAATGCTAGAAAGGAATCCAGTCCATTGCTAAGAAATATTGTGGAGCTGGACAGTCTGTGTGCAGGACGTAATATCACGTAGGAGAGAAAAACATGACTTGAGCAGGAATAGAGACGCAACTATGCCTTCGAACAAAACACTTTTTTATCATAATTTTTTTTGTTTTTATCAAACCTGACACCTGCACACAATTTTTTTCAGGGCTTGCCTTGGGGAAGCTGGTGATGTTCATGGACATCACTAAGTTGGTTGGAAAGGACTTCTTGCACTAAGATCATGTCAGGTTTGCTCCTTATCTAAAAAGCAGTCTCTTTATCATATGGAATGCCAAAGAAGCATCTGGGTTCTGCAGGGAGCATTCACTTAAAGGGATAGTAATGTTTCATAATAAAAGCAGCTCCAATTAATCTTCATAGTATTTGGGCTTTGGAGAGTGTTATATCAATTCTGTCAGAGTTGTAGTACAAGAGTAATTCAATGACAAAGTATCCCCCTCCCGCCCCTTTTACTGATGTAACACTGCTCAGCCAGATCAGAAGGGAGGTGCCCAGGTAGACTGCAGAGAGGGACAATCTTCAATTAATATAAGGGAAAAACCTGTTAAACCTGTCAATGTGGGCAGGGTTTTCCTTGTTCTCACTTTAAGAAGATTGTCCCTTCCTGTGAGCTGTCTGGTCTATGGACCAGATTAAACATCTGAGGGGATATGGCTTACACTAGGTAAAAGGGTGGGAGGGGGAAACTTTATCATTCAATTACTCTTGAACTACAATGCTCACAGTAATGAAATAACACTTTCTATGGCTCAAATACTATGAAGATTAATTGGAGCTGCTGTTTTTGTGAAACATTACTATCACTTTAAAGTATGAATTTTCCTTTACTTCATGGAGAATATCCACATATTGGCACAGACTAGCTTTCAAACATTCAACTGGCCTACATATTTCTGTCATTGATGCTGATTACTCTAGATCTGAAGATCAGACAAAACAAAGTAAAATGTTCATATTATGCTACCAGCAACTCACACATTTATACATGAAGATCCAGTCTTACAACAATGGGCATCCAAAATTAATCTGGTGGTCTATGACCAAGGGCTCGGTCTAGAAGTTATCGACTCACTTCGTAGTCCCAGAAAACAAAATATAGCTAGAACTAAGAACATGGAAAAACATATTCTTTTAGTGTCAGTTAAGAGTCTAGATCCAAGATATCCATTCCTGCCACCTATTTTGCAGTTCATGACTGACTGTTTTCAGAAGGCTGTGTGTCCATGCAAACTCAAAGTATGGCTTGCATCAAGAATCTAAAGCACAGGTTTAGTTCCATCTATTCCTCATGAGACCTGAATTTACTGAAAACAGTATTTATCACAATTGCATCTAAAAGTAGACTAGCTTAAGTATACCATATCTTTAACTTTAAAGATGGAGATGAATTAGACTGACTTAGGTTTCCCCTCAGTTCAAGTCTATAGTTGCGTCATCCTTCCATAGAAAACAAGAGCTAATTCTTCCTGATGTCTTTCCAAATCCATCTACTAAAAATGGATATAACTGCTTAATCTGGATGTCTACAGATGTCTTCAGTGTTATACTGATAGAATGAAAGCATTCAGTCAATTGCTTTGAAAGCTTCAAAAGTTCTAAGTACCCAAAACATACTATTGCCACATGGTTATTTCAGAATCATATATCATCCTGAAGAAACAAGCTCTGGTTTGGATTAAAGCTCACATGACTAATGCCATGACTGATTCGTGTGCAGAGAAGAAAAACATTTCCGCAGGGCAGATATGTAGAGCTACCACCTGGAACAATATTCATACCTTCTCATACCTTCAAACAACATGTTTTCTTCAGGAGATGCTAGTAGAGACATTCTTCAGTCTGCTATGTCTTAATCCAACCCCAGTTTGAGCTCTGCTATCTCTCTGGTGTGTGTCACAAGAGACCTGAAAGAAAAAAAAAGTCTTACTGGTCAATGCCTTTTCCTTCACAATAGTCATAGGTAGCTCACATGACTTTCTCCCCATTGTGTTTTGTTCAGTATTAAATATATTTTTCTAAGCATTACTGTGCCTAGTTTGCCTATGTCCACAAGAGGGGATGGTTGGGAGGGAGGTATATTTTATTAGTTGCTGTCTTATCTGGGTGATGAGGCCTTTCTCTGGTTCCTGCAACTTAGGGATACTGTGAGAGAAAAGGAATGACAGGTAAGAAATTCTATCATGCAGATGATTTGCTCAGGAACACATGATAAGGGAAACATATGTATAATGTGAAAAAGTAGAAATCCTGAGACAAACTAACGGCACATTAGGAAACCAATACAAAGTGCCATTTGCTTTTCAATGGGAGTCATAGACAAGCAACAGGTAATGATTGCAGATTGCCCATTCTAGTGAAATGCAAGATTCTGAACAACTATAAACACCATCTTGGTTTGCCCTGAAAGAGAATAGAGGGCAAGATGCCTGATCAAGAAATGTAGGCTTGTGTTTAGATCATTGGTGGGCAACCCAGGGCCCTCCAGGGCTTCCCCTGGTCAGGACTGCAATTTCCATCATACAGATGACTTGGGATGATAGGAGTCCTGAACAGAGAACCAGAGATTGTCCAGCCCTGGTTTAGAGTATTCTAGTTCCATGCTTTAGCTTGTGCAGAGGATGATAAGGTTCTGAGGAATTGTACATACTGTTCTGTCAGATCTGAAGAAAGGCAAACCTGTCAGATGGATAGACAGGGTCAGGAGCTAGCAAAGGTCAGGACACAGCCAATGGTTATGAGAGACATAAACAGTTATATGACGTGTCATTGCAGGCAAAAATCAGAGCATTTTCTAGGTCTGTGTCTCTCAAACTGTGTTCTCTGGAATCCAAGGGTTCCCTGGAGACATACAAATGGCTCCACAGAAAAATGTAGGTAACTGATGACATTGGAACAAGAAGTAAAAAATTACGCCAACTACAACCTCTAATTTTTCCTATGTTTTTCAAATGTGACTTGCCTATAATAAAATGGATAAAACAACTACATAAATAGACAAAGCATACAATTTTGGAAAGAAAAGAAGCAACCCCATTAAATGAGGGGGTCACTTGATTTTCTCCTCTAGCCTGGTGCGCACAAATGTTTCCAGAAAGTGGTGCTAAAGAAACATTTGTATTCATCAGTTTTTTGACCTTATGATAAAAATGGCACCCCAGTGATGAGATGAGATGACATACCATAGGGGGTGCGAGAAGCACAAAATTACACCTATGTCATGCCGCCTACCCACCTTTGTCTGCGGCGCTCTGTCCATTACCCCTGCTCCGTACTAGGAGCGATGTACTTCCGGGTCGGCGTGTCATGACGCGATGATGTCATTCTCCGGCGCTCATATACAGCCGCGCTTCTAGCTGTTCTGGGCACTTACACAGTGTTCCAGTACTGAGAAGACGTCTGTATTTCAGCTCTTGTTATCCAGCCTTGCAGTGTATAACCTTTGCCTTGCCTATTGACCACTCTCTTAGCCTTCAGATTCGGATACCTCCAGCCTTGCAGTGTATGACCTTTTGCTTTGTCTACTGACCACTCTCTTCGCCTCAAGATTTGGATACCTCCAGCCTTACAGTGTATGACCTTTGCCTTGCCTTCTGACCACTCTGTTCGCCTCAAGATTTGGATACCTCCAGCCTTACAGTGTATGACCTTTGCTTTGTCTACTGACCACTCTCTTCGCCTCAAGATTTGGATACCTCCAGCCTTACAGTGTATGACCTTTGCCTTCCCTACTGACCATTCTCTTCGCCTCAAGATTCAGTTACCTCCACCTATCGGCTTTTCTTCGCTGTCTTTTGGTAAGAGACTCCATATTACACTTCTATCTGGTATAGTTCCGATTACCGTAGCTATAGTCTCCTATCTTATTCCTTGATATCTTTATTTTACTTTGGGGAGTTCACGCTACCTTGTAGCCTCCGTATTATAGCAACGTACACGACTCTTCGCTCTCTAGCCTTCACTCCCCCCTGCAGGAGAGTTTGTACAGTCTCAGGTATTTCCATCCAGGTCAGGGTCCCGGCTCAACCGGGGTCGGACATCTGGCTTCACGGCCAGCAACTATACTTCGGCCATAGCCGCAGCACCGTCTTGCCGAGACAGTCACCGTACTACTAGCACCGCTGTCTAGCCAGCGCCCCCTAGCACTCCCTCTCTTGCAGGTATCCACCTGCCTTATTGTAGCTCTAAATTGTGACAGCCTACTATTACATTTCATGTTTCTTACAATTTTTCAGACATGACGTACATATAATAAAATGGTTGTAGCAACTATAAAAATGAAGTCAAGGTAGACAATGCATACTATTTTGGAAAGAAGATAACCCATCACATCAAATGAGGGGTCCCCTGCCTTTTTACCTCCATCCTGGTGTGCACAAATGTTTTACAAAATGCTACTAAAAAAAAAAAAATTGACTTTTTTTTTTACATTTCCACCCCTTCAAATGCACTGATACCCCCCTCCCACGGAGGTCTGAATAAAAATATATTAATCAGGACCCCTTCTGATGCCCACAAGCTATTAATTTCCAATCTCACTGGGATATCAATATTGGTGATGAAGAAGGGCAATGTGCTCTCCTGCTACACTTCTGTCTGACTTGGTAGGAGTGGGCAGGACTGGGGAAAGTGTTATCACATGAGGATTCTTACCCCAACCCCCCCCCCCCACTCCTACCTGGAAGTTCAGGTAGGATTGAAGCAGGAGAGATATTGCTCTACTGGTTCACCAATACTGATCTCTTAGTGTGATTGCATGGAAATCAAAACCTGGGGGGTAGCATCAGGAGGGGTTCTGATGCCTACCCCCCAACAAGGTCTGAAAAAAATGAGTAAGGGGGATGGGGGAGAGTACAGCCGTGTGTGAGACATGGGCTTGGCCATGCAGGTACACATGACCAAGCCTGTGTCCCACACATGGCTGGCACTCAAGATTAAATGATAGCCAACAAAGGGATCTGTAAACAGTGGCCTGGTATTGTTCTGACTACAGCCAAAACTCAGAAAGTGGGTATGGACATCAAAGTTGGAAGTCTAACCAGTTGCTTTCTTGCCTAGTGGGAAATCCAGCTCTGGACAAAGGAGGTGCTGGGCATGGACTTAGACATGGTCAGTATCCAGAAACAAGGGAGCAACAAGTAGCACAAGTCATGAGCTTAAGAAGTACACCATCTCTAGATAACTTTGAGGTTTTGCAGCCAAAATTAGTCTTTCAGACTAAACCATGGGACACCGTTGTAACAATGAAAAATAGTAAAGAATAGGAGTAAGTTCTTTCTATGGAAGAAGCTTCACGTGGGACATTTTCTGTGACAGTAGCTATTAGTTGCAGCAGAGAGCATTTTTAAGTTGGAGGTAAAACTGGTTTGACCAGTACTGACCAGCAGGGATGATGCTAGGTTCTCAAAAGAATTGGAGATGGACCAACATTATCCATTATTTTGCCAACATGTTACACAATTGCACCATTAGTAATAGGGATATTAACCCAATTAACTGCCCCAAACCAGCAACAGGACCTAAGGCTTTAAGCATCAGACCTGGGACTTTGCTATTGAGTATTTCTGCCAATGAAATTTCAGTTGTGGTACTGCTGCCAGTGAATGAATACTAGGAGTGGTGCCAGTCTTACAGTAGGGGGGCTAGGATGACATCAGACACCGTATTGTTTGGTGTCTATGATGGACCACAAAGATTGGCCACCAGGGTTGCCAACCATCTGTAAATTTATTGACAGTCAGTAGAAAATTGCCTAAAATTAGGAGTCTATGCAAAATGTCGAAGTTAATAAAATATGGCTGGTCAAAAAAGTATCATAAAAATATGTTTATATTTTTTTTTTCTAATAATGACAGTAAGAACATTTTCAGGATTGGTGACCCCCCCATTGGTCCCTGAGATATGAATCTCAGAGGTCACCCTTCTCCTGTAGTTGCTATAATTGTTGAATTACCTCCTTATTAGTGTTGAGCGAGCACCCCGATGCTCGGGTGCTCGGGTGCTCTGACCGAGCACCGCCGGAGGCTCGAGTGCTCGGCCGAGCACCCGAGCCCCATTGAATTCAATGGGGCGACACGAGCATTACACCAGGCACCCCCTGCTCTGATGAGGGGAGGGTGCCTGGTCAATGCCCCCCTTCATCTCCACAATGCCCCTCTTCCACAATGTCCCCCTTCCACAATGTCCCCCTTCCACAATGTCCCCCTTCATCTCCGCAATGCCCCCTTCATCTCCGCAATGTCCCCCTTCCACAATGTCCCCCTTCATCTCCGCAATGCCCCCTTCATCTCCGCAATGTCCCCCTTCCACAATGTCCCCCTTCATCTCCGCAATGCCCCCTTCATCTCCGCAATGTCCCCCTTCCACAATGTCCCCCTTCATCTCCGCAATGCCCCCTTCATCTCCGCAATGCCCCCCTTCCACAATGTCCCCCTTCCACAATGTCCCCCTTCATCTCCAAAATGTCCCCCTTCATCTCCAAAATGTCCCCCTTCATCTCCACAATGCCCCCTACCTCCAGTCCCTGGTGGTCCAGCGGAGCATCTGTAAGATCTGTGCCTCCTTCCGGCACAGATCCCTGCCACCCGAACATGGCGGGCGAGCACATGGCGGTACTCGACGAGTACCGCCATGTGCCGAGCAGAGCGATGCTCGAGCCGATCCGAGCATCGGCTGAGCATGCTCGCTCAACACTACTCCTTATAGGAATTCCCACAGGCGGAAGAGGGAAGAGCCATTTTCCCAATGTTCCGACGTGGGGCTCGATTCTATTAGCCCCGGTATTTTTCAAACCAGGGGTTGTGGTTCTGACAGTTCAGTTTAAAATTCTATAAACTGTGCTGTTAACACAAAAAAAAGGCACAACAATGTCCAACGGCTGCACAATTTTCACCCATTGGACATCACGTAAAAATAGTCAACTATGATATCTTATCCCATGAGATGGCTTCACTGCATGTTTAGGACTGCACTTGTCATGGAGCAAATCCTGCAGGCAGGCACAGAGTCCCAAACACATTGTGAAAAACCATCGTTTTGTGTTGGAAAACTTGTTTCCAACACATACTTGTGGTTGTAACAGGGAAAAAGATTAACCCTATGAGTGCCAGAGGGATATGCAAGGCATTATACAGCATTGCATTTCCCACTGGCATTCATAGGGTTAATCTATAAATAGTTCACATATGTCCAGACAAATAAAAACTTACCAGTAATCGTGATGTCCATTGAGTCGCTTTCTTGCTATAGAAAATGAAAAACCATGAGTGCCTTTGATTTGAAAAGAAAAGCCCCCAAAGATGCAACCATTAACCATTTGAGGGCCGGAAGGGTAGCCCTCCAGCACTCAAAGGGTTATTATTGATGGCACCTGAAAATCTGCATGAAATATAAATCTGATATATTCTTAAAAATGTCCATTTCAAGTAAATGTTGAAATGTATTTACCCTCTTTGCCTTCGCTGCCATCTCCGCTGGTGGTAGAAGGTATTTTGAGCTGCACAGAGGCCCCCATGCCACCTCTCGGGTTGCAGACTGCAGGGATTTTGAACCAAAACTGGCTTTTATATGCCAGTCTCGGTTCAAAATAAATTGGCATTCTCCAAGTGGGTGGGAAGTGCTTTCTGATCTCTGCTTGTAAATGTACACAAGATTGTTGATGTAGGTGGAGGGATTTTTGTCACTTTTTGCTCAATGCAACTGTATTTACAAAGTATTTTGAATGTATTATTTTTACCAAAATAATATGTCATAAAGTCAAAGGCAAATATTCACAGCAGCGTTCTTTTTCATGTTGTAATATGTTATTTTTAATAATACCTGGAATTAAGTATAATGTCCTTGTTCTTAAATAATATACCCATGTTTCCTTCTGAGATGAGGTCCATAACTGAGAGACAGTTCCCAGGGAGGTCTTCATTTTCTAATGCAGTCTGGAAATTTGCATTTTGATGAGTTCTTTACTCGTTAAAAGATTACAAAGGAAAAAAGATACAACGGATACAATGGAAAAGCTTTTAAGCCTGTAGGCATCAGAAGGTCAAATGAGCTGGGCATTGATAACAGCTGAGGTCAGTAAGCAGAATTCACTGTCCTAAAATCGTCTTTTTGAAATGAAATGGAATTTAGATGTACATCTCGGTCTGTTCTGTATTCTGGATAAATGTATTT
Organism: Rhinophrynus dorsalis; assembly: GCA_037306005.1. NCBI lineage: Eukaryota > Metazoa > Chordata > Amphibia > Anura > Rhinophrynidae > Rhinophrynus > Rhinophrynus dorsalis. Next base: position 25,069,803 of record CM074719.1, read on the forward strand.
TTATACACACTCACGCCTCAGCTCACATGCACATGCACATCCAGATGTAGATTGGTTAACCCTTTGAGTCCCAGAAAGGTATCCAATTTTCAACATAATACGTAAGAGACATTACTGGCACTTAAAGGGTTTTAACAGGGGTGTACCTAGAGCATTTGGCACCCGGGGCGGATCCTATATTTGGCACCCTCCTCACCCTCCCCACCCAACTTTAAAATGTAAACGCAATGCGTTGTGTACCCCTCAGGCACTCAAAGGGTAAAAGAGGTCTCTCCAAATCATTGCTTAAATGCTAGAGGGAAAATGTGTTGGAAACCTCTCCTAGCATTTAAGGAGTTAAAAGTCCAGTCCCATTTAATTCAGAGACTCACAATGCTGAGGGCTATCTGCCTGGCGGTGTCTGAGGGTGCTGTGAGGTATTTAGGCTTCAGTGTCCTTCTTGCTCCAGTTTCCGTGCTGTACTGGGCTCCCATGACCAGGTCTAGATATCACCTCCAGACCATGTGCAAAGCGCCAAGCTGCTGCATCACAAGCACACCAAGCACAACCAGTGAGAGGGGAGTATCCTGTCAAAGCACTCCTCTCTCATTGGCTGCAATGCAACTGCGACATGCCTAGGAAAGGAAGGTACTGGACGGTGGGACACATCTAATGCTGTCAGGAGTCGCTTTGGAAGTTAAAGGGCAATCGGGTTACACACTCAGTCTGAGTGGCACCCCCATAATGACTGGTACCCGGGGTAGACCTCGTTAGTATGCCACTGGGTTTTAAAGTATGAGTGAATGGTGTTGATGTATAGTTGTGGCGCAAACCAGCTGTATCATATGGGACAAGTAAACATTCAGTGGTCTCCAACTCACTGTGAAGCAATGCGTTAGAGACTTTCTAGCATTCAAAAATGTTAAAATCCCCACTGAAATCAATGCTTATTTGGTGCATTTCCATCTGACCCCTATGGTGCAGTTGGTTTACTCTAGAAGTTTTTTTTCAGTATATTCGCCTCAATATATCACAGATCATCATCGTCATAATTAAACAGATGTCGCAAGTCTAAGTGTGACCATCAACTGCATTAAAATCCCTAACCCATTAAGGACCAGTGGTCCATGGAAGTAACCTTCCCTTAAGGATTGCTTTGGTCCTTGCAGATGCTCCGGTACACGTAACCTGTTGAGTGTACTGGCTCAGCGAGATGAGGTCTGAGAGAGACCGCACCAGTCTTGGAACGTTCAATTTCAGACCCTGTTTTCACTTACAATGCTCCCGCAAGAGTGCTGCCTATAGTTGACTTACCATCCATGTGTGTAGAGGAAATATAAACAATATATTTGCCATTCTTTACATACTAGGTTATATATTGCTTTAATGTCCAGCTTATATATTAATATGGCTATTGTATATACTCTGTGTAAGTACATTTAACAAGAAAAGAAATTTCAGCACCAAACACACCCCTGAATTGGCAATTAGGGTAATAATAGGGGAAGATGGGGGTGGGAGATGCACTAAGGTATGATAAACAGGTGATAAAGTGGAGATGACTTCTTCAGTGATATCACTTCTCCAGTTCCTATTTTATTCTATAGAGCCTGTGCACTAAGATTTCTTCAACTATGGAGATCTTAGTGCAAAGACACTTTAAAATAGTATAGGAATTGAAGAAGTGATTTCACTGGAGAAGTCATCACCACTTTATCACATCTTCAGCAATTTCCAAATGCATCAGTAAAATAAACAACTAGGGAAAGGAGTCCTCAAAAATCATTTGGTAATGGACATTAAAAAAAAGAAATCTGTCATCTAGCCAAAAACTGTGGTGATTATAGGAAAGAAAAGAGGGACACTCTGCATCCCGTAAAAAAAAGTACCTAGCATACGTTTTGCATTCCACTTTCTCAAACCCTCTGCTGCTGGGAGATTTTTATTTCAGACTTAATACATTAAAAAAAAATGTAATCAAATTCTTAACAGGAGCACCAGCTGGTCTCCAAATGGCATTTTGTTTCATAATGCTCTTCATGTGAAAGATTGAGTCATTGACTAAAGTTTTCCATAATGGGTTACGACAGCACCACCTAAAGAACAGAATAGAAAACTGCAATTTAATTGAACATAAACAAAATTTGTGGATTTCCCTAACATGTGACGGAAAGTCGGAATTTTATTAAATACACGGAGGAGAATATTATGCTATAATCCTTCTCACTGCTCCACTCAGCAGTAAAGAAAACTTTATTGTTACAGACAAAAAAAGAACTGAAATCATCATATCCCCCAAGTTAACCACTCCCACAAATCTCTTAAAACTGAGATGCAGCCTTAAGCTCCTCGCCAAACAAACTAAGATATACAAGTGTACACAAGTACAGCAACTGACTGGAACACAAAGGGTGAAGCACACCCCAGCAGGCCAGTCAGCCAGTAGCCAAACAATCCAAGATAAACAAATTCATAACTAGTAAAAGGTGCACTTATCTCTGAGGGAATCAGCAAAGAATAAGGAGAAGCTTAAGGCTGCATCCCAGTTTTAAGCAATTGTGGGAGTGGTTTAATGGGGGAGAAGTATGATGATTTCAGGGTTTTTTTGTCTGTTTCTAACAATAAAGCTTTCTATGCTGCTGAGTGGAGCAGTGGAGAAGGATTATAGCATAATATGAAGCCTCTGAGCTTGCCATAAAATTGGGGCTGGGTTACTTTGCAGTTGATAACTTTTTGAAGGGTTTTAACTGAAAATGTCTCTGTAGATTTCAAAGGGAATCTCTTAGACAAAACCAATGCATGTACTTTTCATCTGAAATGTAACCTAGGCCTTCATTTATAAAATCATTTGAATCAAATCCCAGCAGAGAAAGTACCATGATTTACTCAGCAAGACAGCTTTATCATCCAAAAAATGGTATACTACTCCTTAAAAATAAAAAATGTTAATTTAGGAAATGATCTCAATCCTGTACAATCAACAATGTTACTCACATTACATAACCTTTTATTACTAGTTTCATAGCAAATGTTAAAATAATGTTTAAAAATTATTTCTAAATAACTTTAACCCCTTGGATGTGAGATATGTCTCCAGCGAATTGCTCAGCAATGCATTGAAGACATTTCTGTCATCCACAGGGTTAATCTTGCTCATTAATTTTTATTATGCTTTAAAATGTAGTTAACTAACGTTGTCATAACTACACAGAAAAAAATAAATCCTTGCAGAATGTGCATCTCACTTTGAAAAAGGCTTTAATGTACATTAATGCACCTACTTAAATCCTACTTTGTCGTACTAATGGTGGCATGATAATAACTTTTCACAATTAGTGCAAATTATCTTACAAGAACACTAAAATTATATTTATAAAACGTTAATTCCATATACCCAATTAGCTGTATTATTTCAAGATAGGATGTATACAAAGGACTCTTTAGAGTTTGGATAATTGTACTATGTAGATGTTTGTTCCATTGCAGCGTGTAAAAACATCAAAGTAGGATTTAAATATTGTCGTCAGTAATTAAACTGTATTTAAAAAGCTGAAGCATCCAGAAAATACAGCAATTAAATTGTTGCTCAAATGTGCCACTTCATGTTTACACTCTTAGAAAAGAATACATTTGTATGATTTGTTATATGACTTTCATGTAATATTTTTTCATTGCTGTCAATATGTTGCTGGTGGCACAGACATGGTATCTGTGCAACCAACAAATATACAATATGTTTATTGGATATATAAAGGGAGCTGGACTTTCTTGATAGGTGGTACTAGCCCCTTCCATTTGTTCTCTGGGTATGGATGTGAAGGGAGAAAGAAGACTATGAATAAATAAATAAATCAATAAATAAATCAATAAATAAAGCAAAATACATTTGAACTGATAAGTGACAGTCAAACAGGCCTTTCCTTCTTACCAGAACTGGCAGTGCCTGAGCAGGCAACTCTACTAAGATTGATGGATGTGATACAGACAAACATAAATATACATCATATGTTCAAGGCAAACAGACAACCACACCATGACACACTGTTACATCATCCAATGTAATATACCTTATCATGTGTGTAAAATGCCCAACAGATCTTTATGTGGGTGAAACTGGACAAGCACTACATAAGAGGTTTAATTGCCACAGATCCAGTTTTAACAACAAAAAGACAGAGACACCAGGTGGAGAACTTTTTGTCAAAATGGACACAGTGTCAGGGACATTAAGTTAACTATACTGATGGGACTGTTCTGCACTCAGAGGGACAGAAAAGTATTGGAGGTAAAGTTAATATTAAAATGTAATGCTATTTGTAATGGTTTGAATAAAGACAGAGAATTCTTGTCACATTATCACTTAGTGGAATAACCTTTCCAACAGACCCACTGACATCGTAAATACCTCTAAAGCCTCAGAGGAAGACTGCAATTTAGTACTGACTGATCAAAGTATCTGGATCTGGATTGAGTTTTCTTATCTTGTTTCCATGCTAAACAATGCAATGTGTACTTGTATTTAAGAGAGATGTTTTCATATTTATCTGCCTGTGGAAGAGGCCTAAGGTCTTGAAAGCTTGCATCCTAAATCTGCTTAGTTAGCCAATAAAAGGTATCAACAACTATACTTGCCACACTGTTACTTATGCACACTCATTCCAACATTTGCAAGAACAAGAGGGACAAGCATATACTGACATGTGATGGTGCTGCTGTGTACTTTAACCTTTATTGCAAGCTACTTATAGCTAACAGGGTATTTTAAAAATTAACACTATAGTCCTTCAGAGAAAAAAAAAGAAAGCTGATGAAATGTTGATACTATCTACTAGTGTAGAGGCAGAAAGGCAAAGAGGAGCTTGAGTTACTTGTGGCAGTTGCAGGGAATGTGGGTGTGATTTGTAGGCAGTGATACTGACAGTGACAAACCGGCACAGTTTATGAAAATACATTTTTAAAGAAATTTAGACTGATAGCCAAAGATTTAAGTTACTGTGACAGATGCTAGATACAGACACATATATCATATAATTTTTTCATAGAGACCCTGCTGCAAACTAGTGGTGAATTTTCCCTAAGAGGAAAATAAAAATAATGATGATGGCTTAGAATGTGTCCCTCCACACTAATCCCCTTCTTCTTCTAATATAGATGAAGTAGAGACTGAGAGTGAGGAAAATATGTTCAAAAGATTAGCTGTTTGCGATAGGAAAAGGCTCAATCTTCTACTACTGAAAATCGAGATTAACTGGCAAGTCCATACAAATAAACATGCCTACAAATACATAATCATCATATTCTCTGTCGTCATCATCAGCGTCATCACTTTTAAATCTAACCCCCACACAGTCACACTCACAATTATTGGATAAGCAGAGGTCAACATCAACAACCTTAGCTATGTATGCTTCAGCTGCTATGTGAAGTGCAGAGCCACTGACACCTACTGATAATACTATTGCAAATTTGCAACAAGTAGTCACTCAGGAACCCCTCAGTCTATGAAATATCCAGTATGGAGATACTTCCCCCATAGTATTATGGAAGTAGTTTTCGTGGCCACATAAAGCATAAGTGAAAAATGACAAATAACATAATAATATAGTTGATGTAACAGAAAAAATACATATGTCCTTCAAGTTTAGCCCTTGACAAATCCCCCTTGTTGATGCAAAAGAAGGCAAAAAAACTCATTAAAGCTATTTCCAATTAAGCCCAAAGTTGGCAAAACATTATTTTCTGACTCCAAAACTCAAGTTGACTATTTGCCTGGATCAACATCTTCCTTTGAAAAAACTGCCATCATTCTGAATAGTGTTTGAAGCTGGAAAGGTATATGCAAATACCTCTTCCAGAGGCAAAGAATTCCATAGCCTTACTGGTCTTCCCTTAATCTAAATTATCCCTGCATTTGTTTTAGTCAAAAATGCCTTCACTCTAGTCTTACTTGATAAAGTCTTGTTTTTTCAGTTCTTTGAGAAAGTGGTCCTCAGAGAGTTCAATGCATTGACCTTGAATATACTTTTTTTTGAAAATGGTAATCATTTTCATATCACCCCCCTAAGGCATATCTTCTCTAATGTGAAAAAACCCTAGTATGGTTCATTTCTCTCCTTATAACTCAGATCCTCCAATCCCATCAACAGCTTTGTTGCACGTCTCTGCACTGTTTCCAGTTTATTAATGCATTTTTTAAAGACTGGTGCCTATTACTGTACTCTATATTTTACATGAGGCCTTAAAGGGATAGTAATACTTCGTTTTAACTTTATTTTATTTTGTAGGCATTAAAAAAACATGAAGAATGATATAAGTCTTATCTCTCAAACCTTTATGGTTTGAGAGATATTCACAAGCAAAGTTCCCCTCCCGCCCCTTTTACCTAGTGTAAGCCATCTCTTCTCATATATGGAATCCAGTCCATAGACCAGACAGATAACAGAAGGGGACAATCTTCTTACTGTGAGAACAATGAAATCTCTGCCCCCCTTGACGAGATTTTCATGTTTTTCCCTTATCTTAATTGAAGATTGTCCCTCTCTGCAGTCTACCTGGGCACTTCCCTTCTGATCTGGTTGAACGGGGGGGGGGGGTACTTTGCTTGTGAATATCTCTTAAACCATAAAGGTTTGAGAGATAAGACATATATCATTCTTCATTTTTTTTAATGCCTACAAAATAAAATAAAGTTAAAATGAAGTATTACTATCCCTTTAACAAAGATCTAAATATAGAGTTATATTTCCATCACATTTAGTCTATAAGTGACATGTTTATTTCTGCAAACCACCCTGCTTCTTTTCTGTCCATTCACTCAGCTTATCCAAATCTTTCAGCAGAGGAAAGATTATCCTCCTCTGTATGTATTTTCCTGGGGAGTGAAGAAAGGCATTGGTTGTTAGGTATCTTCACTGTTGCTCTACCTATAGTATGAACCTGTTTGTTTTCCTGTATGTTTTCCTCCTGAAGAGCTGCCTACATGAAACAGATCATGTCCAGGGATTACTTTTTATGGGCCATACAAAATAGTGAAGATTAGTAAATAAATGTTTATTATTATTTAAAGGGATAGTAATGTTTCATAATAAAAACAGCTCTAATTAATCATCATAGTATTTGGACTTTGGAGAGTGTTATTTCAATTCTGTCAGAGTTGTAGTACAAGAGTAATTAAATGATAAAGTATCCCCCTCCCGCCCCTTTTACTGATGTAACACTGCTCAGCCAGATCAGAAGGGAGGTGCCCAGGTAGACTGCAGAGAGGGACAATCTTCAATTAAGATAAGGGAAAAACCTGAAAAACTTGTCAAGGGGGGCATGGCTTTCATTGTTCTCATAGGAAGAAGACTGTCCCCTGCTGTTATCTGTCTGGTCTATGGACTGGATTCCACATCTGAGAAGAGATGGCTTACACTAGGTAAAAGGGGCGGGAGGGGAAACTTTGCTTGTGAATATCTCATAAACCATAAAGGTTTGAGAGATAAGACTTATATCGTTCTTCATGTTTTTTTAATGTCTACAAAATAAAATAAAGTTAAAACAACGTATTACTATTCCTTTAAGTGTTATTTTAAGTTTAAAATAAATAAAACATTTATTTTTTAGTATCCAATTTGACAGTGTGGCCCATATCATGTCTGATATGGTGGTTAATGCTTTGATGATCTCGTACAGTGGTTAATGCATTGATGGTTTAATATAATGGAAGCAAAATATTAAAATCATACCTTTATAAGGGCTGTAACCCAAACAATATAGACAAAAAAGTATATTTTCAATTTTCAGTGTTTATCTAAAGAAACTATTCACAGACAGATGCTTACAAATTATGTGCCTAAACCTGTTTTTTTGTACAACAGTTTTAAGTGTGCATTTTGAATTTTTTGCTTTTCTGTTTACCGTCAAGTCGTGTACATGTGGCCACCCTCAGGCAGATGGCACTCTAAACTTGTACAACAGCTTTAATTCCTATATAATGTCACATATTATTATATTGATGGAATGATAACAGTGACATTTACTAAAATATGTTGAAAAGACTGCTAGAATGAGAAGGAGGGACACTATCAGCCTAAAATAACGTTGGTTATACTGAAACAAATATAAAAATCACCTATACGTTCAATTACCCATTTCTTCTTTAAGTGGATGTGCCATCTATGGACAACATCCCATAAATAGTCAAGTTACACATTCAATAGCATAAAAACATGATTTACTTTTTATTTTAAGCTTCTGTTTCATTTAAATTTAACTTACAAAAATCTGGGCTGCAGCAGCTTCTGAACAGACTGCAGCCCAACGCCTTGCCTCTGCTCCCCTCCCTCCTCCGATGAAGGAGGCGTCTGTCTGGAAGCTGGAGAGGTTTCATTGGCTAGATATCAATATCTAGCCAATGAGACAACTCCAGCTTACAGTTTAAATTTAACTTACAAAAGTCTGGGCTGCAGCCACTTCCGAATAGACTGCAGCCTGACGCTCTGCCTCTAATTTGGAGCTATATAAATACTATTATTTATAAGTTGGTGTGACATTTTTTTTCTCTTATTCAATCATATTTTTGATATTATAAGTACAGTACTTTTATACTGCTTTATTGCTGTGCCATACTGGCATTGGAGACGTCTGCGTCAGCTTACGAAAAAGAGCACTGGACTTACTGTAACTAAAAACCTAAAAAGAGATATGCTGAACTTGAACAAGCCTCTTCCAATAAATATATGATAAAGTGGGAGATATTAAAGAAATTCTCACCACTTGGCTCTCTCATTGATGACAGGAAGAGAGTTTATGGCTATTGTTATAAGTCTTGTTGTTTGATCAGGCAGAAAAGGCTCCAGTAAAATGTCTAGATTCCGGAACAAACTGGTGATTTAATCCCGGATGTGGAACCAGAATTCTGCCCTGGGAATGTGCCTGGGAGGAGCATTGAAATGTGTCAGCTGCTAAGAGATCTCTCGCATTCAAAATGCTTAAAACCCCCATCTACTTCTGGAATTTTTATACACGGTCCCCTATGGTTTTATTGGTTTCACTCAGAATTGCTCCAAGTTGTATTCATGCATATGGTCCAGTGTGTGTCTCTGTGTGTATGCCTGTACATGTGCATGTGTATGAATGTGTGTCTATGTGTGATGTCTCAAGTTACAATTCCTATGAACATAATAGGGTTTTTGTATGAATTTTCCCTCTTTCCCTGTCACTTAAAGGGATAGTAATACTTAAAATGTAAAAAAAAATATGTTTTAGGGTTTACCCCCCCAAGTAAAACAAGAGTACTCCCACTGCTGAGAGGTGCTTCATTCAAAAGTTATTAATTTTCAAAGTTGAATTTTTTTAGGTGCAATATCACAGTGGACTGAAATTGTACAGTGGCGCTGTTGCTACACCATCCTATGGACAGCTCTGGTCCTGGGACCATAAATCTTCATAGGATGGTGTAGCAACAGCGCCACTGTACAATTTCAGGCCACTGTGATATTGCACCTAAAAAATTCAACTTTGAAAATTAATAACTTTTGAATGAAACACCATTCAGCAGTGGGAGTACTCTTGTTTTACTCAGGGGGAAAAACCCTACAATATATTTTTTTTTACATTTTAAGTATTACTATCCCTTTAAAACTGGTAGCTTACAGAAAATTCCAGTCCTAGAGTATACTGGTATATATACATTAGAAGTCCCTCCCACTTACTGGCAGAACATCCAGGAAAAGGGCAAAGAAGAAAGGAAACTGTTAAAACTAAATGTACTAGAGCCCTTCATAATTAAAGGTCCTTTCTGATGTTTAACCCCTGAAGGACCGGCCGATCGCACAGCCAGCCGGCACTTAAGGATCATGGACTTTTTTAAAAAAATCCGATTCAGGGCTCCCAGAATGGTGTGCAGCTATACGGGGAGCCCTGAATTCCATGACGCTCCTGGCACGTCATGGGTCCTTATGGCTCCCCAACCCATGACGTGCCAGGACCGTCAAGGGTCCTTAAGGGGTTAAAGGGATAGTAATGTTTTACAATAAAAGCAGCTCCATAGTATTTTGGCCACAGAGAGTGTTATTTCAATACTGTCAGAGATGTAGTTCAATAGTAATTGAATGATAAAGTATCCCTATCCTGCCCCTTTTACTGATGTACTTCTGCTCAACTGAGAATAGAAAGGTGGTGTCCAAGTGGATTGCAGAGAGGGACAATCTTCAGTGGGCATAAGGAAAAACCTGAAAGACCTGTCAAGCCGGGACAGGGTTTTCCTTATGATCACAGTAAGGACATTGTCCCTTGCTGTGATCTGTCTGGTCCCAGGACTAGATTCCACATCTGAGAGGAGGTGGGTTACACTAGGTAAAAGGGGCAGGAGGTGGACACTTTACACAGTACACAATGAATTAACCCCTGTGAATGCTCAAGAGAGTTTAGTATATACTGAAATCTCTAACATGTAATTGCTTAATTTAGCTTATTAATGCCAGGCAGCAACAGCCGTGGGTCAGTCATGCACAGTAGAGACTGCCCGCGCCGCTGCTTGGAGCGCCCCACTCCGTTATCAGCCGTGGTGCGGGCAGTCTGTACTGCACATGACAGCTTCTGACAAATATACATTAGTGAATTATTATATAGGATGTTTTGTTATGTTAGCCAGATATGGGATTTACAGAACTGCCTGGAACCCTGCATGAGTTGGTAATAAATGTTCAGATAAATTGGCCAGTTTTAATGTGGATGATGGGCAGTCTGCAGATATGATCCATTTAACATTTTACATATTTTATATTTTAAAAAAAGCAATAAAAATAAACAGAGGAAAAATTGATCTCATGTATAAGAGCATGAAGATACATTTGAAATATGGATGTTTTTAATCTCTTGTGCCTATGAATGGTTTATAAATCCCACATGAATGACTGAGTTTATGAATTCCTTTTGTAGTCATTCTGCTGTAATATTATAGGTGGGTAAATGCATCCTAATTTATGGATCTGTGTGCTCTAAGACTGGAACTGCTGGCATAAGATGCAGCAGCTTAACTCACTTGGCTCTCTTGGATGGTAGACAGCTACACTTGTAAGTGTAATATTATTCCCATTAGTTCTGGATTTTATTGCTTCATATTATGCTTTAACTCTCTTTACTGCTCCCGTAGCAGCAAAAGAAATGTATACCATACAAAGAAAAAACATTCACAATTCAAATATGTTAACCCACCCCTCAGAATGCTCTCCACCACTCCCCTTATAGTATTCCTTGTAAACTGTTGAACTGTCATCCTTTCTTCCTCTTTCTTTGCTGCTCCATTTGAGATAAGTTGAATATTAAAGAAAATGTATTTTGTATAACCATGACATTGGTGTAGCTTTTGGACTTTATAAATATTATAATGTTTATTGGGGGAAATGAATAAAACTGGAGTTACAAAGAAAGTGTCTGTAAATGTGTCTCAAAGCAACATAACTTTATGTATAATCATCTAACGACATTTTGCTAAGTCCTCACTCCAGTGAGTTGACTTTTTTGAAAAGTGGAGTAGAAATGGTCTTGGCCAAATAAGAATTGTGTCCCAGTGTATTTATAAAGAAATTCGCTAATTGCGCCAAAAATAAAGCCAGTTTTAGGGATTAAATCATAATGCCAGGTAAAACCTGTTCTTATTGGAAGTAGTTAATACCGCTATGTGTGAGAAAATATATTCGCGGGAGCAAATATTCGCAGAATATTCTCAGAATACTCTCAGGTAGATATATTTATAAACGTGACTTTATTTCTTTATAAATGTGACCAGGCGTTGTGAATTTTAGCGACAATTCTTAAGAATACACTAAGAAGGCTTTTTATACATCCCCCTTATTGTTTGCAGTCTCCTTTACTTTTAGAGAGATACAGCAATTCACAATTTGAAGTTGTGATAGTATTCAAAGTTGTGATAGTATTACACGTGCAGCCTCTCTGTATTCAGAGACCTTTTTTCTCTTGTGTTCTGCTAGCCTAACTTAGTGATAATTGGGCTTTCTCTTATGTTTCTTATTGTGTTGTGAATCACTGTCTCTCTCCCCATCGGTAGTCCCAGGCCTAATAAAGCCTTTGTGCATGTTCAAAGATGTTTCAGTTGTTGCTCCTGGAGGCCATCTTCATTTAGGGAAAGACCGGAGAAACGGCTCAACGGCATGCATGGAGAAACGGCTCAACCGTTAAAATGTATCCTCTGAGGAACAAGTGATGGAGTAGGAGTTATTGTGGAGTTTAGCATATATTTATTCAGTTAACATTGAACAAGTTTGGTTTATATCAATATCACCCCAAAAATCTCTCTATTATAATTTAAACAATGAATTAATTTAACATGTATCACGGTGTCCATGCTCCTGGATGCAGGCGGCGACATTATTACTTCCTGATTCACTGTCTCTCTTTTATTGGTTATCTGATCTTGACTCCACCCAGGGCTTTATATACCTTGTCATAACAATACTTGGGCGTCCTTTCATGGTGTACCTGTTCCTGATGTTAGTTCCTGTTTATGCTCTGCTCGTGTATGCTCTGCTCCCACTGTAATAGCGCTGCGTGATGCTTCCGTTAGCTTGCTGACCTTAGGCTGAGCACTTGTGCTATAGCCGCTTACACTGGTTAACCACCGCAGGTGGTGTGCACATGCAAAGTACCGGTTCAGTGCTGCATAGCTCTGACTGTGTTACTCTGTGATCCATACGTGTCCTCCACTCCGCTTATTCTAGCTGGGCTCACTCCCTGTTGGAGTTACAGACATTCCTCTGGTGTTTCCTCGGGACCCTTTCAGTGCCTAGAGCCTCTAGGCAGGGTCAATGCTCGCTTGCTTCCTGCAGTAGCCACAAGGCTCAAGAGCCAGCTGTTGCGTGACATTACATCTTTGCACTTTGTGCTGGGACACTGGTTGCCTTCCGTGTTGTGCTGCCTCGATCCACCCCTACCGTTCTAGGGTCTCTCCTACCAGTAGCAGTTGCCTTGGTCATGCTGTGACCCTAGGAAGCTAGGGTCTGAGCTGCCTTGTTACTGCTGGGTTCCGTGTCTCCCAGGGCTCCTGGGTTGTGTGCCAGTTACCTTCTTCTGGACTCCTAGTGACCTAGGGTCCTGTCATCAGTGCCTTGGCTGAGTAGCCTCCACTTGTCCCTAGTCTTCTAGGGTCTTGGTTGCCAGTAGTCTCTCATGGGTCTCCAGTCTATTGGGTTCAGGATCAGAATTCTCATCAGCCATCCGTTTCTTCCACTTCTCCCTAGCACTGTAGAGACTGGCTTGATATCATTATATTGCTGTTCTGTTATTGTGGGCTTGTGGGCCTTACTTTGCTGCATGTACTTTATCTTAATAAAGTTATTTTAACCTTACCAGTCGGGTCTGAGTGTTCATCAAAAACCGTGACAACATGACATTGTATTATTTTAAACAATTCATTTAATTTAATTTATATTGATTAGATTTCATTTATTGCCAGATGTCTTTTAGTAAGAATATTTCTTCTGCCAACACCCCCCCCAATCAAACCCAAATACAAGCTATAAATATGATTATTGTGCCAAAAAAAACACAGGAAAGACCCTCCACTCTGGAGGTAGAGAGACTGAATAAGATACAGAAAATTTATCACAGACCTGACTCCGTTTCAACATCTTCCTCAAATGAGGTTATTGCATATGACACCTCTGAGGTTGAACTTATTGATAGCCCTATTAAAAAGAAGGGCATTAAGAAAAATTTATCTTCGCTCGATAATGATTCAAAAAATATTTTACACGAAATAGGCCAACCATTATTTAATGTGGAGGAAGGTAAGCATCCAAAATCCTCCGCATGGATTCCAAGAGACCATGCAGCCAAATAAATTTATATAGAACTTTGGATCAGGAAACCATTAGAGACACATACAAAATAATAAATTATGTGCTGAATGCCCTAGACCTAGTATTAGTAACATTTCTGAGACTCCTATTATTGACCCCTGTATTGTGCAATGCCTAACAAAATATGGGAAAGATCTCTAAATATTTTTCAAAATAAACTTTTGATGTGGTTGGCCCACTTGCAAAAATATATTAAATGACCGAAGAAGTGGTCCCTAACAAGATCCCTCTTGATACAAATATAATAAGAGAGTGGATCCAAAGTGCTTTTTGATTTATGGGTCATGCTAGCAAATCTTTATCCATTGAAAAGAGTAAATATATATTGTTAAAAATAGACACAAAATTGACTGAAATGGCTTGTTCAGAAGCTGGTCGCAAAGCAGAGGAATTGTTGTTTGGGGATTCTTTCATTAATTAATTAGGAAAATGCATTATCACTTTCACTGCCCTTGATAAAGCTGAATCATCCATAAGGAACGTTTTAATAAGTCTCACAATGGGCCAAATAAAAGCTATGAATATGATTATTGTGACAAAAAAATACAGAAAAGACCCTCTACTCGGGAGGTGGCGATACCGAGTAAGATACAGAAAATGTATCAAAGACCTGATTCCTTTTAAACATCTTCCTCTAATGAGTATAATTCCATTGAATCGGATGATATTGCATATGACACCTCTGAGGTTGAACTTATTAGCATTATCAAAAAGAAGGGTGTTAAGAAAATCTCTCTTCCCATAATAATGATCCAAAAAATATTTTAGACGAAATGGGACAACCATTATTTAATCTGTAGGAAATTAAGCATCCAAGATCCTCCGAATGGGTTCCGAGAGACCATGTAGCCAAATACATAGAACTCAGGATTATGAAACCAGTAGAGACAAATGCAAAAAATGAATTAGGTGCTGAATGCCCTAGACCTAGCATTAGTAAAATTTCTGAGACTTATATCATGGCCCCTTGTATCATGCAATATCTTACAAAATCCAGGAAAGATACCAGAAAGGGAATTGGCAGATCTCTAAAGATTTGTTAGGATAAACTCTTAGATGTGGTTGGCCCATTTGCAAAAATATTTTAAACTAGTGTAAAAGCTAAGTTCTGGGTAATGTTAACCCTTTAAGTGCCAGAGGGGTACGCAACGCATTGCTTTGCAATGCGTTGAGTACCCCTCTTGCACTCAAAGGGTTAAGCGTCTGCTACCTCACAGCTCCACACGATGCAATCTTGCGTCGCCTCACTCACGCGATGCAATCATGTGCAGGAGAGACTACCCAAACGTGGGCAGTCTATACTGTGCATGACTGCATCGTGACAAACATCCTAGCGAATTATTATATAGGATGAGCAAAGAAGTGGTCACTAACAAGACCCCTCTTAATACATATATTATAAGAGGGTGGATCCAAAGTGCTTTTTGCTTTATAGATAATGCTAAGACATCTTTATACTTTGAAAGACGTAAATCTATTCTGCTAAAAATAAACCCAAAATTGACAGAAATGGCTTGTTCAGAAGCTGGTCCTGAAGCAGTAGGATTGTTGTTTGGGGATTGTTTCATTATTGAATTAGGAAAATACTTGACCACTTTCACTGCCCTTGATAAAACCCAATTATCCATGAGGAAAGTTTTGTCAGAATGATTTTTTCTGGAAAGATCGAGTAAAGCAGGGGTCATTTTCCCCAGCCGTTCATCTCAAGGAGGGCCTCTCAGAGGACAATCCATATATTACCAATAACCCTTTTTTATGGGAAAAGAAATAATTATTTCCAAAATAGGGCTCCAAACTCTTTCTTCCCACAAAGAGGAAGAATTTGGAGGTCCAGACCAACCAGAGGACAACGACGTTGTAGAACCTTTTCAGGTAAGTAAAATTCCTTGTCTAACTTTTTATTTGGAAAATGTGGGTGGCAGACTCATCCATTTTTTACTCCTTTTGGTCTCCAATCACTTCAGACCAATGGATTGTAGACATGATCAGAGGATATCAAATAGAGTTTTATGCTCTCCCCATGCAATCCAAGGCTCCTTCAGTTTTCCACTAGTTCAGAGGATGACAGAAAATTGGTGGACTTATAAATCAGAGAATTAGAAGGGAAAGGAGCCATTGTTCAACCCCAATGCAACATCCGGGTTAAATAAGCAATATTTTCTTAGTCAAGAAAAAAAGATTTGGTTTGATGCCCAATTATAAAATTTAAAATAACTAAATAAATGTTGTGTACAGACACTTCAAAATGGAAGGTATTCATTGCTTCAGAGATCTGTTAATGCCGTCAGATTGGAAAGTAAAACAGGATCTTAAAGTTCCTTATCTCACAGTACTCATGTCTCTCCAACACCAAAACTTTCTACAGTTTCTTTGGAAGGGAAAAAATGGTGTTTCACTTACCTACCACTCAGACTTTCATCAGCTCCTTGGTGTGTCACAAAATTGATGAAACCAGTGGTTTCCTTCCTGAGAAGTGGGGAAAATGCATGATTATCTGTCTTGATGATATGCTTATCATGTCTTGTCACAAGAGATAGCAACATCATTTGTTCAGTTACAAATGACAGTTCATTTACTTCCTCAGTTGGAGTTTATCATAAACTGGGAAAAATTGATTCTTCAACCCACTCAATCAATAGAATTCTTAGATTTCATATTCAATTATCAGACCAAATCCCTTCTTTTTCCCAGAAAGAAACTAAAATGATTTGAAAGGAGATTTGGTTACTACTAAGAAATTATCTCATTTCTCTGAGATCAATAGCAAGATGTTAGGACTTTTGTTGTCTTCAATTCATACATCTTTACAGGTCCCCTGTATTACCGAGCACTTCAGAGATTATAATTCATTCACCTTCGGAAAGGTTTGGGTTATACAGACTTTTTTTTATCTAAAAGCAAGGGAAGAACTAATATGGTGGTTGAACCATATGGAATCCTAGAACAGCAGAGTGATTTTCAGACTTAATTATAGAATCTGAAGCTATTAAAATGGGTTGGGGAGCTTGATGTGGAGAGATAACCACAGGAGGCTAATGGCCAAATCTAGAAAAAGATTTACACTTCAATTGCTTGGAATATTTGGCAGGCTTGTTTGCGATCAGAAGTCTTACAAAGGACACTTCGAAATGCTGCATTCTCCTCAAGATTGACAATGTGTCAGTAGCCAGGTACATCAACCATTTAGGAGAAGCAAATCAAAAATCTTGGGCATTCTGGCCAAAGAATTTTGGTGTTTCTGTCTGGACAGGAATATATCCATCCAATCAGAATACCTTCCGTGCCTCTCTAACACTATAGCAGATTGAAATTCCACACTTCTGAAAGATTCCAGCAATTGAAATTTACATAAAACAATTTTCAAGACAATAATTCAGATCATCTAGAAATAGATCTGTTTGCTTCAAGACTAATCAGACAATTATCAAAATTCAGATCCAGAGTCTCTAGCAGTAAATGCTTTTCTCTATAACTAGCACTGGAACATCAATTATGCATTTCCTCCTTTTGCAATGATTCCCAGAGTGGTTCTTCAGGTCAGAAAACAAGAAGCTACAGTTGTGTTGATTGCTCCACTTTGGACAGCTCAGCTGCAGTTCCCTCCACTAGAACTATCAATAGATTGCACACATTATCCCTCCCCATTTCCAGAGTTATGAACAGATCCTTCAGGGCATTCTCATGCATTAATAATAACAAATCAAATACATTTGATGGCTTGGCTAATTTCAGTGGTCCCTAGATTATCGAGGGTCTTTTGAAATCAGCTCTGTCTCTTATCTCAAAAGCTTGGGCAGCAGGCACATAAGCATGCTATAGATCTTGTTGGTCTATCTGGTCACGTTTGTGCATGGAATGGAATCTGGATGCTGTGTATATCAATATAACCCGTATTCTGAATTTT
Organism: Rhinophrynus dorsalis; assembly: GCA_037306005.1. Taxonomy (NCBI): domain Eukaryota; kingdom Metazoa; phylum Chordata; class Amphibia; order Anura; family Rhinophrynidae; genus Rhinophrynus; species Rhinophrynus dorsalis. Next base: position 25,087,548 of record CM074719.1, read on the forward strand.
CTTTCAACCTGTTTTCATCTAGGTGAAGCTTACAGAATGATCAATTATTACAGATCTGCTGTCTCTGTCATGATTATCTTGAAGGCCTTCTGATTGGCCAACACCCCTTAGTTTGTAAACGTATGAAAGGTAGGTTGGTTAGACCTCCTACATCCAGATATTCCAGTCTCTGGGACGTGATGATGGTACTTCACTTTCTTGACTATTGTCGTTGACTCCAGTGTTGTTGGCTTCCTTGCTTTGAGCTATTGGTTGATTTCTCTGCACCAAATCCAACTTGATCCATTTAGCTGCTCAACAAATGTTCACCTTACTTTGGTAATAAAACATCTGCTCTGTTTTCTATATCTGATCTTCACTTAGGGTAATTACTCCTGTTCAGTTTTACTAGGTCTAGTCTCTGTTTTCTGCTAATAAGGCATCTGTTAAAAGAAGCAGTAAACTTTTTTTATGAAAATATATATATTGTAGGGATTTTCCTACTGAGTAAAATAAGGGTACTCCCATTGCCCGGAGATTTATATTTCCAGAGTTATGACAGTTTAAACTCATGGTTTTTTTTACGTTAGCAGTGCCCTCTAGTGGTCAAATTCTAATTAGCTTTCCTGTTAGATTCTAATGGAGAGGAAAGTCAGAAAAGTCAGTGACATACAGTTCTCCATAGAATGTGATAGAAACTGCTGAGTCACTTCCTGTCAGTTAGAACTATCAGGAAGTAAACACACAGTAAATTCACTTCCTGATTATTTGAACTGCTATAAATTTTGAATAAAACAACTGACAGCAGTGGGCATGACATTGTTTTATTCAGCAGGAAAAGCTCTATAAAATACGTGTTTTCATAAAAATAAGTTTACTGTTCCTTTAATTTCACTAAGTCTGCTTTTCACACATCTTCATCCTGACTATATTTAATCTTTATTTCTTGCTGATAAGACCTTTGCTTCCTTTCACTAAACCTGCTTTTCACTACTAATTACAATCCCTCCTCAACCTGACTACAGGGCTACTTTAAAGGGATAGTAATACTTAAAATGTAAAAAAATATATGTTTTAGGGTTTATCCCCCTGAGTAAAACAAGGGTACTCCCACTGCTGAGAGATATTTTATTAAAAAATTATAACAGCTGAAACTTGAATTTTTTTACGTGCAATATCACAGTGGCCTGAAAATTTACAGTGGCGCTGTTGCTACACCATCCTATGGACAGCTCTGGTCTATAGACCATAAATCTCCATAGGATGGTGTAGCAACAGCTCCACTGTACATTTCCATGCCACTGTGATATTGCACCTAAAAATTCAAGTTTAAGCTGTTATAATTTTTTAATAAAATATCTCTCAGCAGTGGGAGTACCCTTGTTTTACTCAGGGGGATAAACCCTACAACACATATTTCTTTCCATCTTAAGTATTACTATCCCTTTAAGACACTGGTGGGCCCTGGGCAAAGCTCATGCTGTCTATATGTGAGTACATGCATATTTGCCTGTGTGTGCATGCATGAGTATTTGCCCATGTGTGTGTGCATGAATATCTGCCTATGGGTGACTCCATGCATATCTGTTATATGTGAGTGCATTCATGTATAATGATATATGTGCATGTAATAATGTGTGTGAGCAAGCATACCAGACCTAGACAATCAAGCTTCTTCAAATCAAAGGTCATAACCTTTTTGGCAAAGTACAATTGAATTTTCACCACAGTAACATTTTTAGAAATAGTAACAACTTTGTATTCCATGGAAATTCCTACGGTAAGCAAAATAAGGTTTTCACCATTTATACCTGTAAAGTGTAAGCGGTTTGCTCCAGAATTGCTTCAGTTTTACTTAGTACCTCAGCATAGCTGTCTTCTAGTTGAAGACCATTTACTATATAAAGCTATCATAGAAAATAGTAATAATATTGATTAGGGATCAGCAAACATTTTCGCCTCCAACCAAAATTGGAGAATAAAGGCACTTCCTGCTTGACAAATAATTTCCTGTGAAAAGTGGCTTTTCCACTTTTTTCGCCTAGCTCATTCCATTGTAAACAATGGGTACATTGCATTTATGCACAAGACATAGCAAATGTTATTTTATTCCCCAAAGGCATAGTATAAAAGGAGTATGAGGGTGCCTTTGTTGTTGGAGTGTGGGGAATCAATCAGTTGAACAGGGAATTTTAGAGAAGTCTGCTGACTGGGATTGGGGGGGGGGGCAGTTAATAAAAAATAAATAAATAAAATAAATAAGACATGGTATCAGTGGGGTCTGAAGAGGGCACCTGTGTTGGTGGGTGGAGTCTAGGGAAATAATCCTTTGAACAGGGATTTTTTTTAGGGGGATCAGTTAATAAAAAATTAATAAATAAAATTAAAAATAAACTAAACTAAGAAATTGATACATAACATGACAAAGACAGGGACCCACTTATGTAAGCTGTGACAGGCTGATACTTGACGGGATAGAGTATTTTGTAGAAGATGATTTGTAAGACTTAGGCTCATTGTTAAAGACCAAAGCCCTGAGGAAACAGTGATTTGTAAGACTTAGACTTGTGTTAGGCCCAAGCCAAGAGCAAACATTGATTTGTTGTAGGACTTAGACTTATGTTAGGTCCAAGCCCTAAAGAAACATTGATTTGTAGGACTTTGGTTTGTTAGTGTCAAAAGCCCTGAGGAAATTTTTTTTGTAGGTCTCTGGTGTCTTTTGAAAGAACAAGCCCTGAGAAAAACAAAATATGGCCTACTGGTCTAGTGCCAGAAGGTCACGTTATGGAGGCCAGTGGCAAATGCCCTGGTGTCATTTCGGCATTTGCGACTGCTGTTCTTGCTGCTGCTGTTGAATTGTTTAAGCAGCAGAATGATTAGGCAGCTCAAAAGGAATGTGATTAACAACAGCAGTGATCTGGGTTATGGATAATCATGGTTCCACTTGCCACTACTAGATCCAGTGCAATGGGTGGACACAAACTGCCACATCCTGACTTTTACTGAATGACAATCAGCTGGTGGGGGACTTAAAGATGAATGAGGTGGATCACCAGAAGATGTTGTTACACTATCTTCCCTCACCCAGACCTTAGAGCAAGAAGGTGATGTCGAGCCAGGAGTTTTGCTCGCCATTGAACTTTCAGGCTCTATTCTTCCACCTCTTTGATTTATGCTTGCATCTTGTTGCCTTTGGGGAGAGTCAGGGGGTACAGCAACAGTGGTGCCTGATTTCTTTGTTGGAGGTTTGGCTTTAACATGTTTCACCTAAATGTCATGGTGTTTGAGTTTCACGTGTTATGAGGGCAGTTGTGACAAGGTGTGTCCCCTCCTTTCCCCTTTTCACTGACTTGTCACAAATTGTGCACAGTGCCATCTCTGATGACTGCACTGTACCTGTTCCAAGAGAAAAATAGTCCTACACCCACAATGTCAGGGAGGAGGGGAAAGGTAGAGAAGGATGTCCTTTTTCTTCTACTCTTCCACATTCCCTTTCACAGTCTGGGGCAGAGGATGATGTTGCTGCTCTTGCTGCTACTGTCTCAGAATCAGCACTGCAACTAGGCCTACATAAAAGGTTTAATTCCCACAGATCCAGTTTTAACAACAAAAAAACAGACACCAGTGGGAGAACATTTTTGTCAAAATGGACACAGTGTCAGGGACATTAAATTAACTGTATTGATGGGACTGTTCAGCTCTCAGAGGGACAGAAAAGTATGGGAGGCTAAGTTAATGTTAAAGTTTAATGTTATTCATAATGGTTTGAATAAGGACAGAGAATTCTTGTTACATTATCACTTAGTGGATTAACCTTTCCAACAGACCCACTGGCATCGTATATACCTCTAAAGCCTCAGAGGAAGACAGACATTTACAATTGACTGATCAAAGTATCTGGATCTGGGTTGAGTTCTCCTATCTGATTTCCATTCTAAACAATGCAATGTGTATTTGTATATAAGAGAGATGTTTTCATATTTATCTGTATAACATGCCTGAGGAAGAGACCTAAGGTCTTGAAAGCTTGCATTCTAAATCTGCTTAGTTAGCCAGTATAGGTATCAAAAAATTATAATTGCCTCCACGGTATTCTGTGGTACACTAGCCTGATTCTCAGATTCTTGTTGCCCTTGCAACTCAGCCACAGCAGGAATTACAGCAGCAGCAAACTCTACAAATTCCAGATTCTCACTTCTGGTGCGTGTGGTGATGCCCATCCCCATATCTGTCTCCCATTCCTTCTTGGTTTGGGCTAATAATTCTATTAATGTCTCCCCACCCCCCAGCTTTTCCACTATCATCATAACCATAACCAGTCCCTCTTTGCTGCTGCTGCTGCTCTGTTACAGACATCTCGCCGGCTGGAGTTGATGAGAAATGTGACAGAGGGAAAAGATCACAGAACAGTGGCTCCCAGTCTTTTTGTGGTGGTGGAACTCTTTAGTTTTATGGAATATATCAGTGGAACTTCAACAATGAAACCCTATGAATGCTAGGGAGGTCAGCAATGCATTGGTGATTGGGGATTTTGATTCCTCACTTAGTATTAATATCAAAGGTATTAGTACTGGAGACAAATGGTAATTATAATGGCTTATTATGTCTGCTCCTATAGGATGCACTGTTCAGATCTAAAACGGCCACTATCAGACACCTGAAGGGGTAAAAAAACTGACAGGAAACTGACCTATGAGACTTCCACCATGACCAGGGGTATATGTAGACCATTTCTGTGCAGGACAGGAAACTAAGCTATGAGACTTCCTGCACGAGTTCCAGGTGTCTATGGAGACCTTTTTGTTTTGCAGGAGAGGAAACCGATCAATGAGACTTCCCGCTAGAGCACAGGGGGTCTATGGGGACCATTTTTCTGCAGGAAAATAAACTGAACAATGAGACTTCCAGCAGGAACACCATGAGTCTATGGGGACATTTAATTGTGCAGGACAGGGAACTGAACAATGATACTTCCCGCTGTAGCACTGGGGGACTGCGGGGACCACATTTTGTGCAGGACAGGAAACAGACCATTGAAACTTCCTATGCCAGAGGTCTATGGGGACCTTTTTTTGTGCAGAACAGGTAATTGAACAATGATTACTGCAGGAGTACCAGTGGGCTCTTTTCAGATACCTGGTCTGCTCCCCTGTTGCTATGCTGGGCCTCATACTATAGTCCTGCTTAATCAGCATGTCTGCTACCAGGGGAGCAGACCTGATGCAATTTAAGGGTAAATTATTATTATAAAATGTAACTGGCAAGCTCTACTAGCTAACTGTATTGTTTCCCTGCCCGTCGTTACTGAAATTTGTGCTATGCAACCCCTCGAACTACATTAGGAAACCCTGGGTTCCATGGAACACAGTTTGAAAACCCTGAAGAGCAGAGCTTAGACCAGTGTTTGGGCAAACTCATGCCCAGTCTGTTTAGTACTTTGACTCCCATCATCCAGTGCCAGTGACAACAGGAGGGCCTCAGGTTGCTTATCCCTGGCATTAACATGAAATGTATGTTGAGCTCTGAGTCCTTGGCAGTCATATGATCTATCGATGTCACCATGCGTCTCGGCAATGAGCTCCTTCCTGGCCGCCTTTCGCTCAGGCTCGCGGCAGGGCTTCTATTCCCAGGTGCTGGCTCGTCCATAATAATAATAATAATTCTTTATTTTTATATAGTGCACACAGATTACGCAGCGCTTTACACTCATATTGGTCCCTGTCCCCATTGGGGCTCACAATCTAAATTCACCTATCAGTATGTTTTTTTGGAGTGTGGGAGGAAACCCACGCAAACACAGTGAGAACATACAAACTCATTGCAGATGTTGTCCTTGGTGGGATTTGAACCCAGGACCCCAGCGCTGCAAGGCAACAGTGCTTACCACTGAGCCACCATGCTGTCCATCTGGAAGCGTTGCACAGAGCACTGAAGTTTCCTCCTCGGCGTCTGCGCATGCACCCAGTTCGGCACCCTATTGGATGGCTTTCCCCCTATCTAGAACAGCTTCCAAGTGAGCCCCCTCCTGACCTCTTCTCATTGGTAAATGCTGACATTTAAAAGGGCTGCCCCAGCTCTTGGATGACCATTCCATGAGCTACTCAGTATTTGTTCCTGTGCTCTGATTTATGCTTCATTACTGATCCTTGGCTACGTACTGACCATTCCTTGTCTCCTGCTCCTGGTTACTGCTCCTGGCCACACTCTTGACCAAGTCTTGTCTGAATCCTCTTCTCCCCTCCTGAGGATCTTCCTCTCGCCCAGCTTCCAGCTTGTCTTTTTGGCCTGGTTCTCCATGGTTCCCAGGGCACTTCCATCCTGGTTGCACCCCTGCTCAACTGGGGTGGAACAATCTGGTTACTCGACCAGTACCTTTAATCAGATTTGGTTGCAGCAAGGGAGTTCCTGACACGCCATCACCGATCCCAAGCATCGCTCCCTAGCTACACTCTCTAGCTACTTAACCAGTGAAAGCACCAAAAGGGTCCCTACTAGTGATGAGCGAGCATGCTCGGCCGAAGCTCGGTTCGGCTCGAGCATCGCTCTGCTCGGCACATGGCGGTACTCGTACGAGTACCGCATGTGCTCGCCCGCCATGTTCGGGTCTCCTCCCCGCACGTTTCGTGGCTGCTGCGCAGCCAATAAATGTGCGGGGAGGCTCTGACATCAGTGTAATGCCAGCAGCCATGTTGGCTGCTGGCATTACACTGATTGGCTGGCCAGAACCCGTGATCGGGTGCTGTATAGCACCCGACGCGCGAGTTCGGCTCATTCTTAGCCAGGGAGAGATGCGCTTAGGCAGGGAAAGTCAGTGTAGGGAGAATAAAATTGTTGAAACTCTTTCAAGACCCAAAAGTCCTTTTTAGGACTGTTGTGTGTGGGGGCAGCATTTATATTTTGTTTGGGGGGGCACAATTTCCTTTTTTTTGTGGGGGGGATATTTGAAAGGTGACATATAATACTAGATGCACAGGAAGTCAGTGTAGGGAGAATAAAATTGTTGAAACTCTTTCAAGACCCAAAAGTCCTTTTTAGGACTGTTGTGTGTGGGGGCAGCATTTATATTTTGTTTGGGGGGGCACAATTTCCTTTTTTTTGTGGGGGGGATATTTGAAAGGTGACATATAATACTAGATGCACAGGAAGTCAGTGTAGGGAGAATAAAATTGTTGAAACTCTTTCAAGACCCAAAAGTCCTTTTTAGGACTGTTGTGTGTGGGGGCAGCATTTAATTTTTTTTGGGGGTGGCAGAATTTCATTTTTTTGTGGGGGGGGGGCATGTTCTAAGGTGACATTGTACTAGGTGCACAGGGACAAATATTTCACAGTGCAGTGACAAGCTGACATATTCTGTTAGGTGCACAGGGCCAATGATTTTACAACGCAGCGACAAAAAGGGCCATTTTAAACGTGTGCCTAGCCATAGATTATTGTCACATTCTGTTTAGTGTGCAAATTCACAAATTAACGTCACATATTCCGTTCACTGTGCCAAGCCGCAGATTAGCGTTACATTCTGTTTCGTGTGCCTAGCCGCAGATTAGCGTCACATTCTGTTTCGTGTGCCTAGCCGCAGATTAGCGTCACATATTGTTTAGTGTGCCTAGCCGCAGATTAACGTCACATATTGTTTAGTGTGCCTAGCCGCAGATTAGTGTCACATATTGTTTAGTGTGCCTAGCCGCAGATTAGTTTTTATCTTCCTTTTTGTGTGTTTTACGGTCAGTCTGTAAAAATGGCGTACTACGGGCGAAACATCGTTCCCAGCAGCGACGTTGGAGTCCAAGATGCATCCAGACATCCTCCCTATGCTGTCCCTGAACCATTTCTGTGGTGTTTCCATCATTTTCTGACCTTTTCCTATGAACCAGGCACCCTCCCCTCATCAGAGCAGGGGGTGCCTGGTGTAATGCTCGAGTCCTCCCATTGACTTCAATGGGGCTCGGGTGCTCGGCCGAGCACTCGAGCCTCCGGGGGCGCTCGGCCAGAGCACCCGAACACCCGAGCATCGGGGTGCTCGATCATCACTAGTCCCTACCCCCCACGTGGTGATAATCGATATTACTGGTGTTACATGATTATACATCCATCATTTTCGAACTGGATAAATGTAAAGGATAAAGATTTATGAAAATGTTGTATACACAGTACTTTATCATATTAATTATATTACATGGGCTCCAAGAAATTATATGTTTTCCCATGGATAAAATGATTCTTTTATAAGTATGTAATAATTAAGCGACTTTTCCAAGACTTGAACGTACAGCAAACATCTTGTAAATGAGTTATGCTTTTGTTGTGCTAATTAATGCCTTGCATTTCGTAACAATAGCAACATGGTCGTTTGATTTATTTGTTGTTTTATACTAATTACAAAGATCATTCTTGCCCAAAAGAATAACCTATTCCATAAAGGACTTGTAGTGTATAGCTGCTATTGCAGGAGAGAAACTCGGGTCAGGAAACTGCAAATTCAGTATACAACAGCAATTGGCTCATATCCACCCTTTTTGTGTCGTGGGTTTATGCTCCTATAACATTAATTACTGTAATCTAGGCTGACTGCCACTTTGTAACAATTAGGCAGACACTGTTACAATTTAAAGCTTTGTTTCCAACACAATTCCACCCAGCTTTCTCCTCTTTAGCTTAGAAGGCAAACACATTGAACAGGGGATTTGATGAGGTCAATGTGCTAAAACAGAGAAGGAAAAATTACAGCCTGTGGGTCAATTTTCCCCAGCACTCAGGTCTGTCTTTCAGTACATGTACAGCAGTACTGCTAGACAGACAAAATATTACTTCTGGCTTTGTCTGCGAATGAAGAATGGTACATTTTATCAGGAAGCACAAAACTGACACAGTTTGGTGAACGCATGAATTTGCGTATGAGCACTGTAGTGTATATCAGAGGACAATCTCTTTGTTAGAATTTTGTCAGAAAGCCTCATGTCAGCCTGCACATGGAAATGATGTACACTTGTGCCATTTCCACAGTGCCTTGTTTAGTACATTGCCTTAATCAAGGTGTATTAGGAAAGGAACACCCTGGAACAACCACAGACTGGCCCACGGCTCTCCCCTTGGTGCAGTCAGCATTAATGGAAGGAATTCTGCTATACGTAGCTTAGTAAATTTACGGCAGATATAAGGACTGAAACTCTAATCCAACACCATTGCCTTTATACACTCACCATTACAGGCTTTATGGAGCAAATCCGTTTCCAAACACTGGACAAATAAAAATTACCATTGATGTAAATGGTTCTCTTAACCCCTTAAATTCTAGAGAGGTCGCTAGAGCATTACTGGAGACGTTTCTGACATTCAAGGCGGTAGCAGAACTACGGGGAGGAGGGTCTAAGTTCAAGAAAATTATATTATGTATTAAAGGGGAACTACCACCCCGCAATAAGTTTACATGTATTCAGTCTTCATCTGGCGACTAGCTGCTTAGTAGCGCTAGTCGCCAGAAATATTACCTGGTTCCAAAGATTTTGCAGTTTTTCCGAGGCTCACAGGAGCAGGAAGCACGGACATCTCGTCACAGTGACGTCCGTGCGCCTGCGCTGTCAGTCCCTTTTGGAGCTGGTAATATTTCTGGAGACTAGCGCTACTAAGTAGCTAGTCGCCAGATGAAGACTGAATACATGTAAAGTTATTGCGGGGTGGTAGTTCCCCTTTAAATGAAGTATGTACATTTTATGTTACATCTCTCTATATAAAAGGCTAGCCTTTTTCTAGAACGGTGTCAGCCACACCTAGAACTGGTAAGTGTGACTGCTGAGCTAATGGTATGTTTTGGGGTAGGGTTTATCAAAGTAGGGGTTTAAAATAGTACTCACAGTGGGTATCCTTTTAAAATGCCAATGTCAAAATGTCAAATTTCTTTCATCACCAGCTTACAAATGATGCGTTAACAATGTCGCTTGCCAAACAATGGCGCATTCATTATACCTCCTTGCGCAACATGTTACCCGCATCAAAATGTCACTCACAGCGTGACAGCTAATCTCATGAGGGAGGTGATTTATAGGTGAGTGGACATTGACTGCTTACAGCAGTGATTTTTAGGTAGGGTGACCACATTTCCGTTCTGCCATTCCGGGACGTGGTCACCCTACAAAAGCCTCTTCATCGCCACATTGCCCCTTGTTGCCCTACCTTGAGTCCTTGGTGGTCTAGCGGCGTGGAAAGTGCTCTGTGCCTCCTCCGGCACAGAGCTGAAGCTCCCGCGCGCTGTGCTCAGTAATGCAGAGCGCTGGGAGATGATGTCATCTCCCAGCACTCTGTATTACTACAGTGCTTGCCTCCAGGAGATCAGCTGGATTGCCGCCCTGGATGTCAGCCTGCAAGCGGTGTGTCATATCATGGACGCCGCGAGGGAGCGCTGGTTTATGCTACCAAGCGCTCCCTCGCGGCGTCCATGATGTGACACACCGCTTGCAGGCTGACATCCAGGGCGGCTTGGCTTCATTCCGGGACACTTCATTGTCCCGGTTGGAGATGACCCGGGACGCGGGACATAGCCCTGAAATAAGGGACAGTCCCGGACATTCCGGGACCCGTGGTCACCCTATTTTTAGGATGAGAGCACAGGAGGGCTTCTCCCTTGTGCCCTTATGTGCACTGACTGCATCCAGCAGTGTTTTAGGAATAAAGGATGCCATCTCTTCCAAATCCCTTCAGAACTGCCATAATCCAGTGGGGTAATTTATACATGACAGCACCAGGGGCCAAGACCCAGTGTGTCATGTGCAGTGACTGTATAAAGCTGTGTTGTAGGCATCAGGACACTGGGTTCTGGGGGATCCCCCTCATGCCCTTATGTCCAAATCAATGCAGAACATCTAAAATACATATGACGAGCCATGAAAGACTGTGTTTATTCTGAGTGTCACAAGGCTGCTCCAAAGCCTTAGGTAGGAGTCTCCATACACATTGGCAGCCTTCTGCCACTTAATTCTTTGAGGGTAAAATTTGATTCACACTACCTCCCACTGCAAGTATCGAGCACCATCCCCTGGCTCCTTCCATCTTCTGCATTACAGACTTTCTTCCCCAGGGCCAGGGAGATGCTATGTGTAACTGCTAGTTTTAACTTTGCACTTATAAATTGTATATTTTGGGTCTCTGATGTGAACATTTGGACATTAGAGTGAGACAGTTCTCTATTTCACATATTCAGGGTAGATGTACCAAATCAGGGACCCCCAAATCTCCCCCTCCATGTTTTTAAGATCTCCTCAATTAAACACAAGCAAACATCTTTAACTCAGACAAATCTTGCAGCACGATCCCAACATTTCAAACTGCCAAAGAGGGACACACATGTTTTAGGGGGCGTTGCAGGGGGTGTGACTGGTAGGAGGGGCATTCCCAATAATTTTTAGGCTATTTCATGACCTACTGATACCTCCTTCTGTAACCTAATAAATTACTTATAACAAGACCAAAGTATTTTATTTACACAGACTAATTTCTAAACACATATGCTGATGTTTAAACAAACAATAATTTGAGTTTTATTGCTGTAGAGCAGTGTGATGCACTTATATACACACCACACAGTCTGATCTAAAAAGAGGGACATCAGGGTGGGAAAGAGGGACAGAGAGACTTGGGTCTAAAAGAGGGACTGTCCCTCCTAAAGAGGGACACTTGGTAGGTATGTATGAGGAGATCCTGAAACCCTGCAACATTTGGGTGTGGAGGACACATTTTAGTCCCCCTGTACAAAAGATTTAAGAAATTCAGTCCCTGTTCTAAAGATATAAGAAACTCAGACCAGGATTTATACTATACAGAATTTATACTATACCCTGACACCACTCTGGCCTTTAAGAGTTTAAAATCACTTGCAGTCAAGCAACAGTGCAGTCTGTTCCCCAGAAGACAGAGGAATGGATGTTTGCTGCAAATGATTCTTGAAATTTCAAAGGTAGAAAACTGATGTTCCTGTTATTTCACTTCATTGTTCGATGGTAAGTGGAAAATCTGCCCAATCTTAGATATGTTGCTGAAACTGTTTAGTTAGAGCTCTGAAGAGTGAGGGTTTTATTTTCTGTTAATGCTGCAGTCCCACTGTTTTGGGAAAATAAAAACTGGCATAGCCGATTAAGTAAACTCTCTGGTGTGTGGTCTCTTTAGCCAGAAACACTACATGTTAACAAAGAGCCCAGGTGACGTCTACTTGCAAACAGAGTAATTATGTTGTATGGATGCACACAGGAAACTCTCAGTAATTATCAGGGTACCAGTTACATACCTCTCAAGTGTCCCTCTTTCAGAGGGACAGTCCCTTTTTGAGATACAAATCCCTCTATCCCTCTTTTCTATCCTTGTGTCCCTCTTTTCTGGAGATCAGAATGAGTAGTGTGTATCACATTGTTCTACAGCAATAAACTCACATAAATGTGTAGTTAATCTTCAATACAATATATGTGTTTCTAAATTAGTGTGTGCAAATAAAATACTTTAGTCTTGCTTAAATCATTTATTCAGTTACACAAAGAGGTGCACAGGTGTAACTAGAAGCCACTGGGCCCTGGTGCAAGAATTGCCATGGGGCCCCACTCAACCACATTGGCCACCTCCACATTGCCCCCCAATCTCCACAATGCCCCCATCTCCACATTGCCCCTTCCACAATGCCCCCATCTCCACATTGCCCCTTCCACAATGCCCCCATCTCCACATTGCACCTTCCACAATGCCCCCATCTCCACATTGCCCCTTCCACAATGTCCCCATCTCCACATTGCCCCTTACACAATGTCCCCATCTCCACATTGCCCCCCAATCTCCACATTGCCCCCCAATCTCCACAATGCCCCCATCTCCACATTGCCTCTTCCACAATGTCCCCATCTCCACATTGCACCTTCCACAATGGCCCCATCTCCACAATGCCCCCATCTCCACATTGCCCCTTCCACAATGTCCCCATCTCCACATTGCCCCCCAATCTCCACATTGCCCCCATCTCCACATTGCCTCTTCCACAATGCCCCCATCTCCACATTGCCCCTTCCACAATGTCCCCATCTCCACATTGCCCCCCAATCTCCACATTGCCCCCCAATCTCCACATTGCCCCCATCTCCACATTGCCTCTTCCACAATGTCCCCATCTCCACATTGCCTCTTCCACAATGCCCCCATCTCCACATTGCCTCTTCCACAATGCCCCCATCTCCACATTGCCTCTTCCACAATGCCCCCATCTCCACATTGCCTCTTCCACAATGTCCCCATCTCCACATTGCCCCTTCCACAATGTCCACATCTCCACATTGCCCCTTCCACAATGTCCCCATCTCCACATTGCCCCCCAATCTCCACATTGCCCCCCAATCTCCACAATGCCCCCATCTCCACATTGCACCTTCCACAATGTCCCCGTATCCACATTGCCCCCCCAATCTCCACATTGCCCCCCAATCTCCACAATGCCCCCATCTCCACATTGTCCCTTCCACAATGTCCCCATCTCCACATTGCCCCCCAATCTCCACAATGCCCTCATCTCCACATTGCCCCTTCCACAATGTCCCCATCTCCACATTGCCCCCCCAATCTCCACATTGCCCCTTCCACAATGCCCCTCAGTCTCAACATTGCCCCATCTCCTACCTCCCTGGTGGTCCAGTGACATAGCAGAGGACAGGTCTGTGTCTCCTTCTGCGCAGACTTCTTCTCCCGTGTAGTCCTCTTCAGTAATGCAGAGCGTTGGGAGATAATGTCCGGTCTGCCGGAGGGAGATCAGTATATTGCGGGCGCCAGGCGCACTTGTGTTTTGGCTCTGGCTAAATCTGAAGAAGTAGTTAGGTAACTACGAAACGTTGTGTAGCTAGCCATTTATTTTATGAAAAAAAATTTTTTAAACATTTTCATTTGTTTAAATATGTTTTAAATATTAAAAAACAAAGAATTTTGAAAAGAAGCAGCATCTTGTGGATCGTATTCTTCCATCTGAGATCACCTGAAAAGAGACAGGTTAAATTCTCTGTAGGCTCGTTTTGTTGTGTTTGGCCATAAGCCTTTCCACAACCATCACATCTGTGAGTATATCTTGTTCCATACTTCCTGAGAGTTGTTGCGAGGAGCGACCAGTTGGATCAAGCCATCTATACTCTTAGGGGACAGTGTTATACAAACCCCATAAGCGAGATTTTCAGCATTTCACATGTGTTAAGCTGAACATACTAATCTGAGAGTACGTTTCTTGCACCGGTGGTGTGGTGGTGGATCAGAAAGCATTGGCAATATTACACCAGGAGCGCCTTCCTGTCTTTTTGTTTTGCAGTTTTATATGTTATAGGACTTTTCCTGCTGAGTAAATCAAGGTCACTCCCACCTCTGTCAGTTGTTTTATTCAAACATTATAACTGTACAATTTACAAATGTATAAATTAATTTACTGTGTTTACTTCCTGATCGTTCAAACTGACAGGAAATTAATTTACTGTGTTTACTTCTTGATTGTTCTGACAGGAAGTGACTCAGCAGTTTCTATCACATTCTTTAGAGAACTGTAAGTCACTGACTTTCCTCTCTATTAGAATGTAACAGAATAACTAATTGGAATTTGAACACTAGAGGGCACTGCTAATGTAAAAAAAACACTGGTTTAAACAGTAATAACTCTGGAAATATGCATCTCTCAGCAGCTGGAGCACCCTTATTTTACTCAACATGAAACACCATACAATATATATTTTTTCATAAAAAAGTTTACTGCTCCTTTAAGACATGAGATGTGATGAGCTGGCTACCTATTCCCTCTGCCATCATGTGCAAACATCCTCCATCTCAGCCTTACTGTATTACTGTTACATGTATTCTATTTTCATTCTATTTTACTTGCTGGGGTTTTCTCATACACAATTAGTCCGGCTTTGGCATGCTGCGCAATCAACAGATTTCTCAGCACTAGGCCTTTGTCTGCTTGTTTCATTCTGCAACTCACGCTTTTTGTTTTATGTGTATTATATTTATATTTTATTCATATATTCCAGCGCGAGTTCCCCTTTGTTTATTTGTTGCAAATAGTCATAGGTTGTGTGTCTATTCTATCTTTTGTAACTTTACTGTATATACACCTATATTATTACAGTGGGGTGATGTCATCTCTTGCATTTAATACGTCAGCAGGAGTTCAAGATAACAGTAAAGAATTACAAACTTAAAGGAATAGTGATACTTAATATGTAAATATGTAAATATATGTATTGTCTAAACCCTTAAATTGTAAAGTGCTGCATACACTTGTGGCGCTATATAAATAAACATATTCATTCATTCATTCATTCATTCATTCATTCATTCATATTTATTGTAGGGTTTATCCTTATGAGTAAAACAAGGGCTTTCCCAATCATGAGCGGCAGAGGCGTAGGAACCCCCAGAAATCTGGGGGTTAGCATTTTTACTGCCCCCCAGCCCTCCTGTGTGTCTCTTTACCCCCCAGCCCCCCTATGTGTCACTTTGCCCCCCCAGTCCCCCTGTACCTTCTCTGCAGCGTGGCCGAGCTTCTGATCCTCTAACCTGTCTGACAGGAAGCTGCTCGTTACACTCGGTGAGCAGCTTCCTGTATAACGGGGGTAAAGAATACAGAAGCTCCTCTACTCGTGGTCCGCTCTACTCCACCACGGTACAAGGAGGTGACCGACAGGAGGGAGAGCTGTGCAGTGCGTTCCCCTCCTGCCAGTCACCCAGAGCCTGTGCCCCCCAGGTAGTGCGCCTAGCTCCTGGGGGGATGCGTCACCCCCATCCCCCCTGGTTCCTACGCACCTGATGAGAGTTGTTTTATTCAAAAGATATTTCAGTTGAAACTTGAATTTTGTTAGGGGAAATATGTCAGTGGCCTGAAATGTTACAGTGGCGCTGTTGCTACATCATCCTATGGAGGTTGACGGTCAACTGACCAGTGCAGTCTATAGGAAGATATAGCCCCACTGTCACATTTCAGGCCATTGAGACCTTACATCTAAAAAAATTCAAGTCTGAGCTGCTATAACTTTTGAATAATACACCTCTCAGCAGTGGGAATAACCCTGTTTTACTCAGGAGGATAAACACTACAATATATATTTTTTTACAAATTAAAGCAGAACTACCACCTCCACTAAAGTCAACCTGCAATATTTATGCAGGTGGCGACTAGCTTTGTAATCATTATTTTACTTCTCAAAAGTGCACAGGAATAAAGTTATCCTTAAAGGAGCAGTAAACTTTTTTTTATGAAAAATATATATTGTAGGGATTTTCCTATTGAGTAAAATAAGGGTACTCCCACTGTCGAGAGATTTATATTTCCAGAGTTATAACAGTTTATACCCATGTTTTTTTATATTAGCAGTGCCCTCTAGTGGTCAAATTCTAATTAGATTTCCTGTTAGATTCTAATGGAGAGGAAAGTCAGAAAATTCAGAGATATACAGTTCTCCATAGAATGTGATAGAAACTGCCTGTCACTTCCTGTCAGTTAGAACTATCAGGAAGTAAACACAGTAAATTCACTTCCTGTCAGTTAGAACTATCAGGAAGTAAACACAGTAAATTTACTTCCTGATTATTTAAACTGTTATAAATTTTGAATAAAACAACTGACAGCAGTGGGCATGACATTGTTTTATTCAGCAGGAAATGCTCTGTAAAATATGTGTTTCCATAAAAGTTTACTGCTCCTTTAAGCTTCTGAGACTGGAAACCAGGCAGCACCATAAACATCTTGATTGTGCGACTGCACTGTCAGTCCTCTTCACCCTTCATAGGCATTGCACTGGCCCGGACGGCTCCGGAAGAGACTGAAGGAGCAGGCGCACAGGCTGCAGTAACCTGGCCACCAGTCTCGGAAACTTAAGCAAAACTTTATTCGTGGGCTCTTTTGAGAGGTAAAATAATGATTACAAAGTTAGTCGCCACCTGCCTGAGTATTGCAGGACGACTTTAGAGGGGGTGGTAGTTCCGCTTTACTTATTACTATCCCTTTAATGTCAATGTTTCAGTCCTTAATCTGAGACCTTCCTCGTTTCAAGTCTGTTCTGCTTGAAACACCCTTAAATGCACCTTGTCTTTCTTTAGGGGTCCTCCTCTTCAGCTATAACATGTCCACCCATCGATATACCATTAAAAACAAAAAGATGAAGACAAAAACACATCTAAGGTTGTCACTGTAAGGGGATGTAGGAGAAACTGTCACTGCATCTATATAAAGAGATGTTTACAAGAGCAATAGGCAATCTCCTGCCTCACATAATATGTGCCTTCTCTGGTGTCAACCTCAGAATAGCTATCAAGTCTACTGCAATCCTCAGAAATCTTCTTCTGTATGCAGAGAAGTATTATTATTATTATTATTATTTTTTATTTATATAGCGCCAACAAATTCCGCAGCACCGTACAATTGGGAATAGACATACAGAGGCATTAAATTGTACAATCAAATGTGGAGAACAGAAGGATCAGAGTAATAATCTCATAACAACAGAAAAAACATAGAAACCTCCATACACATTTTGTGACTATCAGTCACTTTCTCAGGCATCCTCCACACTATCCTATATAATAATTCGCCAGAATGTTTGTCAGAAGCCGTCATGCACAGTTGAGACTGCCCAAACTCACAGAATTCTGGAAGTTCTTTGCTGGGATAGGGTGACCACATTTCCATTCTGCCATTTCGGAACATGTGGTCACCCTAGTCCCGTGGGTCTCACTTGACGCACCAGCATACCTGCTCCATCCAAGCTTTCACGCACGCACCAGTCCAGCTAGCCAATGAAATGTATTTGCTATATGGCTCAGCCAGCCCATGAGGACCATATAGCAAATACATTTAATTGGCTGGCTGGCTGGCTGGCTGGCTGGCTGGCCGGCTGGCTGGCTGGACTGGTGCGTGTTGCTCCATGCCAAGACTCTTTGTTGTCCTGTTGGGGGAGTGACCCCGTACAGAGACCTCCAATAAGGGACAGTCCCGGGCATTCTGGGATGTGTGGTCACCCTACGCTGGGAGCACGGAATGCTGGGAGCGCAGAATGCTGGGAGCACAGAATGCTGGGAGTTCTGTGCTGGGAGCATTCTGTGCTTTCGGGCAGTCTCTACAGTGCATGACTGCATCGGCGGCAGGATGCAGAGCAGGACCGGCCTCTCAACCCTTTGAGTGCCAGAGGGGTACGCAACCATTGCAAAGCAATGCCTCGCGTACCCCTCTTGGAGTCAAAGGGTTAACATCACCCGGACCTTGGCCCATCTACACGGGCTTTTACACTAGTAGTGAAATAACTGAGGGGGCCTGGCCTCACATGCATACACACATAGGAAGTAAAATAACAACACATGCATTTTAGAGCAGTGGTTCTCAAACAATTTTTTCTGGTGGCCGCAGACGCGGCCACAACAATGTTGTGGTTGCCATCATCATGGCCACAGCCATGTCGTGGTGGCCACACTATGACATTACATGCTCAAATGGTATAAGGGGATTAAGACATACAAAAATTGTATACAAATATGTGCAACAATACGTTTACATTGTATTACAATTTAAACATTCCAGAAACCAGATAGCATTAAAATCTACCCCATAAATGGTGCTTAACTACAGGGATGGAAGAGGGGAAGCTGTTAAAGGCCCAGCTCTAAGGGGACCCTTTGGCTCAACATTATCCAATGACCCCCTTAAATCTGACCAGTTTCTTATCTTTGCTGTCTGGCACTGACCTCATCACACACATCCACTGCCAGCAGTAAGATAAGAATTGCATTAGTGAGTCCTCTCCATTGTCTTCTGCATGAAATGCAGTTCAAACCTTCTCCTTCGGATGTACAATGAGTGCTGTGCCTGTTTCCTTTTTTCAAATTTGCTCCAGACTATGGGGAGAGGGAGCATCAGATTGCATCTCAGGGCCCAATATGCTCTGTCTAGTAAGCTTCCCAGAACTAATGTAACTTAAAGAGGGTGTTTACTCCCTTCACAACTATAGCTAAACCATTTCATTATCAAAAAAAACATAATGGAAATTGTATTTTTTTTTTTTTAATTAAATGTAGCTTTGTACCTACTTACGGCAGACAGAGCTGACCGGATCTGTACCTTAGTCTGAGCTTCTATCCAGTCTCCTCCAATGACGGAGGCTGCCTGTCCCTAAGCTGGAGCACTGTCATTGGCCAGAGATCGATTTCTGGCCAATGAGAGCGCTCCAGCTTAGGTAATGAAAGAAGACACAAATATGAGTTACTCTTCTATTATAGAAACTCCTAGGCATTAAAATGTTATATACCCTAGGAATAAGTGGCTCTTAATTTGCTTTGCAGAAAGACTTACCTAGGTAGGAGTCCATCATACAGCAGTCAGGTATAACTATATTATTACTGTGTGTAACAGAAGCACTTACCTAGGTAGGAGTCCATCATACAGCAGTCAGGTGTATCTATATAATTACTGTGTGTAACAGAAGGACTTACCTAGGTAGGAGTCCATCATACAGCAGTCATGTATATCTATATAATTATTGTGTGTACCAGAGGGACTTACCTAGGTAGTAGTCCATCATACAGCAGTCAGGTGTATCTATATAATTACTGTGTGTAACAGAAGCAATTACCTAGGTAACAGTCTATCATGCAGGAGTCAAGTGTATCTATACAATTACTGTGTGTAACAGAAGCACTTACCTAGGTAGGAATCCATCATATAGCAGTCAGGTGTATCTATATAATTACTGTGTGTAACAGAAGGACTTACCTAGGTAGGAATCCATCATACAGCAGTCAGGTGTATCTATATAATTACTGTGTATAACAGAAGGACTTACCTAGGTAGGAGTCCATCATATCGCAGTCAGGCGTATCTATGTAATTACTGTGTGTAACAGAAGCACTTACCTGGGTAAGAGTTCATCATACAGCAGTTAGGTGTATCTATATAATTACTGTGTGTAACAGAAGGACTTACCTAGGTAGGAGTCCATCATACAACAGTCAGGTATATCTATATAATTACTGTGTATAACAGAAGGACTTAGGTACGTGGGAGTCCGTCACAGAGCAGTCTGGTATATCTATATATTTCATGGATTGTCCTAACATATTGTGATGGAAAATCAGAATTTGACTAAAGACACGGAGGCGAATATTATGCTATAATCCTTCTCCACTGCTTCACTCAGCAGTAAAGACAACTTTATTGTTAACAGACAGAGTAAAAAACTTCATTATCAGTATACCCCTCCCCTTGACCAATCCCATCATTCCCTTGAAATAGTGATGTCATCTGTCCATTTCCCTCTTTCTTGCAAACATAGCAACCGAAGAAACTTGGACATCATGAATCTGAAACAGCAAATCAAATGGGTAACTTGCAAAGGAAGTTCTGGAACCAACTTTAAATTCCGCAGATACTAAGGACCCTTGTCCAGGGTCAGACTTTCCATTGACTTTCTCAAACAGTTTATAGACAGGCACATTGCACTTTAAAAGTGGCAGAAGATACAGCCTTTGGTTTTCTGCTAATCTTATAGCCCTGTCATCATCCTCACTCTCAACTTTATCTGTATCTGAACAAGAGAAAGATGCTGGAGTGATATTATAGATCTGCATCATCATCAGTCATCATTAGGTCATCCACAGCAGCATCAGCATCACCTGACAGTTGTTGCCCACTACTACCCTTATATTCCTCTAAGCTTTTGGAGGTCTCAAACAATTTCTCTTTACTTTTACTATAGCAAAATTCACTACTACTTTGAGGACAGGTGTTTTGGTGTCTCACTGTCTGATGCAGCAGGCGGTTCAGCTGCTACACCTTCCTCTATTATGCTGTTTCCAGCATCATCAGCACTTGAATGTGACTTGTTGTCATCTTCAGTGTTCTTCTTATATGGGTCTATATTTCTACTGGCACTGGTGGTGCTGGACCTAGTTTTGCTGGGACCTTGACAAACTGCATCTTCCCTTGGAGCGGATTGCACACGCTGCAACAGCCATTGCTGCAGTAGGTTTTTGGACTACTACTTTACTCTCATGTCCCTACACTGTTCCACCCCTCCCCCTTCCCCTTGTGCATTTGCTGGACATTCTGCAACTACACTGTGTTTTTTTACTGTACAGAGTACAACACAACTGATGGAGCTGTATGATGCCTTGCCTAAGCCCAGTCAGCTGTCTGCCACTGTCACCTAAGATATTTCATTCTTTATTCTTTTTATTCTTTTATTTATTTATTTTTTTAAGTTGTCCACCCTGTTGTCTTATCACAGTCTGTCCAAAAAAATTATAACTGAAAATGAAAATCAACAATGTCTTTCCCCAGACTTCCCCACCCAGCACAGGGACAATAACCGCAAGATCAGCAAGCAAATAGGTTGCCTGTGTCTTGCCAGTCAGTCACATGGAATTTTGGAGTATTTGTTGGACAACCTCCTTCCTCCCTTCTTATCCCCTAGAGTGCCCCCAGACTCCCCCAATACAGAGAACAAATGTCCTACCTAAATGACTTCCTAAACTAAGCTTCAATTCCCCTTTATTTGCCTGTCTCCTCTGGCTAAAAACATGCTGCTCTCTCCTCTCACAAACACAGAATGGCTGCTGTGAGACCTGACAGCCTTTTATATGGCTGTAGAAAACTTTTCTTCCCATTGATTTCAATGGGCGGAAAAGGAGGGGGAAAAGTGGAAAAGTGGCACTTTTAGCGGGAAAATTTTTGCCAAGCGGAAAGTGCCATTATCCGCCGATTTCAGTTTGAGGTGAAAATTTTCGCCAAACCCTAGTATCAACCTGAAATGTCATTCTGGGACAGCAGCCTGGAAGTCAGCCCCTGCAACTAGCAGAGGCCTATTGGTGACCAAACCCATGGAAGTCATACTTACAGAAATTAACCTGGAAAGAGAAGAAAACCACAAAAGGGAGGGGACACAAGGAGGGATAATATTCGCCTCTGTGTCATTAATAAAATTCTGACTTTCCATAACAATATGTTAGGAATATCCACTAATTTTATGGCAAGCACATAGGCTTCATATTATGCTAATTTGAAGCTTGACAATCACAAGACTAGAAACAAGTTAAAATAAAATATCTAGAGGTAGCCTCTAGTCTAATCAGCGACAAGGAACACATCCACAAAACAACCACAAGGCTGCAAAGCCATGGATGCAAACTCAACACAGAAAGGAAGAAACCCAATAGTCACAGCCAAGCCAATCAACACATCCCAAGAAAGTCCCAGCAAGGAAGGAAAACCAACAACAGTTGATAAGCAGGCTGTCACTGATCTGAAAGACCAGACATTGATGTACCCCAAAGACGGTGACCCAACAGGGGCCAAGAGTCCTGCTAGGCACTCAATCAGCCAAGATAGAAAGATCAATATACTGGAAGACGCGTAGAAGCCAAGGCAGAAAAGAAAAACCCCAATCGAAACCTCACTGATCATCACAAAGGCATTTGTTGATGCGAAGCCACAAACAGCAAGATAAACAAAACACCAGGAAATACCCGAGAGATCCGCGAGGACCCAAAACCCAACCACCAAGGTGGGAAAGTGTCACGGAGTGACTAGGAATTGAACACACTGACAAGTACAAATGAACTTAATATAAAACTTTTTTAAGTTATATGAAAGGCAGGAGATAAGGCAACAGGCAAATGGCAATAAATGACACACAGTAGTTATGATAATGACAAGTGGCAGTAGATAGTGGCACACCTTATGATGACACGAGTGGCAGTAGATAGTGGCAGACCTTATTGATGATACAAGTGGCAGTAACATAGTAACATAGTAACATAGTAAATTAGGTTGAAAAAAGACACAAGTCCATCAAGTTCAACCTTCGCTTCATACCTTAGTAACTGAGAATTTTATAGCTTTCCTGCTACCAATTAAATTAGTCTTTATCAGACCTTCCTGATCAGCCTACTGATAAACAGTAGACAGTGGCACACCTTCACAAGACCAGGTAGGAACAAGGAGGCACTTCCTTAACCTTCACAGGACAGGTGGTCAGAAACGGAATGGCTCTGGGACTACACAGTAGATGATCACTCCAGCTGTCCATATTAACTATAACCTCTGCTCCACTGCTATTCCACACTACCTGAGCAGTATGATCACTCCAGATCTCCATACTAACTATAACCTCCACTACTAACAACTCACTGACTATTCCACACTACCTGAGCAGTATGATCACTCCAGATCTCCATACTAACTATAACCTCCACTACTAACAACTCACTGACTATTCCACACTACCTGAGCAGTATGATCACTCCAGATCTCCATACTAACTATAACCTCCACTGCTAACAACTCACTGACTATTCCACACTACCTGAGCAGTATGATCACTCCAGATCTCCATACTAACTATAACCTCCACTACTAACAACTCACTGACTATTCCACACTACCTGAGCAGTATGATCACTCCAGATCTCCATACTAACTATACCCTCCACTGCACTGCTAACAACTCACTGACTATTCCACACTACCTGAGCAGTATGATCACTCCAGATCTCTATACTAACTATAACCTCCACTGCTAACAACTCACTGACTATTCCACACTACCTGAGCAGTATGATCACTCCAGATCTCCATACTAACTATAATCTCCACTGCTAACAACTCACTGACTATTCCACACTACCTGAGCAGTATGATCACTCCAGCTCTCCAGAATAACAATAATCTCCACTCCACTGCTAACAACTCACTGACTATTCTACACTACCTGAGCAGTATGATCACTCCAGCTCTCCATACTAATTATAACCTCCACTCCACTGCTAACAACTCACTGACTATTCCACACTACCTGAGCAGTATGATCACTCCAACTCTCCATACTAACTATAACCTCCACTCCACTGCTAACAACTCACTGACTATTCCACACTACCTGAGCAGTATGATCACTCCAGCTCTCCAGAATAACTATAATCTCCGCTCCACTGCTAACAACTCACTGAGTATACCGCACTACAAGAAAGAAGCTGGTTGATCTGCCTTTTCCTTCTGAGCTCCGAAAGCCTAGAATAACCTGCCTGAAAAAAATCAGATCTTCTCCCAGTCTAAAATCCTAAAAAATAACTGCTTATTTGTCTCTACTGTATATACATTTTTATATTGTTTCTCTATATTGTATAAATATGTAATTACTTAATTTAAAAACTCTCCAGGACATAACTGAAAACAAAAGAAATCTCAATTAGTGATGAGCGAGCGTGCTCGGCCGATGCTCGGATCGGCTCGAGCATCGCTCTGCTCGGCACATGGCGGTACTCGTCGAGTACCGCCATGTGCTCTCCCGCCATGTTCGGGTGGCGGGGATCTGTGCCGGAAGAGGCACAGATCCGAAGACGCTCCGCTGGACCACCAGGGACTGGAGGTACGGGGGCATTGCGGAGATGAAGGGGGCATTGCGGAGATGAAGGGGGACATTGTGGAAGAGGGGCATAGACTCTATGCCCCTCTTCCACAATGTCCCCCTTCATCTCCGCTATGCCCGTCTTCCACAATGTCCCCCTTCATCTCCGCTATGCCCCTCTTCCACAATGTGCCCCTTCATCTCCGCTATGCCCCTCTTCCACAATGTCCCCCTTCATCTCCTCTATGCCATAGAGGAGATGAAGGGGGACATTGTGGAAGAGGGGCATAGCGGAGATGAAGGGGCACATTGTGGAAGAGGGGCATAGCGGAGATGAAGGGGCACATTGTGGAAGAGGGGCATAGCGGAGATGAAGGGGCACATTGTGGAAGAGGGGCATAGCGGAGATGAAGGGGGACATTGCGGAGATGAAGGGGGCATTCGGAGATGAAGGGGGCATAGCGGAGATGAAGGGGGCATTGACCAGGCACCCTCCCCTCATCAGAGCAGGGGGTGCCTGGTGTCACCCCATTCATTTCAATGGGGCTCGGGTGCTCGGCCGAGCACTCGAGCCTCAGGGGGTGCTCGGTCAGAGCACCCGAGCACCCGAGCATCGGGGTGCTCGCTCAACACTAATTATTGCTTTTACTCATGGACTCATGGTGACTTTTTAGTGGTAGTGCCAGGGCCGGATTTCCCGTAAGGCAGAGTAGGCATCTGCCTACAGGCGCACCCTACACAGGGGCAACTGCCACTACAACTGATTTTTTTTTTTTACTTGGCGCGGCTTGCCATGCCGCTCCGAGCTGCGAGCCGCTGCCTTGTAAGCTGTGAGCTCTCTTGGCTCTTTACTAAAGGGAAGGCCGCGTGGGAGCTCCAGCAGCTCCATGCCTGTGCACAAGCACAGATCTCTCCAGCCGCTGGACCACCAGGGAGGTAGGGAACGGATGTGGGGGGAGAGAGAATGAGGCTTAACCCTTTGAGTGCCAGAGTGGTACGCAACGCATTGCAAAGCAATGCGTTGTGTACCACTCTGACACTCAAAGGGTTAATTTGGAGATAATGGGAGCAATGTGAGGTCAAAATGGGGATGATGGGGGGCAAGCGATGTGGAGTTGATGGGGGGTCAATGTGGAACTGATGGGGTCAATGTGGAGCTAATGGGGGTCAATGTGAGGGCAATGTTGAGATGATGGGGCAATGTAAAGGTGATGGGGCAATATGGAGATTTGGAGCATTGTGGAGATGGCGGGGGGGGGGGGGCGCTTCAGATATCTGTGCCTACAGGCTCATGAGATGTAAATCCAGCCCTTGGTAGTGCATGATATTCTACAGATACTTACATGCAGGCAGACATCACAGTTTTTCACAGTTTTTTTTTAACTGAAGTGTGTATGAGCCTGATTAACCCTTTAAAGACAAAGGGGTTTTAAAACACAATGCATTACACTCCCCCCTGGTCCTTAACCCCTTAAGGACGGCTGATTGCGCATGCGACTGTCACTGCAGGACCAGTGACCTTTTTTTTTTAATCCGCATCCAGTTCAGGGCTCTCCGAATTCCATGACGGTCCTGGCACGTCATGGGTCCTTTACCCAAATCTACCCATGACGTGCCAGGACCGTCAAGGGTCGTTAAGGGGTTAAAAGGGTTAAAATTACAATGTGCAGTGGCCAGAGTTTATGCCCTGTGGTCCTGCTAGCAACTCTCATTCCCGCCTCCATGGTCGTGAGATCCAGGACTTATTGAAGATGTTATCACTAGAACACACTTAACCCTTATGTTCTCTGTATGTCTCCCTCTGCCACATTATATTGGAAGCTTTTGAGCAGGGACCCCATTTCCAGTGTTTTGTTTTCGTAAATGAATATGTTTATTTATCTGTCGCCACAAGTTTACACATCGTTTACAATTCAAAAGCATAGTAATGGCTGAAAATAACTTCACATATGACATGGGTCATGTAGAACAGTATTTCAATATTCTATGATTTGTAGTTCATCAGTAATTGAACTAAAAAAATCCCCTTCTGACCCCTTTTACCTCATAATGCTGCCACTGTTTGCCACGAATTGAATTATAAAGTACCCCCCTCCCACCCCTTTTACCTCATAATGCTGCCACTGTTTACCAGGAATTGAATTATAAAGTATGTCCTCCGGCCCCTTTTACCTCATAATGCTGCCACTGTTTACCAGGAACTAAATTATAAAGTATCCCCCTCCTGCCCCTTTTACCTCATAATGCTGCCACTGTTTGCCAGGAATTGAATGATAAAGTATGCCCTCCTGCCCCTTTTACCTCATAATGCTGCCACTGTTTGCCAGGAATTGAATTATAAAGTATCTCCTCCGGCCCCTTTTACCTCATAATGCTGCCACTGTTTACCAGGAATTGAATTATAAAGTATGCCCTCCGGCCCCTTTTACCTCATAATGCTGCCACTGTTTACCAGGAACTAAATTATAAAGTATCCCCCTCCTGCCCCTTTTACCTCATAATGCTGCCACTGTTTGCCAGGAATTGAATGATAAAGTATGCCCTCCTGCCCCTTTTACCTCATAATGCTGCCACTGTTTGCCAGGAATTGAATAATAAAGTATCCCCCTTCCTCCCCTTTTTCCTCATAATGCTGCCACTGTTTGCCAGGTATTGAATTATAAAGTATCCTCCTCCTGCCCCTTTTACCTCATAATGTTGCCACTGTTTGCCAGGAATTGAATTATAAAGTATCCCCCTCCTGCCCCTTTTACCTCATAATGCTGCCACTGTTTGCCAGGAATTGAATTATAAAGTATCCCCCTCCTGCCCCTTTTTCCTCATAATGCTGCCACTGTTTGCCAGGAATTGAATTATAAAGTATCCCCCTCCTGCCCCTTTTACCTCATAATTCTGCCACTGTTTGCCAGGAATTTAATTATAAAGTATCCCAATCCCGCCCCGTTTACCTCATAATGCTGCCACTGTTTGCCAGGAATTTAATTATAAAGTATCCCCCTCCCGCCCCTTTTACCTCATAATGCTGCCACTGTTTGCAAGGAATTTAATTATAAAGTATGCCTTCCCGCCCCTTTTACCTCATAATGCTGCCACTGTTTGCCAGGAATTGAATAATAAAGTATCCCCCTCCCACCCCTTTTACCTCATAATGCTGCCACTGTTTACCAGGAATTGAATTATGAAGTATCCCCCTCCCGCCCCTTTTACCTCATAATGCTGCCACTGTTTGCCAGGAATTGAATTATAA
Organism: Rhinophrynus dorsalis; assembly: GCA_037306005.1. Lineage (NCBI taxonomy): Eukaryota > Metazoa > Chordata > Amphibia > Anura > Rhinophrynidae > Rhinophrynus > Rhinophrynus dorsalis. Next base: position 25,115,157 of record CM074719.1, read on the forward strand.
AGTACCCCCCTCCCACCCCTTTTACCTCATAATGCTGCCACTGTTTACCAGGAATTGAATTATAAAGTATGTCCTCCGGCCCCTTTTACCTCATAATGCTGCCACTGTTTACCAGGAACTAAATTATAAAGTATCCCCCTCCTGCCCCTTTTACCTCATAATGCTGCCACTGTTTGCCAGGAATTGAATTATAAAGTATCTCCTCCGGCCCCTTTTACCTCATAATGCTGCCACTGTTTACCAGGAATTGAATTATAAAGTATGCCCTCCGGCCCCTTTTACCTCATAATGCTGCCACTGTTTACCAGGAACTAAATTATAAAGTATCCCCCTCCTGCCCCTTTTACCTCATAATGCTGCCACTGTTTGCCAGGAATTGAATGATAAAGTATGCCCTCCTGCACCTTTTACCTCATAATGCTGCCACTGTTTGCCAGGAATTGAATAATAAAGTATCCCCCTTCCTCCCCTTTTTCCTCATAATGCTGCCACTGTTTGCCAGGTATTGAATTATAAAGTATCCTCCTCCTGCCCCTTTTACCTCATAATGTTGCCACTGTTTGCCAGGAATTGAATTATAAAGTATCCCCCTCCTGCCCCTTTTACCTCATAATGCTGCCACTGTTTGCCAGGAATTGAATTATAAAGTATCCCCCTCCTGCCCCTTTTTCCTCATAATGCTGCCACTGTTTGCCAGGAATTGAATTATAAAGTATCCCCCTCCTGCCCCTTTTACCTCATAATTCTGCCACTGTTTGCCAGGAATTTAATTATAAAGTATCCCAATCCCGCCCCGTTTACCTCATAATGCTGCCACTGTTTGCCAGGAATTTAATTATAAAGTATCCCCCTCCCGCCCCTTTTACCTCATAATGCTGCCACTGTTTGCAAGGAATTTAATTATAAAGTATGCCTTCCCGCCCCTTTTACCTCATAATGCTGCCACTGTTTGCCAGGAATTGAATAATAAAGTATCCCCCTCCCACCCCTTTTACCTCATAATGCTGCCACTGTTTACCAGGAATTGAATTATGAAGTATCCCCCTCCCGCCCCTTTTACCTCATAATGCTGCCACTGTTTGCCAGGAATTGAAATATAAAGTATCCCCCTCCCGCCCCTTTACCTCATAATTCTGCCACTGTTTGCCAGGAATTGAATTATAAAGTATGCACTCCCGCCCCTTTAACCTTATAATGCTGCCACTGTTTGCCAGGAATTGAATTATAAAGTACCCCCCTCTCACCCCTTTTACTTCATAGTGCTGCCACTGTTTGCCAGGAATTGAATTATAAAGTATGCGCTCCCGCCTCTTTTACCTCATAATGCTGCCACTGTTTGCCAGGAACTTAATTATAAAGTACCCCCCTCCCACCCCTTTTACCTCATAATGCTGCCACTGTTTGCCAGGAATTGAAATATAAAGTATCCCCCTCCCGCCCCTTTTACCCATTTTAAGCCGCCTCCCCTCAGCTGTGGAATCCGGTCATGTGACCGGACAGTGCGCAGCGAGGGGCAGTCAGAGTTTATTGAAATACATCTCTACATGGACCACTGCATAAAAGGATTAATCGGACCTGCATTTATTTTCTGCCATTACTATACCTTTAAATTGTAGACGCTGCGTAAACTTGTGGAGACAGATAAACAAACATATTCATTCACCATATTCATTAATAAAGGCACAAGGGAAAAATAAATAGGGCCATTAGGATTTTATGGCCATAGTAAGGAAAGTGGCAGGGGACGTTGTTAGGAGGTGTTACTTTTCCTTTAATACTTATAATTGCACATAACAATTTTCAACAATTGCCTAAGTGGAACTTTCGGTAACCAAATAGCTGTAAATGTTACAATTATAGCCTTTAATAGGTTGACTCATAAACTCTAGTATTAGGGATAATTACAGCAGTACATCAGGAATAATGGTATGTGAACAAAATCTGGAGGGAATTTTTTTTTTTTTAAAGAGATAGTAACAACACAATAAAAAGTAATATCTGATTAATCATTATACTCCTTTTTCTATAATGCTCTGTATCTTTATAATTGTCCATATCAGTGCAGTCTTCTTATTTGAAAGTTTCCTCCTCTCTCCCCTTTTCCCTACATCACGGAGAGTCTCCTCAGATCTTAACCCCTCAGTGACCGGCCGCGCGTGCACGCGGCCGGCACTTAACGCCCGTCGAACATTGTTTTTCATTTTTTTAAATGACCCCCGGGATGTACATGTATGTCCTCTGTCCACCTGGGACATCCGTCCTCGGGCGGTAAGGGTTTACAGCCAGTCCGTACAGATCACAGTGATGGACAGTATTGTGTGTAACGGTTTTGTAAAACACTCAGACCAGGAGATTAGAATAAAACACAGTTTTATTAAAAGACAAGTAACACTGCCCACTACAGGCTAGTTTGGAATGACAGGTAAATTCAGGTATATGTATGCCCTCTCAGGCCCAGTATATAGAGCAAGAACAAATACTGTCACAGGACAGGCATAATAAAGAAGTATCAGTAGCAAATGGGATAAAGTTCTAGGTATGTAATCAGTCTCTGTTGTGGTGTGTTTGACAACTCCCAGTAGATGTTAAAAGTAGCAAGAGACTGTGGTGCAAGATAGGGAAGCACCTTAGCAGTGAGGCAGAACTGACACATTCCCAGGTCAGGCAAGGAGAGGAGATACACAACACTCTGCAAGAGCTAGCACTACTTTTGAGCCATGGGCACCCGTGCGGTGCCGTAACGGAGGCAATGCACACTGCTAGAGCTGAGGGA